>WEKY01021693.1:283869-312924 GCA_013390045.1 Picathartes gymnocephalus
AAAAAAAAAAGAAGCTGTCATGAAAAAGGGGCTGGTACAGCATTGCCTGTGGCCATGACAACTTTTCTGCACAGGACACACAAGGACAAATAGCTGGGAGACCTCTGGGACACGCTGTTTGTGGGGCTCTTTTCTCAGTGTAACTGAGTTACTTGACTGGGAATCCCATAAGCCACAAAGACATTTCTCAGTAACCAAATTTGTATTGATTGTCCCAGTCAATAGGAAATACCAGACTCTATAGCTAAAAAGATTTAAAGGCTTACATTAGATTTTCCTTTTGATTGATATCTAGGGTAATTTGCAGGAGTGAAAATGGAAAATGTCCCCATCCCCTTCTGCCTCAGCTTCTGTGAGGAACAGCAAGTTCCTCTGGAGCTGCACAAGGCAGAATTGTTTGCTGTCAGCTCTGCTCCTGGTGCTGCGCTCTCAGAGTCACTCAGGGACTGTTGTCACATCAGTTACTGAACTGTGCACATTCATGAGCAAAGTTATAGTAGGTAATTTAAGAAGATTGTACACACCTTAGAGTCTAAGGCTGTGAATTAAATAACACATTCTCCACAAACAAAACAAAGCCTAAAATTAGTCACAGAGTGCTGCAACGCAACCTGCAGACTCAGATGTGAAAGGCCATGTTTTAGGCTTCTTTCACACCATTCCAGTAATGAATGTCTCAGCAGATGGTTTTTATCCTGATCTCCTGATGGATGGCTGTTCTTGGTAACCCTGCTGCAGAGAGCTCTCCCTTCCAGGGAAGCTCTTAAGCACACGCATAATTCCAGGCGTGCACAGACTCCCTGCTGGAGCTGAGTGTGTGCTTACAGCTGAGGATGTGCTTAAGAGCCTCCCTAAATGAGGGCCTTGATGTACAATTTAGAGGGAAGAATATATGCTGCTCAGCAGTCAAAGCAATCCAATTTACATAAATATTTATTTGTTTTCCATTATATATCATTTTTATGCAGGTGCTTGTGGGATGGATAGACGTCAGAACACATACATAATGGAAAAAAGCTTCAAAGGTATGGTATCCAGAGCTGCAGAACCCTGCCCAGGTGTGAGGAGGGTGTCCTAGAAGAGGTGAGATAGGAGCCCGGCAGAGGCGGCGCAGGCAGGCAGGGACAGAGCTACACCCACACGAGCTGCCTGCCTGGCTCCCAGCACTCCTGGGCCATGAATTATGGATGCAAAGCTTCCCAGGGCCACGGGCTCTGCAGCACGAGGAGAAAGGGAGGGCTCAGCTCAGGGCAGGAGGAGCTGGCCAGGGCACACTCAGGTGGGACCCATCAGCCACCAACAAAGGCTCTGGGGGAGCTGCTGGTGGCAGAGAGCTTCCCTGCTCTTGGCTCCTGGCCATGCTGAGCTTAAAGAGAGCCCCTAGGAAAGAAACTGCCCCTGCTCGTGCCCTTTGCTGAGGGGGGTTTAGAGCAGAGCTGGACAAGAGCCCTCCCTGAGGCCGAGGTCCCCTCACGCTGGAACAGCAGCTGTGGGCACTGACTCCAGGGCAGCTCTGAAACAGGATCTCACATGAGTCACGAGCTCAGGGCTCAGTGGTTTTACATTTCACTTTTCCTCCAGGTTTACATTCAAAATATTCCAGTTACATCTGGACCACGGGAGCACTTGGCACAGTGCGTCCCACAGCTCCTGGCAGATTGGGCTGGGGTTTGCACGCTGAGCTCGTGCTCCAGAAGATGGAGCAAGGAATCCATCTCCTGGGGAATAGGCAGCTCTCGGGCTGGGGTCTTTGACCTGAATCCAAGGCTGTTATGCCTGAGAATGTCCCCCAGTGAGCCCAGGAGGGAAATACCACACAGCCTGTTCCTGTAATGCCCTGGGGCTGAGTCACAGGGACAGCGGTGCTGCTGCCAGACACCCCCTGCTCTGCCATGGCTGAGGTGTTCCAGAGCCACACCTTTGTCTGAGCTAACAAGGAATATCAAAGCTATTCCACACAAAAAGCATTAACCAGCTTATAGCCAGGTCTAGAGATCAAAATCACTTTGTAGCTGCTGTTTTGAAAATACAGGGATGCAATATTTGCTAGAACATCACCTTACCACACAGAATCACCAAAGGAAACCAAGAATCCATGACCAATTCTTTGTTGATAAAGCTAAAGTAAAAATATTGAAAGGATTATATATGTATATGATACATATGATTCATGATATACAAAATACTCAATCCACTGGTTTCAGCTACTTCAATGATCCCCTTTTTCAAAAGAAAAAATCAGAGAGCTAGTTGTTCTTTTTACACGGAGCTATTAACTTCATTAGTTTAAACTAAATTACTGTGTTTACAAAGTTGAAAGGTGCCTTAAGCACATGCAGCAGGAACTCCCATCCAGAGGCACAGTCACACAGAGGGGACCAGTGGGGCAGAGAAAAAAAATTACAGTGACAGCAAACTGTGAAATGCATTTTCAGCTGCTACATATTTTCTTTAACTTTTACAATCTGAATCATTTCCTTTACATATTTATCTCTTTATAAATTGAAAAGTCAGGCTCAGAAGCCACTGCTGGAATTCTTTGTGGGTGCTCAGCTGCCTCAGACAGGCAGGGCTGGCACTGGCAGGGGCAGAGTGCTGGGACACAGGGACACCCCTGCCTTCCCAGGGATGTTTGGGAGCTCATCTGCAGGCACTTACCAGCTGAGATCTCTCAGAAGCCGCTGCCTTTGGCTGGCTGAAGGTTCCCAAGGCCCCTCTGAAGGTGAATTCCTGGTCTCAGGCAGCCCCAGGGCTCTGGTGGCAGCATGGACACCCCCAATCCCAGGGGAGTCTCCTCCCAGGAGGAGCTGGGAATGTGCCCAATGCTCTGAGTGAGCTCTCCTTGTCCTGCCAGGCCCTGACTCACCACATTCCTTGGAAAAATGGAGAGAAAGAAACTCCCAGTCTCAAACAATTGGATTCTGTCAGCAAAAAGGCTTGGCAGGCAGGTGCTTGGTTTTTATCTGCTTTCATCCACTTTAAACCATGTCTTTTCCCACCAGTGTGGTCTAGCTGGGGACAGCCTGCCCTGCAGTTGGAAATGGTCTCTGCTGCTCCTGGACCAGACAGAGCCTTGCAGGGAGGGGGCACAGGGGGCTTGAGGCTGAGGCCAGGCTGTGGAGAACCTGGGCCACCTCCTGCTTCCCCAGTTCTCTGAGGAGACCCGAGCTGGGGGCTGTGCCCAGAGCAGGGACACAGGGGTGTCCCCAGTGCAGCCTGGCACCAGGGCTGTGCTGGCTGAGCTGCTGTGGAGCTCCAGGGCACAGAGATCTGCCATTGCCAGGTGTGGAGCCCAGTGTCTGACAGCAGCAGAGAGGGGCTGGGTGTCACAGTGCCAGCCCTGAGCCCTGTGGCACCTGTGACAGGGGCTCAACAGGCACGAGGCTTTTCAGAGCAGTTTTCTGAGCAGTTTCTTTCCTGGTGCTCAGTGATACCATTCCCGAGGTTTTCCTTTCAGCTGAGTCCTTTGGTTTTTAGAGGGTTTTTTTTTTAATGAATACTGCTGCACTGATGGAATGATGTGACCTCAGGCACTTCCATTTTAATGAAAAACCCCTATGCTTTGCAGAAGAGCCAGGAAAATCCCAGCAGGGAGAAGCGCCGATCCCAGGGATGCAGGGCTGGGCTCAGAGGGGTTCCCCTGGTTGTTGTACAGGATGTGTCCCCACTCCTGTGTCACTCTGAGGAGCAGCAAAGGGCCCTCGCTGTGTCACTGTCCCTGCAGCAGCCAAGGCTGCCCAGGCTGGGGACAGCAGCCAGCACAGGCACCTCATCCCACCAAGGGTTAAACAGCAGGAGAGCACCTTCTACCTGTGCACAGCACCTCTCCTCAGCACTTCCACCTCAGCTGTGGCTTCCAAGGCTTCTCACCAGGATGCCAGGGGAAATTCAGGGCAGAAAAGAGGAACTCAGTCTGTGGGAGGGACATTTCCAGTCCCTGCTAACAAAAATAAACCCTCCAAAGGTCTGGTGATTGGTATCCAGGCAACACAGAAGGCAGGGAGTTCAAAATTAGAGCGTATTCCCAATATTTCTCTGGAAGTCCAGCTGATTGAGTACTTCCAGTGGGTCCCAGCACTGTGTGGCAGAGCTTTCACCTCCACGAGAGCTGGGCCCTGTGGCAGGGAGGGATGAGGAGACAGCACAACCACGGCTCACACATGACCTGCAGCACCATGGGCTGAGAATCTCTAGATAAGTTTGTTCTGCTTAAATTAATTCATGAAACAAAATTTGACAATTGATGCCAGACTTCTTAATTATCCCCAAATTACCTTAGTAACAAATAACTCAGCTGCTTCTACAGCCTTTAGAGTTAAATCCACCATGATCTTGCAGACGATGTTTCTTGAGGGCTAATGACTCCCTGGTGTACCCAGAATTCCAAACATCCACTGGTGCTCCATAAAATATATTGTGTCTAAAGCAAAGGTCTGATCCCAGCCAGACACAGAGCTCCTGTTCACGTCAGCAGGAAAGGGCTCCCAGGCACGGTGTTTCTCAATATCTCCTGGGAAAAGGCAATTCCTGGGAGAGGCCAAACAAGTCTGGGCAGCCTGAGTGGTATTCACTGGTCTCTTCCAACTGGTCCTGGGAAGGGAAGGGCTGAGGGCACCTGCCTGGGAGGTCATGTCAGCCCTAACTGCAGTATAGGTGAATTTTAGCTTAGGGAGATAAAAGTAGCTGAGCTGGATAAAATAAAACAGCTGATGTGCTGGGATTTTTGCATTTGCCAGCTCCAATGTGCCCAATTCCATAAACAAACCACACAGCTCTTTACCTGCAGCTGCAGCTCTGCAGGAGCAGGAATTCTCACCCTGCCCTTCACTGCTGTAGCAGCCAGCAGTCCTTTACAATCATTTCCTGAATCTACACCCAGTTCTGGTTTGCTTTGTTCCCTCCCAGCCGTGGTGCCCACAGGGAATGCTTTGCAGGGGCTCTTGGGGCACAGAGGGAATCCTGCCTTTCACCCTGTGAGCATCTGCTCAGCAGAACTACTTGAAATGGAGGAGCAAGTTTGTGATGATCTTCACGTCCCTCACCCCAAAAATGCCGAGCTGGCTCATTAAAGGCTGCCCAGGCTCTCCTAACGAGCTCTATGTTCCTGTAGCAGCCACCAGGAGCTGTTACTTGCTGACAGGTGGAGCTGAGCCTTTCATTTGTTTGTCTGTGGTTTCCTCACCTCTAACACCAACAGATCCCAGACTGTGGCACCTGGATTTAAGTCACATACACAGCAAAAGCCAGCATTGAGCTCACTGATGTGCAGAAGCCTTTGGTCTCACAGGGTTGTTCCATCTCTCCATAGAAGGATGGGATGGGGCAGTTTTCCACTGACTTGTACTGGGCTGGGGTTGGTGACACTGGAGGGACAAACCCTGCAGCCAACAGCCAGGGAATGTCAGTGTTGCTCTGGTTCCCAGCTCCTGTCATGTACCAAACCAGGCGTGTTTCACTTGGAAGCAAAGGCACTGCTCACCTCACCCAGGCTGTCAGACCAGGAGTTTCTAAGTGTTATAACTAAAGAAACATTGCAGTGGTGCCAGGCCTCTGCCAGCCTCCCCATCCCTGGTGCTCCCAGCTGCTTTGTGTGCACTGGAGCTTCCCAGTGAGCTTCTTTCACTGACGCTGGGAGCTGAGGGCTCTCCAGACTTCTTGGTACCACTGAAATCAGAGCCCAGAAAGGCAACCCCTGGCTGCAGGTGGCAGGGCACCTCCCTCAGGGCTGAACCAGGACCAGGGGCACCAGGCCAGGGGTGATGGACACACAGGCACACAGACACAACCCCAGAGCTGAAGGAGGGACAGACACACAGTGGAACAAACCTGGCACATGAGGGAGCAGGACGGGGCTGGCAGGCTCGAGCCGAGGTTTGGAGCGGAGAAGCGATGTCGTGTTGTCTGTCTATTTCTTAACCTGAATTTCTCTTTTTGTCTCCCATACTAGACAGCGGGGGCAGCTGGGATTGCAGCTATTTTGCAAGTCCCCCTATTTCACCGGGAGTATTTCATATATACCAGGATCTGCCTTTGTACTGTAACCCAGCACAAGAAAATGCCTCATCTTTCATTGCATCGCTCTAATTCTAAATTACTGGCACTGCCCAGCAGGATGCACACAGCAGCAATGGCACGTTCTTGAATGTCAATGTTAAGACCTATTTATTCTCTATTGTTTTTTATTTTTAAAGCAAGACTGGCACTGT
This sequence comes from Picathartes gymnocephalus, assembly GCA_013390045.1. Lineage (NCBI taxonomy): Eukaryota > Metazoa > Chordata > Aves > Passeriformes > Picathartidae > Picathartes > Picathartes gymnocephalus. The sequence continues at coordinate 290,076 of WEKY01021693.1, forward strand.
ACCTTGCAGCAGGCTGGCCTATCCCAGCCAGGGTCACCGACCGGGCAGGCCGGTGGTCACAGCTCTCATGCCAACCTTGTTGTCCCCATGTAGTGCCTCCATCACCTCCTCTCCAGCCCAGGGGAGAGGAGCAGGAGATGTCTACAGCAAAGGGGGGAAAAAAGCAGAGCAAAAGTGAGGCTCCAATGGAGGCTTGTCCCCTCTGTGGAAACCCAAGCATTCCCCGTTTGTAGGATGCTGGATAATCCCAAAACTGGCAGGGGCTGCACATGCAGAGGCTGCACTGGTGCAGTTCTGAGCCTGTGGCAATGTCGTGCACTCCAACACAGGGCACTGGGTGTGACCAAGGCCCCGGGACTCACCCTGCAGCTGGCTGAGCACCCCAGGTCCCAGCAGAAGGTGCTGCCTGCAGAGCCGAGTGCCCGTGGCTGGGTCTGCGGGGCAGGCGGAGCGGGGTGAGCACGGCTCCGTAGGAATTCGGGGGAGGGAGGGAAAGGACTGCCACCTCAAATTAAATATTGCAGTAAATGACAGCTAGAACCTTTCACAGGAAACCTTTCAGTACTGAGTAGGTTTTCATTTCTTTCCTGCTAGTGAATGGTGGATGCAATGGTCTGGAACACCCAGAGCACAAGCGCCGGGTGTCTGTGCTGGAGGCTTCAAGGATCTTCCTTATCCCCTGCCCCTTGTCCCCCCCAGCCTTCCTACAGAGGCTCAGTTGTAATTAACCTAATTAAACTAACGACCCTAACGCACCCACTCCACTCTTGTTTTGCAGATTATATGAAAGAATCTGTGTGCAGCTCCAGCACTTGTTCCCTGAACAGCAGTGAAAACCCATACGCCACCATTAAAGACCCCCCCATTTTAACCTGCAAACACTCCGAGAGCAGCTACGTGGAAATGAAATCACCTGGTCACAGGGAGTCCCCCTATTCCGACATGCCAACTTCATCAACAGCCAATAAAAACATCTACGAAGTTGGTAAGCAGTGGGTGGCACAGGGTGGTTGGTGGAGGTGCTGGTTTTTCCCTGGGCTTGGCACAGGGAGGCACTGGCAGAGGGGGGAAGGCCTGAGCATTGCTGTGTGGGTTTGGGGAGCTCAGAGCCACGGTGGTGATGTCCTGAGCTGGAAGGGCCTCACAAGGATCAGGAGTTTTGGGATTGCTGCTGGTCACCACAACCCAGTTCTCCTTGCTCCCCCAGAGCCCACTGTCAGCATAGTCCAAGATGCCCGCAGCCGGAGTGCCAGTTACCTGCAGAACCCCTACGACCTGCCCAGGAACAGTCACATTCCTGGTCACTACGACCTGCTCCCCGTCCGGCACAGCCCGACGCATGGGCCTTCTTGGGACAAGCAGTCTTAGAGGGATGGACTTCACTGGGCACTGTGTTGCCTACAAAGACTGTGAGGAAGCAGAGGAGAAGCCATTCCTTCCTTTCCTGAGGACTGGCAAGGACCTAACATGGCATCAGCTTGGGCCAACTGCTGCTGCATGATGTTATTTATAAAGACGTTTTTATATGGGTACCTGGAACTAACGAGAGCCTCCTCCACCTGGGACTGGAGCACATCACTCCACCAAGGTGTCTTCATGCTCCAGGCAAAAACTCTCCGTGGCGTGTTCTAACCCTGGCTTTGCTGTAAAATAAACCACAAAAACATGCTAAGCAGGACTTCAGGATGTACATTTCTACCAACTGCATCAAGAAACCTTTTACTGTTAGGAACAAAGTGACTGGGAATACGCTGGAATTTGTTTTCATCTTTGTCATGGGAATGGACACTTTTCTGAACGAGAGCAGGGAAACTTGTCATTTCACTGTCTGGAAAGCTCATTTACTGCCATCACCATGTGCAACCTGTGCAAATCATGCTTGGTAATTAGCATTGAGATTGCCATCTCTATATTCAGTACCAGAGAATTTGACTTGAGGAATATTAATATAGACATTTTCTGTGCAGTTTTTAATATCTTTCCTAATGAATGGAGTTTCCCCAGTGAGTCTCACACCCATCTTACCACACTTTTAACTTTGATTGGCACAGGTAGGCTTTGATTTTCCTTATGCAGTTTCTCTGTTGGTAGCTAAATCCAGCAGATCTGTCAGGCAGTTTAAACTGCTGCCCCCCCAGTTCCTGCCCTGGGACACTGCAGGTTTGCACAGACCAGCCCTGGTTTCATTTCCTTTCTCAAAGCTGAGCCACATCAGCTTCTCTCTCCCATCTTCCCAAACCATCTCCTCATGATTCACTGTCAGCATGCCACTGATGACACCTCTTAATCTGATGTGCATTACCATGTAGTGCAACTTTATCCGTTGATGATTCTACCTGAAATGTCATTAAATGGAGCTGAAACTGGGTTTTCTTTTTCAGCAGCTGTTTGTGAAGTAATTATCAAGGGTCTGACCCATGGTAAAATTTTGGACTGAGCCACCATGATATTTTTTTAATTTATAATCTCTATTGACCTAGAAAAGTAGAGTACTTGCCGTTAGTTCCTTGTAGATTTTGAGCATGAAGTAGTATTGACTCTAAGTATGTAATTTTATTAGGCAAACGTGGAAGTAGCAAGTCGATTGCCTTTTAAATATAAAAAATGTTCTGTTGCACATTTGCCAGTCTGATGGAAGCAGAAGAGGACGACACCAGCCCCGTGGGTTTGCTCACAGCACGATCCCAGGTGTGACCAGCTGGGCTCAGGGACTGGCAAGAGGAGCCCTGCAGCTCAGGGGCAGCAGCTGGATCCCAGCTCAGGGAATACTCCTGGACCCTTGGAGCACCGTGGTGAGGCCCAGGTGTGTCCCCACAGATGGGCTCAGCCCTCGTGCCTGGGATCACAGCCCCTGGCCATCCTGCCCCTGGAGCCTTGTCCCTTGGAGCCAGGACCTTCCAGGTGGCCAGGCTGGCTCTGAACCCCCAGTGTGAGCCTGGGCACCCCCAGGCTCCCGGAGCAGCTGCAGGGTCCTGCCCACAAGGTTTCCCAAATGCTGCATGTCCGCATGGGGGCCGTGGCTGAGCAGCAATAGCAATTTTGTTTTCCAGGAAAGCCTTATTTGAGATGTAAGGAAATAATTATTTTGTAGGCCCAGTAGGAATGTATTTTAAGTACATGAATGGAAAGAGTTACCTCAAAAATATCAAGAGAAAGGCAGTTGGATAAGGAATACTCTCGTTAAGACCCACCTTGGCATCCAGCACAAGTAGCCCCAGCTGCTGGCCTGACCCACGTTTCTGTGTTGCTGCAGTTTGCAATGAGACTCCAGAGAGCAGAGATGTGCTCAGTTGTTGGTTTGGGTTTTTTTCGAAGCAGGATTTTGAAACCAAATGAAATGGTGTGCATAGAGCTTAACAGGAAAAAAAAAACACCAACAAAACCAACAAAAAAAAAAGTACCTTCTTGTATATCAACATTAGCTTAGGAAACAGGCACCAAAATGGCAATACTTTTTTAAGGCAAGACAGATTTGTAATATATTTGTTCACTGTGCAAAGGTATCCTACCTTGTACAAAATAAATTTAATTTCTCTCAATGTGTAGTTCTCCAACGTACTCATTTGCAGAGCAAAACTTCCAGCCCTGCACAGATCCGAGCTCTCCAGGTGATGGGGCTGCTCCCCTCAGCCAAACCCCACCCCAGGCACCAGGCTGGGACACAACTGGCAGGATGGCTCAGAAAACCCAATGCTGCCCTTCCAAGTTGGAGTAAACCAAAGGTCAGTGGCTCTGCACATCCTTCTCCCAGTTCCTCGGCAGTTTGACCTCAGTGAGGCTCCTGGGAATGCACAATCCCAGCTGGAAGAGCCCCTGCACACCCACCACGTGAGGGGACACTGCCCTGGGCCACTCACAGTTTCCCAGGGTGGACACTGGAGGACCCACGGTCACTCAGCAGTGGTGGGACAGGACACGTGGCAGCCCAGCAGCTCCCAGGGAGCCCGATCAATAAATCACAGCACAGATTTGCAGCACAAACACCTTCAGAATTAATGAGTCCCAGGCAATGCAGCCACTGCTACGTGCTGAAGCTTTTCAATATTTGTGCTTCATATTTCTAAAAATCTTGTTAACTAAAGCCCAGCGTGTAATCTTCTTATTTGACAAGCCACACTCAATAAGCTATTTAAGGCTGGAAATTCATCAGGTCTGAATTTATAGAATAAGTAATTCCAGCTTAATAAAAATGTCTTTAAATCAGAACAATTCCATGTCTTTTCTGCTTAAGAGTCAGAACCTCAACTCCCATCAAAGACAGGAACCACTGATGCTCGCTGAATAATTGTTAAAAGTTGGGGCTTTTAAATATGTAAATGACAGCAAAAGCTTTTGGCAAGCAAAGCCCATTTTGAAGCATTATATGGAATTCCCAGATTCTCAGAAAGCTCCTTCCAGGGCCCAAAGCAGTGTCTGTTACCATCCGCTGTCTCCCATTAGCAGGGAGGAGACACTTCAGTACACAAGTAGTGCCAATTATGGAACAGAATGATTAATCAGCAGCTGAACAGGACAATCCCCCACTGGAAAGCATTCAGATGGAATAACAACTTGCATTGTCTCTCCCAAAACACCTTGGGAAGCACCTTCCTGCCCCAGGAGTGTCACCCAGCCTGGGCCAGGATCTGCTGCCAGGGCCCCGCAATCCTTAGGAAAACACAGCACAGACCCCAGAACAGGAGGCAACGAATTTCCCAGGTGAGAAGTTCCCTGTCTGTACAGACCCCACTGGATTTTGCTTTAGAAGTCCTCAGCCTCCCACAGTGGTTTGTGCTCCCACCATCTGCACTGCAATTCCATCTGCTGCAGAAGGAAAGGTTTTGCCTAAAACCACACAAACCAGACTGATGTGACAGCAGGGTCGAGTCACCTGCGTATAGGAATGAGAAAAGGAAGCAGAGTGAAACTCATCCTGCATTTCCAGCTGACAAATTTAGAACTTGGCTGCCACAGGAGATCGATTCATTCCAAAATCTGCTCCAGTCTGGGCAGAGAATGTGCTGCAAGAACAGCTCCTGCAGTGAGTGAGGGGCTGGGTTCACACCTCACTCTCAGGGCCATCCCCAGGGCCACCAGTGCTGCCCCATTGGTGCCCACGGGCACCCCTTCACCAGGACACCACGGAGGGATCCAAAGCTTCCATCATTTGCTGCAGAAGGCAAGTTCATCTCCCACTGGATTTTCCTCCTGGTGGCAACATGGGGGAAAAAACAGGTTTTTAAAAGTTATTCAAAGGTTTGACTGGAGTGAACTCATGGAATTTTCTAAGTTTCCAAGCTTCCTGAAGCTGGCAAAGTGCCCTGACTATGAACTGTAGCAGCCCCAGGAAGCTCAGAGCTGCTCCCAGGGAAGGCAACTGTGCTAAACAACCCTTTCAGTTCCTTTTCCAGGGATACTTCCACTTCAGTGACTTCTCACTGCCTCTTCCAAGAAGCTCATAGGTAAAAACCTTCAGGTCAAATCCCAATTCTCCCAAGAAGTGCACCCAACACCACAGTGAGTCGTCCCCTGCAATTCTTTATTAGAATCATGGATGAATATATTTTAAATCAACCTAAAAAAAATAATGAATCAAAGTACAGTACATGCATAAAATACAAAGTAATTTACAAACAGATCAAAATAGCATCTTCAGAACTAACACCAGGAGGAGAAATGGAGTAAAAAACAAGAAGTGACCGACTACAGCAATGCCTTCCGTGTGCCTCACACATCATGAGCACCGCGAGACAGAAAGGTTGGGAACAGAACACAGCTGGAAGTGCCAACCACATCTGGATCTTGCAAGTGGGTCATATCAGAGTTTGAGAAACGTCCCCTACAATCAATTACTGCCCTGTAATTGTATAAATAACTGCAGGCATTTATACAACAGAGAGTTCCTTTAAATCCTGTGGGAGGGCAGTGGCTGTGGCCCCAGTGCCAGTGTCAGGCGTGTTTAGGAACAGCACAGAGCGAGTGACGTGCAGTGACAGAAGGCACAGTTCATGTTTCCCTGAACAAGCAGATTGGACTGGACTGGTACGGAGCTACAGACCACAGGAGGAACACATCCAGTCAGAAAACTACTCCAGAGGGTTTTGTTGAAGAGCATACAGCAAACCACTGGAATAATTCAAAAATACTGGATCAAGTAGAACTGAAAACTAAGGCCAGGTAGTGGAAGTTATTCATTCATCAACTCAAGCACTTGAATATATTAATATATGTGGCATGCATTAATAGATGTGAAATGTAATACGTGCCAACACCCTTCAAGTTTGTGTCCCATGAAAGAAAAAAAGGCATCCTCAAATCCTGATACCACCAGCACTGTGGAGGCCGAGCCTCAGGCAGCACCAAGATGCTGCAAGTTCCAGAGCTGGAGTGACCCTTCCTCAGGGATGTGGCTCCTGTGTTCACTTCCTTCACAAGGGGCACCTCCATGGGGTCCCAGCAGCTCTGCCTCACATCAACCTCCTCTGCAGCAGGTGCCAAACCACAGCACCTCACTCACAGGTAGCCAGAACCTGCTGCTTGTTTGCAAGAAATTCTCTTTTCTCCCCTGTAATATCCTATAGAACTTCACTTGACAATCTGAAGATGTAGCCAAAAACATTTAACTTACAATAAAATTGCACTTCAGAGCTTCGCCGAGCTTTAGATGCAGAATGCAACACCTTGAGACAAGGAAAGATTATCCTGCCCAGAGAGATTCTCCTCGTTAACCTGACAGTAATTGCTTTGTGAGGAGCAGGATAACGACTTCAAGTACTCTCCAAAGGTGTCAGTGCTCTGACTAGCAGGCATCATGTTGGGAAGGAATCAGTTGAGTTCCAAACAATTTACTGAGCCCAAATCAACAGGTCGGTGTTGGGAAAATACTGCAGCCACATCCAAGTAAGAGACTGATAAACACTGAAATCAAAGTGTTTAAGACATGGAGAAATTCATGGAGAAGGAAGAAGCAGTAACTAAACACAAGAATGTAACCACGAGAATTACAAATATATTTAAATCTTGGACCTGGGGAATATACACAGCCTTTTAGGAAAGAATGGACAATTTATATATTCTGACAGCATTGCATCTTTGGTTTGTTTTCAGTGGTTGGAGGGACGTGGATGGGAACCACGTTGTTGCTTGGGGACATGTCATTCTCACGTCTGTCAGACATCTGCTTCTGGGAAACAATCCTATAGATCTCTGCAAGAGGAGAAAGAGCTGATCAATATTTGCACATCAGCAAAATGCCATTGAAGAGTTAAACCTGGGAGAAACCAGGCATAGCTTTGGAATTACATAAGTAATGCAATGAAGCTTCCACACAAAGTTCAATTGTGGTGTTTCCTAGATACAGAAATTAAAATACGTTTTTGCAACAGAAATTACTTTTTTAACAACTGTTTTACTTCCCTTGAGATAAGAGTCAGTAAATTCACCAATCGCCAAGCTATGAATGAGAAACTATGTGCCCATCCATTCCTTCTGAAGGTTCTTAAGGCTCCAAGGACAGTGGTCACATGTTTGCTGATGTATCCACAAACAGGATTAAAGGGAACCATTCCAGATTTCTCTCCCTGATAGGACTGCAAGGACAATTTCTTCTCGCTGAGCACCCCATCATGTCTATCATCCAAGCAGTGTTACATCTTCAGAAAATATTTATTTGCGCCCAAAAGGGGAGACTCGGCCTCTTCAGCAGCACAGGGAACCTTTTACAAAATGTGCTGTGTGAGAAATTTGGGCTCCAGATGAAGAGATTCCAAACAAAGAGGAATCAGAGAGCATGGGATAAACACCTGCACTGAGAGCCTTGCCCTGTTCCTGGGGCTTGCCATGGCTGATGGTGCTGCACAAAAACTCAGAGCAGCTCCAGCAGCACTTCAGCTGCACAGAGGGAGTAGAACATGTGTAGCACTTCACCCCCAGAAAGGAAATACAGGACACCAAAAATAGAACGTGGGGAACTCACTTGCAAATTTGAATTTGAAAACCATTAAAAAAATAAAAGCTTGCTAAAGGTCAGTTTTACAAAAAGCTCCAGCTCAGAATCAGACAGGGACAAACTATACATTAAAATGGGTTTCTCATACGCAGTCAGGTACAGATCAAGTCATTGAGGCAACCAAACAAGAGCTGAACAGGTAAAAGGATTTTCTGATCTCACCCTTTCTCGAGCTTATTCTTCTTTCCAACCACCTTACACATAAACAACCTCACAAGTTAAGTGAAACCCATAAAACCAGACCTTTAAAGCCTCCTGCAGCCCGGTGTGGGAATGTGCAGACAGGGATCAGCTCGGCCCCATGGCAGTGCTCAGCAGAGCCTGTGTGTGGGGTGGGAGGAGCAGGGCTGCAGAGATCTGCTCTGCACCTTCAGGACAAGCTGGGTGCTCAGGGCTGGCAGCCAGTTCACTCCCAGTGCAGAACAATGCCTGCTCCCATCAACAGGAAGAGCCTCTGGCCACCTTTGTTACTGGGAATTCTCCGGTAGCACCTTCAGCAGCAGCAATTCTCAGTTTCCCAGAGAATTTCCTGAACAAGTTCATACCAGTCCCTGATATATCACACACTTCCTCCACCCCATCAGCCAGGACTCACACAGGGTACCCTCTGTGTAACAGCCTCACCTGACAGCAAAGAGCCTCAGCAAACAGCCCCAAAGCCTTAAAAATAATCTGAACAGCACCAACTCCCTTACTGATAATGAATCTACTCCTTCTGACTCTGGGAACATCCTTCCATGATCCCCACTTCCACAACCTCCCCAGCAGACCTGCCATTGAATCCATTGTCAGCAGTCCCAAATTTGCTGCTTCCTGCTGCTTCTCCCTCCTCTGCAGAGCAAAGCTTGGTGCAGCCACAGCCTAACTGCTAAAACCTGCCCTTCCCTGGTGAGCTGCACACCCAGCACACAGAGCTGTCCAAACCTGCTCTCACTGGGGCAAAATGCCCAGCAGCCAAGTCTGCACTGGGACTGCTGTGCCCAGAGAACGCTGGGCTAATGAAGATGTGCCCTTTTTAATGAAGACACTGCACTCTGGGCTCTGCTCAGGAGCTGAATGAGACCTTATTAAGGGCACATTCAGCAGAATGCATCACTGCACAATGGGGAACTGTGAGAGACAGGCCTTGCACTGTGAGAGCTGGGAAAAAGTGACACTGCTGTCCAGGAGGAGCTGGGCCAGGCCTTGGCTGCTCAGCCTGCACTAGGGTTCCTTTCATTTTCAGGTGTAGAGAGACAACAAAAGAGGAAATCCCTCGATTTTTTGATGTTAATTCTCTGATGCTGTTTCCTTGGTGATGGGATTCCTTGGAGATGAAACCATGGCAGAATGTGGTGTGGGAACAGACCCAGCACAGAGTCAGGCAGGGAAGGGAGGCAGACTCCAGTTTACTTTAAGGATGCTTTATCCTGCTGTGAATGCTCAGGGTGGCTGGGATCGTAATACCAGTCTCTCTTATTTGCCAGATGATACAAAGCAGCTTTGTGTGCACAACAATCAGCCCTGGCAGTCTAGACATCTTGGAACAGAAGAATTTGGATAGGGACCATTACTCTAAGCCACAGATGGGAAAGATCCTCAAAACCCATCTGGAATCCACAGCAGGACAGGAAGTTCACCACATGTATGATACACCCCTTCTAAAAGTCCTCTATAACATGGGAGAAGAAAGGAGAGCTTTTATCCCTTATTCCACCTGTAGCAACAGATCACATACTCACTCAAGCTGTGCTAAATACACTGGATTCCTATTTCCCATGGCCAAAGCCATCTATGCAAAGTGCTTGATCTGAGAATCCAGGTGTGGATAAGCTTAACAGGGACCCTGCTACACTTCCAAGGGAAGCACCTTCACCAACTTCCATCACTGACCCAACCAGACCAGCTTCAGGAGGGCTGGAAAGAAAGGGGGATTGCTACAGGCCTTGGTCACAACACCCTGTTCAGCAGAGATCCCAGCAGCTGGGGGAAAGGCTCTGGAGTAGCCTGGAGTGTCTGGTGCAGTTCCCAGCACTGCAAATACCAGCAGGGCTGGTGCAGCAGCTCGTCCTGCCCCTTCTGTCAGCCAGCTCTGCTCACAGCAATGCCTGCTGGCTTCCCCAGCTTCCTGCTCCCAAGGACAGCCAGCATTCCACCCACAGGCACTGAGCCTGGAGGCCAAACACACCAGCCAGGATTCTGCAGGGTGACTCCAAAAACCACATTCCTCGGATGATTGCCCCCCTCCTTCCTCCCAGGCGAGTCGTGAAGAGAAAAGGCCAGCTGTGAAGTGAGCTCCAGAACAGCCCTGCTTAGCGTGCCAGTCCCAGCCCAGCTGGAGCCAACCTGCAGCTCAGGAACTGCTTGTGGCACCTTTATCTCCCCCAAACGGGAGCTTCTGTCTGGAGAGAGCACATGCCCACTAAGCACAAGTGTTTCTTCCAGCACAGCTGAACTGACCCCTCCTGAACAAGGATCACAAGGATCCTGTCCACAGACCCAAGAGCTCTTCACCCTAAACACTGTCACTGCAACATGCAGGCAACACTGACATCCATGGAAAAGCAACAGCCTCAAGAATCTGACAGAGCCCACCAAGAGCAAGTTTTATCACCTGTTCATCCATTACAGACAGCTCTGCTTACAGACGTATTAAACCAGAAAAAAAAAAAATCAAACCTCCACAGATTAGAATCCAAACTCACTTCTGGAATAAAAGGTACTGTGGGAAGCACGTGAGGAGAGATAAAGAAAGCCCAGCCCATACCCAAGAGGTGAGGTGCTTCCCATGGCAACAGCAGTGCATCCTTTGAGCATCACACAGCTCTGAAGGAAGCCCAGGGCACACAGGAAACTTTCCACCTCTCCAGTGTCACTTAGAGAACACAACGGGTCCCAGGAGATGAGGACTGTGAAGTGACAGTCTATACTGGCTATGACAGCCTGACAGCCACCTCGGGGGGGAATAAACACTGCCTGATACATCTGATGTTGTTTTATTAGTGCTGGTGTATGTAAGTTAATTAACTAACCTGTATCTGAGAGCCCCAAGCTCTCTGCAAACAGAAAATTGGAGCAGCAAGGCTGCTTGTTCTACACACAGCACATCTGGCCAAATCTGACCTCAAAATCGAGGTGTTCCTGACAGAAGGGCTACCAAGACATGGCTCACTTGTAAGTGCTAAAACCAAGTCTCAGGTTTTAGCACTTACAAGTGAGCCACGTTTTTCTCCTGAAAAATCCACTCCCAAATTCATGTGCACTTTTGACAGGACTGCCTTTAGGTATGTGAAGAAAATAGGAAATGCAGCAGGCATCCCAACACCTCTGCATGCAGCCACTCCTTAGTCATCCACCCTCTGAAGGCACTGGCAGTTTGTCATGTGGGGAACAAATGTGTAAGCTAACAGAACTTCTTTCTTTTTGAAAGAAATTTGTGCAATGTTGGAACTACAACCGAATGACGACACTGAAGTTAAAAGGGAACCACATGGTTCAATTAAAAAGGAAAAAAAAGTTCTTTATTCATCTAACACAAACACAGTTCTAGCTGGTACCTGCACAGGAGCACTACTGCTTAGGAACCCACTGTAAAAACACAACAGTCAGAACAGTCAGAGGCCTCTTACAACTCAGGATGAAACAAGAAACAGATGGACACAGGCAGCTAATACCCCAGTAGCCTAATATCTCTCTCCACTGCCAGGCTGTCCATAAAGCATTTCAAACAACTGAAGAAATTCTACAAGATTAACTTTTACTACAGTAAATAACCTCCTAGTTCTATCCTCACATGCATGTTCCAGTATGGCTACCAGGAACTTTTTGGTGTGTTTTTAAAAGAATGTCTAAATTAGAGGGCAAAGAGGAAAAACAAATTCAGAACTAACTAGGTGTCAATGTCACAACAACAAGATCTGATTTACAGAGAGAGTTTGGAAGAGGTGGCACTGCTCATACCAAGCACATCAGGTAGCCTGGCACATGCTGCACTGGGAAGGAGGGACTTTAAATTTGCAACTGGAAAACATATTGGAGGCAGATGGAGAAAACAACAGACTGCCTAGCACACCTAGAACAAAGACACAGCAAACAGAGGAGTGTCTCAGATGTTTTGAAAACTCAGACTAGAGTATTTGCCAAAGCTGGGAATGATGAAAGCTCCAAAACCAAGAGGCCACAGTGTCCCACTGTGCCCTGGCTGCAGCTGACAGGATGCACAGAAATACAAAAGCCCCGTGACAATGAGTGATTACCATGCCCATTTGTGAATTCCTACCCCACCTTTATAAGCCAAGGTTAAGTTAAGGTTCCTCAAATTGAGTGGCTCAGCCTTAACAAGTTTTGCCTACCTAAACAAGGCTTTAAACAAAAAGGAAGTACTTTATCCACAGAGCATAAAAATGCAGCACTGACTGCTGTCACATGTTACACAGGCCAGAAGTCCAGGCAGGACTATTAAATGCAACAACAGCAACTCCTGCAGCTCAGGAGCCACTGTGTCTCAAAGGAAGGATCTCTGCTCTTTCATCCCTTTTTCCTTGGCAACTGCTACGGTCACCATTAAAGATGGAAACAAACTGGACTGACTTCTCTGATAAACAATGGCTGTTCTCACTTGATGGCAGCATGAGACAATTCCCTCCCGTGGGCACTCCCTGTAATGGGAGATGGAAACTGAAACACAAACCAGGCTGACAAGAAAGCCGGGGGAGATCAAAGTGAACAAGGATTCATTCCCCCCGTTCAAGGCTGGCCTTTCAACTGTGACACTTTGAAACTGGACTCCAAATCTTATGGCTAATGAAGAATGATTAAATAGCAACATTTTAAACACTTTATAAGCAAAGAAATGCCTATTTGCATCATATCTGAGCAGCCTTCTGCCCTTCCCCCTTGAAGCACAAAGCCCTGGATGACTCACCTGTCAGAATAGTCTGAAAAGCTGCTTCCACATTTGTAGAGTCTAAAGCAGATGTCTCAATAAATGACAAACCATTCTTCTCTGTGTGGACAGAAATACTATAATTAGAGAGGTACAGCACATATCTGTTTCCCATCTGGAAAGGCTTCTGTACCAGATAATGTTTGTGGTGTTCCTGATGACACACCCAGGTATCAAGAGAAAGTAAAACAAGTTGTGGGGTTTTCCCCCTTATGTGATGGGGAAGTGACACCACCCAACACCAATATTAGAATTTACACCCACTCCCAAGCACAGCAATCAGCCCAGTGCTGTGTTACTTTAAAGCACATTTTCCTGCATCACTGAAAGGGAGAATCTGTTTCAGTTTCAAGAACTGTGTGAGAAAGTTTCCTAGATTTTCTCTACCCTCATCAAGTTACTCTACCTCCCACCTGCTAACGTATCACAGAAGCTTATTTAGCAGGGATAGAGCAGCAGGGCGAATGACACTCCTTCAGCTGTAGGCAGGGATCCTCACTGGCCATAAACTCTGCCAGTGGAGCTACAGCAAACTTTAATGTGAGGAACCCAGCTAAACTCCTGGATGAAAGAAACTGGGCCTAAAACAAGGCTTACAGAAACTACAACTACTGTTCACAGATCTTAATTGTATAACAGAAGTCAGAAAGCCAGTTTGATGAAAGTGTTCAGCCACAGGCACCTGTGTAGGGCTGCAGATCAGCTGAGACACAGAAGGTAAAAGCTACCACCACACAAGAAACTCAAACCTAAAGCCATAGGCACAGGGCAAGAGAAACGGTGCCAAGGCAAAAGAAAAAACCTGATTTCAAATTTTCAAGTGCCTCTGGCTGATTCTTGAAACGACATGCATGTTCTACAAGGTCTCCTTCCTGACAGAATGTGACATGTCACACTGAGGGCCATGACCAGCCGCGGGTTTTTTCCTCCTACCCACACCCTCCCCAAGCCAGGTGGGCAGATCCCCCAGGAAATTGCTCTGAGTTCCCCAACCTGCGAAAGCCCTGGCCTCGTCCGTGGGGACAGCCCTGAGGTGGCGCAGGTCACTCTTGTTGCCCACGAGCATGATGACGATGTTGCTGTCGGCGTGGTCCCGCAGCTCCTTCAGCCACCGCTCCACGTTCTCGTACGTCAGGTGCTTGGCGATGTCGTACACCAGCAGTGCCCCTACAGCTCCACGGTAGTACCTGGGGACAGGGGACAGCCAGCCACACACACTGAGGTCACAGCAGGCTGTGCAATAGTGGGGAACAGCTCTGGCCAGGCCAGCTATGCAAACAATGCCCCGGGCAGCGTCCGTGGGACCGGACACGGGGAAGCGGAGCAGCCGGACGAGGTTACGCCACAGTGCCAGCTCAGAGTCTGTGGGCAAGGAAAACCCCATGTGTGTGAGGAGAACCTGCATCCCAGACATGAAACTCTGGGCTCCGTGGGAAGCTGCTGTCACCTTCCACCTCTGATCCACTCCTGAAAATTCTCCCCCACCCACCATTGTGGGTGCAGCACGGGCAGGGCCCTGAGTGATAAGGAGACTGTAGAGTGACTCACTGGGTCATAAAAATGTCAGCGTGATCTACTCCCTTTACAAAAGGCCACAGCTGGTCTCCTTTGGAGTGAGAGGCACAGCAATGCATTCAAAAGGAAACAGGCTGTGTTCTCCCACCCCACAATTCCCTCCAGCTCTACTGAAATCCAGCTTTTGCTATGCTGGTTTTTAACAATTAAACAAGCACACAAGTGAGCAATCTTTCCTGGCTGCTACAGGAGGGTTTCTGCTCTTAGGTTACCACTGATAAAGCGACCAGGAACACTGATATTCCTTTATCACTTGCTTCCATGGAAATGAGTCTCTCAAAGCCCTTGCATTCTAAACTTGAAATGCCCCCAGTTACGTGTCATGAGAGCACTGCAAAGTAAATCAGTCTGTGCAGGAGCACACCAGATCAAGTTTCTGGGTTGAATAATATTTAACCTTCCCACAACCACATTATTGTGGGTATTACCAGTTAAAACACAAACATCCCCTGTTCGCTGTTGGTGAGAAACTGGAAGGGCCCAAAATTGCCCTCCTCAGCCAAGGCTTCTCCTCAGCCACCCAGGCTCCACTTACGCTGAGGTTATGGCTCGGTATCGCTCCTGCCCTGCTGTGTCCCAGATCTGAGCCTTTATTGTCTTCCCATCGACCTGGATGCTCCTCGTGGCAAACTCCACTCCAATGGTGCTTTTGCTTTCCAAGTTAAACTCATTGCGAGTGAATCGAGACAGAAGGTTGCTCTTGCCTACTCCCGAGTCTCCAATAAGTACAACTACAAGACAAAAATGATACCACAATTAGACTCCAGATGTAGATGTCACGTGGAAAATCACATGCAAGAAATATTTATTTTAAAGAATGAAGCATGAAGGAAAAGAATGGCGACACCACCATCCTTGTCATGGATTTGCTGTCCAAGTCTCAGTATTTCTGGAAAAGCAGAGCTGCCACATTCACCAGCATTTTGAAGAGATGACTTTTACTGGTTATATTTCAGTCTCCTTTGCCCAACATGGAAGAACATTCCTCTTTTAGGAGGAATGTACATGGTTGTCACTGCAAACATTGGTGACCAGTTACATATCCTTAAACAATACTAGAACTAAAAATCAAAACACAAACCCTACAACCACACAACTGAAACCTGCTTTGCTGAAGAAGTCCAAAACACAGGGCAAGCAGCAGACTCTGCTTTCACTTTACACTCCTCATGCCTTTGCAGAAGAGAGGTTCCCCACTGGGGCAGAAAAAATTGTGAATGAAAAGAGAAGCAAACCAAAGAATCCCCAAGACCACCATCACCCTGCCAGCCAGTTTGAAATGTTTGCTGAGCCACAGCTCTCTGCCCTTCCGCAGTCCCCACTGCTGCTGTGGCTCCTGGACACATCAGACCAGAGCTGAAACTGCTCAAAAATGCTGCCAGGGAATCACTGAGCCTCAGAACTGGATCCACCATTCCCTGGCTCAGCTTGACTCATCCCAGCACCAGTGCCAAGCAAACTAATTGGAAGGATTCAGCAGTGCTTGACAAGAGAATTACAAAAGGTTCAAAGTCCAGTTCCTGCAGGAAAAACAGCATCACGAGGATTCACTGCAATATCCTGTAATGCTGAGTTGAAAGGTGCAAGTTTAAATGTAACTTAAAACTCAGTACCAAGAGGCAGAATAGTGGATGAAATGTGTTCACAACCTGAGTCACATGAACAGGAGCCTCTTGGGGTGATCCTATGGCCTTAACAATGATAAGGTTCCAAATCAGTAGTGAAGGAAAGGGAAGAAAAATAAGATAAAATCTTTGAGAAGAAAGGCCAATAATGAACTTCAGCAGTGAATCAGCACCAGTCCAAGCAAAAAAGTGCACGCTCAGGTGACAAAAAACATTGTATCTCTGTTTATTAAAAAAAAAAAAACAATTACTTGCTCAGTAACAAACATCATTAACAGTTAAGACACCACAACACAGCGTTAAAGATTCTGTGGTACAACAAAGCAATGAGTGCACCAAACACACTCAATGACACAAACCCCCCATGGAGCTCAGTCTAGCAGCAGAAACACTCCCATCTGCTGCTGCAGCCCTCTGCAGCTTCTGTTTAAATAATGCAGAGCAATTCTGGCAGATGGGACTTTGCTCTGACTGGAAGGGCAGAGCAGCACCTTTTAAACTCCCTCCATAAATGAAAATTGCAGAAAATGTTGGCTTCAAGCACAGCCTTGTGCAGAATACTTCATCAAAATAAACATCTTCCCAGCTGCCCGTGCCAGCTGACTCAGCACGCAGCCGGCCAAGCGCACGAGTTGCAGAAAGCACCCTCTGTTAACCTCTGCTGTGTAGGAAGATCACAAGTGCAGGTAGGCAGCAAGGCCCCGTGCTGAAAGCAAACAGGAGTCTGCTTTCCTACGTGCCAGGTCACTGCTGAGCAGCTCTGCTGGCACAGAGATGTTACATCCTGATAAACCCAGTGCAGGGGACAGGGCACCACTTGCATCATCACCCCTGGCAAACAGCCACAGCTTTCCTCTGCCACTGGCAAGTCACTTCTTCAACACTATTTTGGCAGGTTTAGACCGTGGGTTTAGATGACATCATGTTTGTGTTTACTGGGACACACAACAAGTTCCTAGGAGGGAAAAGTTGACAGCTCCCTTTGCACAGCTCAGTCCTGCTATCACCCAGCACTAACTCTGGCAGTGGCCAGAAGCTTCTCTAAGCAAGAAAAGCAATCCACATTCACCATTTCCTTTTCCCAACAGTATGCATCATATACCTGTTAAGTATTCCCTCAAACCTGTTTTTGTAGTTCAGTGCAAAGCCCACCTTGAAGTCATTTAACAACAGAGGGATCCCTTTACTTCCTCTGCCAGGTTTTTTTCCTTACCTTGTCTGAATCCCACAGTGCTTATGTTCTGAATGCTTTCCAGCACCAGATTAATGTGTCCCAATTATAAGGGGAAAATAATACCTTCCTCCTTGAAGTCAGCTATTTCCTCTACTTAATTGGGCCACTGCAGCTCCTCTTGGACACGAGAACAGCTTGGAATGTCAGCAGGCACCTAAGACTCCTCATACCTGCATTTCTACCAGCCTGGGCAAGTATCACTCTTTAAATACAATTATGAACTGAAACACCTTTAACAGCCACTCAGATTGTGTTATTAATTTCAGTTTTGCTTTCCTTATCAAGCCACCATATTTTGATATTTTATACTACACAGTGTTCCCATGTATTACATTCTTAGCATAGAAACACAGTAGGAATGACCCTGAATGGCCAAGGCCCATACTAAATAACCCAGGCAAACAGGTTCTAGGAGGGAAATGACATTATCTAGGCCATGATAAAGCTAACTGTTGCTCCACATTGTCCTTTTCATCAGGCTTTTCTTCCAGAAACTCACTCCTAATGGTTAGAAATTGCCTTCTGATTTTCAGAAGGAATTAGTGGTCAGCTGATGGTGGTGTCCATGTGCCAGCATTCTCCATTAGCGTATTAGTGTCTTCTCCCAGTGGTGTTTAGGCTGGGGTATTTACAGAAAGCAACCACATCTTCTCTTGGCTTTGCTGTATTTGCTAAATACACCAACTCATCAAATGGTTCCATATAAACGCATTATTCATTTCCCCAAACACCTTCCCTACAAGTTTTTCAATTTCTTTTCAGCACAGTGAGAACTGCACACATCATTCTAAGTGAGATCTCCCTTTGATGCATACAAGAACTTTAATATTTCCATCTCTGCTAGGCAAACCTGGAGCTGGAGTTATTTCTCCTGACCATTTCACCTTGACAGTTCAATCTGCCTGTCATCAGACCTAATTGTTCAGCTTTAGGTTGGCAAACTTCTACTTTACCAGAGTCCAAGTCCCCAGGGATAAACCCTTACATCCCAAATCCCAGCTCATCTGGACGACCTCATCAGCACGCAGATCTTTCAGTGCCACACCCCCACTTCCCTTGTCCCACCCAACTTGCATCATCCACAAATTCCTTTCCTACATCAGCACTGGAAGGAGGAAGGTCTGGAGGAAACATTTTAGCAAGTTCAACCACAAGACCCATTCCTGAAATCCATCAATAACCAGTTTTGGAGCAGCACCTCCCTCACAGGAACAGCACCTTAGGAAGCTGCACAAGCAAGGAAAATTGTATTGGCACATCTGAAAGTCATGGAAATGATCTCCCAGCCCCAAGTGACTAATTTAGTGGTGGGACAGTTCAATACTTGCAACCACGTGCTTTAAATCGATGCATTTGACTTTCTACAGCATTTACTACCCCAAACATTTAAGATGAGCATGCAGGCATTTGGTGGAGAGAGAAAAAAAATTTAAGAGCATGAAGTCCACAGTACTGTATAAATTTCACTCTGTAATTCCAGTTTTATTTCTGCAGAAGACCAAAATAAGAATTCAATTTCCTAACCTGCATGAGAATCAATTTAGAGAACTATGTCAAGAAAGGGTTATTAATTTTTCACCAACATTCCAGCTCACTCAGACAATTTTTATTTCTGTAAAACCTCTTCGTTTAAATTTTCAGAAAATATTTTAATTTTCTCATTAAATATGTTATTGGTAACCCGATCAGGTTGAAAATAGAGTCCAGCAGCAGTAGCTTGTGCTGTGGTAAAAGTTATTGCACAAGTCACATATTGCATGATCTAGGACAAGTACACCAGCACAAGGAAATCACCTTGTCTAAAACTTGTCTCTGCACTGAGCTCTGCTGTTAAGATCAATAAAAAGCTTGGATATGTCTTCATGACCCCCAGAAGAACCTGCTGATGAACACCTCTCCCTGCCCACTTCAGCTGGAGTTTGAAGGGTATGTGAATAAAATGACTTGATCCTGCACCGTGTAGGTAGCTGGTCATAAACCCAACACGGTCATGACTTGTGTTAATCTCCCTCCTCAGCTGTGCGCTGTTTTATTCACTCTTTTTCTGTCACAAAGGCCTCTGGGGCAGGGATTACCTGTCCATACAATCAGTAACACCTCCCAGCACCTCTGCACTCAATGGCTGCACCAGCAGGTTTGTTGTAGCACCAAAGTGTTTCCACATCTGAGGCAATGAAAGCGAAAGGCTTCTACCACTGTCAAACCAAGAGATGTCATGCAACCACACATTTATCTAAATACACAAGTAAAAATGTGTCTTCCTAACCCCAAACCAGCAAGCTGGTTCAGTTTCAAAGCATTTCCTCAATATCAAGGGGAGAAGTTGGAGAAATGAACATGATGCGAAGAAGCAGAGCTGAAACTGGAGTTTTTCCTGGCAGTAAGCTGAATGTCACCACGAGTCAGGTCCATGGCATGAGTCTGCCCCAAATCCAGAATTCCAGATGGTCAAGGTGTAGACATAATCTTCCTTTGTCCATAAAAAACATCTTCTGCAAATGAGGGTTCCTTTGACAACTGCTCATCTATTGCAAGCACATCAATCAAAAAGAGCAAAAGGGTCCTGTACTAAACCCAGGCTTAATTTATTAAGTAATAAAGCAGTGTCTTTATATCACCATTATATTTTCCTTCTATTAAAATTAGAGCAAGATTTCTACAAATTGGACTTCATAGGCCTTGTGTTTCCTCAGGGGCCATTCTGGGAACAGGAGGCACTGCTCTCAGCCAGACCCCGAAAGTATGGAAGAATAAAAAGACTGGAAGCTGGACAAGAATTTAATAGAAACTGGTTTTCTCCAAGCTGGGCTTAGTCTTTACTATATGCTGAAGTATTGCAACATAGTCAGGAGAAGGGTATTTTGTAACAGGTCCCTGGATTTTATTGTACAGCAGCACAGGTAGGCTCAGCTTACACCCAGCAGCAGAGTCAGCCAGATTTCAACACAGCTGCTGTCAGGGGCTGACAGGACAAAACCAGAGGTCTCACAAACAGAAACGTGGCAGGTCAACCCAGAAGCAGTAAAAGACGGCCAGACTAGAGAACATCACAGGATTGTTTCAACCAGGTCAAACTCTGAACTCAGTCCCACCAACGTTACATGTTCCTTCATAAACCCAGAAATGTCCTGCGGGATGAAGTGTCCTGACAGACCAACACTCAGAGTCTGACTCCAAATAGCTGGTGCCAAAAACCATGGTGTGTATCACAACAAACAGGCTGATCTCTGTCCTGGCCAGCCCCTGCATCTTCAAATAAGCAATGCCTTCAGACTTGCCATTGTAACCACCACATTGACATGCCCCAAACAAGATTTTTTTGCTTCTATGAATTCATGAATGCTTTCAAAGCCATTTATAAATATGCATGGCAATGCACCACTCCAAAATTTGCATACACACCTGAGGGACTTTGTCCTTTTCCTTTCACCTGCTGCCCAATAAAAGAAGCATTACAGATATCCAGAAAAATTATCACAAACAGGAGGTACTTTCCTTATTTGCCCTTATCACTGTTTAAATTTTGATCAAGCTGTACATCAATTCAGCATAAGGGCTATGAATCCATTAGGTCTCTTTTCTGATTATTTTGATGCCCTTCTCCATCTTTTTAATTTTACAACACCTCTTTCAGAATGGATATGTCTGTCATGCCTACATTTCCTCTCAAATCCCAAGATGCTCATGTCTCAAATTCAAACACTGACTTAAGATTGCCCCCAAGTTCCCATTTTCTTTTCCAAAAGTATTATCTACCCCTTGCCCTTTTGGCCAGTGCCTGGCAAGGAGACACTCAGTTCAGAGACCTACTTGCAATAATTTCCAGATCGTTCTTGTTTAGAACAACCGTCACCTCTGGGAAGTTACAAAAGTTTCCACAATTTGTATTACTCTGCATTTTTGTGTTATTTCAGCTGCCACATCAATCCCAGTTAAGTGACATTGCATCAACTTCCTGCAGTCCACTTTAGCCTGGAAAAAACCAAATTATTTATCTTCACAATAGCATTTTCACAGCATTCCCTGCACTCCCAACAGCTTCTATAAACCAGGCTAAACAGAAAAAGCTTTAGGAAAGGCAATCAATTAAACCAGCTTTGTACTTCTCCCTGTAACTGGATTCCAAATTTATTTTTTCCTAACTATAAAAGGAAGCAGGTTTAATGAAAGATAGGAGCATTCCCAACAAACTCTGTGTCACTGACATTCCCAGGCCTTCACAGCTAAAACATTAATTACAAGAATACACAGAACTAACTGCATGAACAAGGGTAATTCAATGGCTTTGATAACCTGCACACAAGTATCTACAATAACATTGCCTGATGCCATTAAATTAGTGGTCAGCAAGGTCCTTGCCAGCGCTGCAAGCTGAGAAAAGAGCCCGTTCTGAAACTGACTGATTTGATTTCCATAGCAGAACAGATGAGTGATTTATAGGTAGAAATAATGCCACTTTCCACGCATAATTGGATAAAACAGCCAACAACAAAAATAATGGAATTCCTCAAAGTTATTACAGGAGTCTAAGGGTACAGGAAAAAACATCGATGTCTTCCTTTATGTTCATGATGGCAAGCACAGAGTCTCTCACCATTACAACAGAATAAGCAATGCTCTTAATCCTAAATTCAAATTTACAATACCACATCACAACAAACAACGACTTTTTTACACTACTTTGCTTGCTTTTTCAGTGGGATTTAAAAATCTGGGTAGTGAACTTTGAAAACACCAGCACTTCTGTACACGTTTCACAGCGGGCTACACGAACCTGTCCAGCAGGCTGGTGTTTTACTCTGCAAGGAGTGAAAATTGAGTATTTAACCACAACCTGGAACGTTTTAACCCAACTTGCCACTGTATCGCAGACTGGGGGGGCATCAGCCCTGGAAAACAAGATATCCCTGCCGTTCCCTGTGGGAGCCACGACAGATCAAGGCCAGGCTGGATGGGGCTTGGAGCAGCCTGGGAGAGTGGAAAGCGTCCCTGTCCATGGCAGAGGGTAGAATGCGATGATCCTTAAGGTCCCTTCCCACCCAAACCATTCCACGACTCTATGGGGCTTTTATGATCTCTGGGTGTGGAACATTCCACAGGGACATTCCACTCCTCGCCAAGGGCTCTGAACACAGAAGGCAGCAAGTCGTACTACTTGATTAAATTAGTGTATCATCTACCAATGCTGAGCATATCTCACCCACTGTATAGCTCTATTTAACAACTGGAGAGGGTTCTTATCAACCTTGACGAATCCTTATCAGCCCTGGGCATCCTTCCTGGCGGTCTTTGCTCGCCAACCAGCAGACCGGCCGCCGCCTCAGCCTGTTCCCGGGGCAGCCTCAGACCAGCGCCGACACCAAATCCCCGCTGCCAAACCCTGCCCAAAGCTGACATTTTGGGGTGAGGGAGAGACACCCGAGCGGGGCCCGGCGATGCCCGGAGCGCTCCCTCCGCCCGCCGGGCCCCGCGTCAGGGAGCGGCCCCGGCCCCGGCCCCGGCCC
>WEKY01021693.1:313050-331748 GCA_013390045.1 Picathartes gymnocephalus
GCCCGCCCGCCCACAGGCGCTTCCGGGGCAGCGGCGCCGACGCACGACCGCGCCCGGGGCAGCGCCGCGGCCGCGCCCTCAGCGGGTTAAAGCGAGCGGGGGTCCCGCCCGGCCCCCGGGCCCCCCGAGCACCGATCCCTCCCTCCGGCACACCCTGGAGAGAGCGGCCGCCCTGCGGCGGGGGAGCGGTTGAAGGAACTAGAGGCGGCCGAGAGAGGGTGGTGGCAGAGCGGTTCCATGGTGTAATGGTTAGCACTCTGGACTCTGAATCCAGCGATCCGAGTTCAAATCTCGGTGGAACCTGGCTTTTTTTTTTTCCCTCTCCTCGTTTTTTTTCTTTTCGACTTACGGTGTCCAAACGATGCCCGGGTTTCTCTGAGGTGCCCGAGTCCCTGTGCCCAAACGATGGATGGGCACACTGAGCTCCCCGGACTGCTGTGCCCAAGTGAAGGATGGGCACGCTCCCAGCTCCCTGGGCCTCTTCACACCCTGTGACAATCTCACCTCACCTCTTACCTGGTGCCTACCAACCTGACCCCCCGTCACAGTGCGGGTTCCCTTCTCCTGCCTCCATGGGCAGGCACTGGCCTCACCCCAAAGCCACCCACAGGCACAGGGGAGCTTGGGGTGGGTTGGTGGGAGGCCCATCAAAGTCTCACAGATCCCTCCAATGAACTGAGCTGAGAGGGGCATGTGAAACAAATGGAGCTTGTGGTGAAGGAATCAGAGAGGCCAATAAGCTCTTTTAGCTCATGAGCCAGGCCCCTTTCTCACTGCCATCCCTGCCCACCCTGCTTCTCCCTTCCCAAAAGATGGTCCAGTCCCCCGTGTCTGCCCCTGTGCCATGGGAGACACCAACTTTGTCATCAGCTTCTCCTGGTGCAGGCTTGAGATTTAAACAACAGAGGATAAAAATAGCCCTTGTGTCCAGATGATTAAACTGAATCCCCTAAAACTGCTCTTTTCCCACCAGCCTGCCCTCAGCGGCAGCATGTTTGCCATCACTGCAGTCAGTGGCTGTGTCATCATTCCTGTGTGTGGAAAGAAGCCCCCAGGCATCAGCAGCAGTGCTGTGCATCAGTTACCCTCTGCTGGCACCATAACAAGCCAGAACGTGATCCTCTGCATTTAAAAATAAATAGTTCACACTGCCTCAGAGTGTCTGAGTGGGGAAAACAAAACATTAATAACAAAGACACCTGATGTGTGACTGCAGTGTGTCCCACCACAGGAGTACAGAGGCTCTCCAGGAGCATTGGGTGAGATTGGAGCATCGGGAGCATCGCTGTCTGGGCTCACCCGCATCCTGCTGCCAACCTCTAATGGGCCCTGCACCTCCAACTCCTCACAGGGGGTAGTGTGGTGGTGAGGTCTCTAGGAATCTGTGTTGTCTTTGGATTCATTCATTTTATCTCCAGATAAACCCAGAACACACAAAATCTTGAGCCTGAAAATGCTCATCCTGCTCCTGTCACCTGTCTCAAACCTCTGGCACTGAGTAGTACATCAAATGGATTACAGATACTTGTCTGTGTAGAGGCTGGTATATTTATAATTCAGGAGGTCAGATTTCCATCTCATATCCTATTTGCACTTGTCCATTGAACTTTATTGTTAAAAAGCTATTAATTTTCACTTGATATTTCTCAGGCCTGGTTTCATCCTGCAGAACTGCTATTAGTGCTAAAAACCCTTAAAATAACACAGATGAAGTATTTTTAGTTATCCTCCTGTACGAGCTGTTCTCCTGTTCACACTTTGGATGTTGTTTGTGAGCCTAGAAACAGCCTTTATTTACATTTTTCATGTGTGCAAGCATTACTTCCTCTTGCACCAAACTGCAGATGTTCCTCATCTGGAACTGCCTTTCCCTATGCAAGACTTTAGGGCACAGGGTGAGGACACCTGGATTCTTCTGGTTGAGGTAAAAATCACAGTCCCCACATTGCTGCACCACTGTCACTTGTTGAACTTCAGCCATTACAAAGCAGAGGCATTTTTACCAATGATTTTTACCAAAACTTGAAAATTTGTGCAAATTGCAATGGAGTTGAGCTGCAGTAGGGACTACTTCTAGCTAAGTCTGTTTAAATGCTAGAAGTATTCAAGTATTGATCATTTAAAATCAGATTCTTCATGGTGAAAACTGAAACAGCAGAGAGAGCTCTGTGTCTAAACAGGAATCAACAGAGCAGGACATGAGGAGAGCATTGAACTAGCAAGGAGCTCCAGAAATTAGTCTTATATCCTGTTCAATCCTGGGTTAATTTTGTTGCTGTTCAAGCCCCAGAGGAGAATATCCAAGCCCTCAGGAAATGCCACTGTCACCACAGGTTGGTTTGGGCTGCTGTGCTCTTTCTCTGTGTTCCCTCCTGGAGCGAGTCACTGCAGTGATGGGCTGGCCTGGGACACCTGCTGTGCCCAGGAAACACGGCCAGAAAGGAGAGGTCAGGCCTGGAATAACAGAGACTGTGTGCTCTCCAACTGACAGCTTTTAATGTGAGAACAGTCACTCAGCACTGGCATTTCTGCTGCATTAATTGCCATTAGTGTCATCCTTGCGAGAACACTAAATTCATGGCAAACCTTGAATTAGCGTGCTCTCATAATTCCTGACTTAGGCAGAACCATTTGCAGAGGCAGCACGTCCCAAGCAACTGGAGCAGAGACAAGGAATGATACTCAGCTGAGCCTTGGATGTTCAATTTAGCGTAGAAAAGAAGCAGAGGTCACACTCATAACTGCATATTTATGGGTCTATTCTGGAAATTCACAGAGCGGCTGCCAAAAAGGGCCCAGCACCATTAAAGTGCAGATGTGTGTCCAGGCTCCCAGCTCTCAGCTGCCCAGCCCCAGGCACTGTGCATCAAGCTCTCCCTGCACCCAATTGTCACTTCATTCTCCATTTCCCTCTTGCCACCAACTCCTGAGATCCCCAAGAGTAATTCTGGCCTAATAAAGTGGAAAATTTACCAACATCTTTAATGGTTGTGGTGTTCCCACAACAAGGTCAAGGTGTCTTTGCAGAGCACACTGGTGGTATTTGACATGGAAAAGGGAGAATGTGAAACAGGAATGGCCAGTATTTGCTGCTGGTCCCAGCTTTTCTGGCTCTGAAATTCCTCTTCACACTTTGCCAAGGACATCTCTTTGCAAAGCTCAGAGAAGATTTGGAATTGGAAATCACAATAATTCAAAAGTGTCCTTGAAGGGCTGTTGACCCAAATTCCCATTTCCAGGATAAAAGCTGCCCCTGGCTTCCCCGGGGCAGAAAGGAGGAAGGACAAAAGCAAAGCCCCAGAATTCTGTTTTATCAGAGGAGAAATATATCCTAAGGGGAAAATTCAATCAATACTTTGCAATTTCCTAACAACCCATGAATCATTGCAATTATGCAGAGATAATTCAAGCTTTCCAATCCAGCTGCTGAAATAATGTGTACTCTTAGTATGCACTATCTCCAGTTTGACGTGTCAGACAGAAAAAAAACCCTTCAAATATAAAATCCATCCACTGACATTAAAAATAAAAACTCATTTTTAAAACCTTGGACCAATTTAAAGGGTCTACAATGTGCAGGGATTCTATTTTTCAGGTAATTCTCAGGTACCGATAGGGATAATGAAAATTCGGAGTCAATAGGAATTTTTCTGCTGATAATTCACTTTCATTCCATCACCTGCTATGTTCTTTCTTATTTCTACAGATCTAAGAAGAAAAGATATAGGAAGAAATAGACCAAATCAAAATTAATTTCTAAATTAGCCTTTCCTTTCCTAACCTTGAAGTTGGAATAAAAAAAAAAAAAAAAGAAGACCTGCTTCTGAACAGATTTTTTTATCCAAAATCAAATCTCATTCTGGTTTTGCTCTTCTTTAGGGATCTCTGCAGCACTGCAGAAAGAGTGGGAAAGGAATAGAAAAATTAACCATCTTCTGAAGACATTTTTCACTAGGACAATATTATGGTAAGCAGAAAGGAAGGAAAGTTTTCAGTGTGTTCTGGGAACAGGAATTGAGTGCAAGACTCAATGACTTGGTGTTCCTTGTGATGACTCTCAAAATGAAGTCATCAGTTTCCTGAATCCATTTTGGACTCAACACTCCTCTCTTTGTCTGTGTCTGCTGCCTCCAGAGACACACTAGCAAGATAACGCTGGCAGCCCCAGGATAATTGCTAGCCAAGATATAATTTCATAGAAGCATCACTCAAAATCTTCTTCCTCTTACACACTCTGCCAGAGGGGTTTATTTCCTATCTAGGGTCAAAATTTGCTTGATGTTGGAGTTGGTACCAGGCAAATGCAGCGACAGCAGCGCAGGCGTTATCACGTGGCCCATCATCATCTAATTTGGATTCAAAAAATCAGCCCTGGGGAATGAAGAAGCACTTTGGGTTCTGTGGCCAAGTCATTCTGTGCTGAAACAACCAGCAGGGCCGGCTGCCTGTGCTCAGCATGGCCATGTTGTTGTGGAGCTGCACAATTGTACTGGGAGCCAGGCTGAGACTGTAAAACTTTGCTCATTAAGATCATTAGAGAGCTGTCAGATGGAACAACTGGGATGGCTTTGATCTGGCAGAATATCCTTCCTCCTGTTCCCAGACCTTGGGAACCATCCAGTTTTCCATAATTATTTTTTATTCAAGTCATTCAAACACTGCTCTTTGGGTTTTCTATAGGCTGCAATAATTTTTCAGGCAAACTGGAGGCTGTAACAGCTATAACAAGATTAATTTATTAAATAGAAACCCTGATATTTCAGTGATTCCTCTATAAATATATTCACAGTTGGTTTTGCCAAGAATATGACAAAATGTTGCTGATAATCCCAAAGATATTCCCTCTAAATCCACTAGGTGTCCTACTGTTTTCAAGCAATTAGGCTCAAGGTTTGTTTGGGTTTTTCCCTAGTTTTGCCATTGAGGCTTTAGTGGAATTAGGTCTGGGTTTGCAGGTTGAAGAGAGGTGTACGTGTGGTTTGTGTGACATAGCAGGACATCCGGCTCACAGCGGCAGTGCTTTGGCAAATGCCACTAATGTTTCCCACAGAGACCAACTCAAGGTTACAGGCTGGAAGAGAAAAAGGAAAAAGAATCTGCCTTCCTCTCTTGGGAATGCTAAACAAGATCCAGCTGAGCCAAATCCTCTTTTCAGTCAACCTTGGGCATCTATTTATAGGACTGCTAAAGCGAGGCCAACGCTGACCTCAAAGGTGCTGGCAACACGTGTCAACCTTCATGGGAGCTGCTCTGCACAGGCTGCACTTGTGACATTCCTGGTGACTGTCCCCGTCCCTGACGGGTGTCCCCCGACTGCCAGCGCCTGTCAGCAAAGGCCAGCACAGCACACGCTCACAAGGTGCCCTGTCACTCCCAACATGGGGGGCATATAAATACATACCAAGAAAAGCAAGCTGAAAAACAGCCAAAGGGTAATTTTCTCATCTCAGAAAATACTTGGGGTGGAGTGCGGCCCTTGGACAGTCTCCAGGTGCTTGGCTGCTCCTCCACGGTGTGACCTGGAGTGCACACACTGTATCAATTGTGCTATCCAGGACCTCTCTCATCTGCCTCCAGATTTGTTACTTGCACTGAGCCCTAGATATCTCCTAGGTATTGAAAAAGCATCTTTCATTATTCCAGTGGTTTTCAGTGCTCAGAAATGCAGTATTTCAGTGAGGGACAATTGCAGGGTGATTTTTATGATCTTGTCACTGAAGCACAAATCACAGTCTGTGTAATCCTCCCAGCCTTGCCCTCCCAGTCAGGGGCCATTGAATTTGCAAACACCCCTCCTGTTCACTCTCACTTCACAGGGCTGCCACAGCTTGAATCTACCCCAGATCTATGAAAAGCAAGTGAGGAGAAAATCGGGATTTTTTTCTATTTAGCAAATGCCAAAGGCAGAGATGCTCTCAAACAATGAGATTCTATCTTTTTCCAATAGATGCTTCATGGCCAGAAGTTCTGCCCGGGGCTATTGGCTCTGCAAACAGGCACTGGGCAAGGTGTCAGCACCAGTTTAATCACAAACTGCAAGGGGAAATCAGAGGGGGAACAGGAGCCTCCTGTCCTTGGCCCACCAGGACTCCTTGCCATCAGGCATTGTGCATCACGGGAAGTGCCGAGCATCTGTCCCCTGCCATGTGTCACTGCACTGCCTCTCTTCCCTGTATCTGTGCTCAAGGTATGGCAGTCCTTTTCCTGACAACCTGCAAGAAGAAAAGGATTCTCAGATCTTCCACAGTGTGTATCTGTAGGTAGCTGCTGCAGTCCCACCCCTGTGCAGGGTGCACCATAGGCTGGCTGTGAGGGAGTTTAACCTGGTCAGGAGCCTGTGTTTGCTGTGACACACAACAAACACCTCGAGCCTTGCCATGATTCAGAGCATAATGTGTGGGAGCCATCTGGTCCCGTAGCTGAAGGAGCAAATGGAAAATCTGATGAAAGCACAAACAGTCACAATGAGAGACTGAAAAGATGTGTTGATATTCCAAGCAGAAGTCTCCTTCTGTGGGGGGTAATCTCATCACCTATTGCCTCTTTCCTGCTCCTTCCCCTGGAAACCTGCTGTCAGCCAGGCTGCACTCTCAGCTCTGGGAGTACTCACACCTTTGGGATGCCAAAAATATGTTTCATGTGCTTGAGCAAACCTCCTGAGACAAGAATTTGCTCAGCAGCCAGCTGTGCAGAGAGCAAGATGTGCAAGGTGCTTGCAGCACAGCACATTTTATGGAGCTTGGATTGATCCAGAACTTTGTCTGGTTTAAGATACGCTCTCGCTTGGGATTAGTCACTAATATTGTCCCACTGCTGTGCAGAATTACAGCTTATGGCTGTGACAGACTGAATCTGTTTCACCTCAACTTGCCTAGATGCTCTCAGCCCTGGAATGTATTTAGGAGAGACTGGAGCATCAGGAACTCAATGCAGTGGGTGGGGTAGAGCTAGAGATGTCTTGAATTTAGCAGAGTTTGTGCATAACTTGTCCAGGATACTGGATTAATAAAAGTGGTTTCATTGTATTTTGCAGCCAGTCTGCGTTTCCCTCATTCTGACCCTGGTTTCTGATGTTTGGAGGGGACAGGGAAGGCAGGGAGAGAGAAGATGCCTATTTCAGTACTTCTCTGCAGGGAATGCACACGTTTCAGACAGGTACACATTTGTTTCCTCTGACATCAAATTAATAGGCATTGATGTATTGATTCTGCAATTCTTCTAAAAATTGCTTCAAGTTTTGTCTTGCTTCCAAGCTGGTTAAATGCAATATGCACACAGTTCAAAACAGATATTTAATTATTCTAATATTAATATAGTTTTTAAAATTCAGTTCCCTGTGAAATGCAGAAGGTAATAGTGTAGAGAGCAGCCCAGAAAGGGCTGCAGGTAATGGGGGGATTCTGCCCCTTTGCCTCACTCAGGCGAGGCCCCACCTGCAGAGCTGCCTCCAGCCCTGGGGAACAACAGCAGAAGGATTTGGAGCTGCTGAAGCAAGTCCAGAGGCCATGGAGATGCTCTGAGGGCTTGAGCCCCTCTACTCTGGAGCCAGGCTGGGAGAAATGGGGGTGTTCAGTCTGGAGAAGAGAAGGCTCTGGGGACACCTTAGAGCCCCTTCCAGTGGCTAAAGGGACTCCAAGAGAGAGTTGGAGAAGGACTTTTGTACAAGTGATGGAGAGACAGGATAAGCAGGAATGGCTTCCCACTGACAGAAGGCAGGGTTAGATGGGAGATTGGGAAGGAATTCTTCCCTGTGAGGGTGGCACAAGTTGTTGAAAGAAGCTGTGGCTGCCCCTGGAGCCCTGAAAGTGTCCAAGGCCAGGTTGGACAGGGATAGTGGAAGGTGTCTCTGCCCATGGCAGGGGGTTGGAACTGGGTAATCTTTACAGTCCCTTCCAAACCAAAACATTCTGGGGTTCTGTGATTCCATTATACAATAATAACCTGAGTCAGTCATTGGTCAGTCTCAAGGGTTAAATCCAGTGTCTTTATGACTATTCCTATATTTAACTAAATAAATACTGGCAAAGTAGTCACCTCAGGTAGTCAGCTACTGTATTTGTAGCCTATGGGAACATCTCTGTGCCAGGTAGGCTCCTGGTCCTAAAAAGAGAAATAGCTTGTATTAGGAATAGAGTAAGAGTCCTGTATTTTCTTCTTTGATCACTCTGTCTCTACTTTTATGATCTCACTAGGACAGTTACTTCTGTATTTTGAGTGTCAGCATGACTCCTCCAAATATTTGAAGTCATCTTTGTGTTTCATTTATTTTCTGGCAAAACAGCATCCATCTGCAGTTTAAGAATATAACATATAAAAAAATGTATACAACTCCAAAGCACAGAACACAGACTTTCCTGGCAAAATTCTTTTCTTAGTTACACTTAGGTAACTCTGGAGTAGTGTCTTCCTCTTTCTTGTTACTCTGAGTCCCCTTTTCACCTCATTGTGTCAGAGCCATAGGATCTGCCATACATGGTTAAATCCAATTTCATCACAACTGTTGCAATCTCCTAGACAAAATTACAATCTCAGAGGAAGTACATAAAGATGCATGGGCCTCAATATCCTAAAAATATTCTGCTGTCAGTTGTTCTCTGTTAGTAGTTTTCCATGCAAATGAAAATACTGTGGTGGTGGAGAGCTGCTGAACTATGTAGAGCAGAGATTTTCTCCACACACACAAGCAGAGAATCTGCACTATTTGGCTGAGCTCCTTTATAAAATATCCTGTTCAACAGTTCTTTCTTTAAACAAAGAAAGGGTTTGCTCTAAATTGTTTGATATTTATTTTATTTAACTCTGTTCCTTGGCTGTCCATGCTATAGAAATGCTGTTATGCTCCAAGAAGACAGATTGCCTGGGCTGGAAGCCTCAGCCCTGATCCAGGGAAGCACATGGCTTCCTTACAATGATTATGATGAATATAATTACTATTCAGTATATGGGGTGATTGTTTTTGGTGTTTAAAACAGAACAGAACAAAACAAAACAAAGCAGGTTTGGAAAGGAAAACAGAACATTAAAAAAAAAATTGTTAAATAGGAAGTGGTTGACTTTCAGGAAGTAACTCCATATGCAGATTCTGCTATCCAGTGTTTCCAGTCATCAGAGAATGGAAAGAAAAAAATGCCATTAACTGTCCCAGTGGTCCTTTAGAAAATAATGGACCTCCCTTTCTGTAGGTATAACATTTTACATCTCCTGTCCAACAGCTGGTGGTGTCAAAGGCCAAGCGAGCAGGACGTGGAATGCAGAGCCTGACGTTTTTCAGTGGTTGCTGAAGGCAAAACCATCTAAAGCTGTAGCAGATGTTCACTTGCTTCCTGTCTGCTTATCAGCCCTGCAAAGGCACTTGGCTTTTGTGCTTGTTGTGCCAAGGGTAGCTATGGAGATCTCATACAAGCTGTGCAATAGTGATACGCTGAAGAGTTCTTTATGTATTTGGTTATGAATGATCAAGAAAATATTATGGTTTCTAAGAACTTGCTCAAAATTTTCCATATGTACATCAGTCATTCCCCTCACACGACAAGAAAATGACAGTGTATAAAATAACTTAAGAAATACATTTCTGCAGTGAAGATTGTCGTTTGGCCTCTGTGTGCTCATGCTTTATGCACTGTTTCTAGTACACCATGAAATAAGGAATAGTATATCCAACCAACTGTATTTCTCCAAGGCCTTGAAAATGCTCCAGAAGAGTTTTTAACTGTCAGTTTAAATATCACTGCCACTAATCCTTTTTCTTGCACCTCAGCTCAGTTTTAATTCCTGTTTATATTCATTATGAGGTCCTGCAAATTATAACTTTAATATGAATGACTATATGGAAGTGTTTATGCAGTGCTCCATCTATTCTAGGGCTTTGAGATAGTTTAATGAGACTGATTTTTACACTGATGCATTTAAATTAATATGCATTCCCAATACAGTCAAGACCCAGGGTGATTAAGTTCATTACTTAATAGATGGGAGTTCTTTTCCTCCACGGAATAGAAGAAATAAAGGAATTTACTTTATGCAAATTCTAGCCCAGGTGTTTTGTTTTAAAGGCTAGCAGAAGAGGATGGATTTGGAACGGTTCCTTTGCCCGAGGTGAAACTGGAAACCAAAAGTGAAAACTTTGACTTATCACTGGTAGAGATGGTTATAGATATTCTTGTGGGAAACAAAAAGTTTCAGAGGAACAGTGGCTCTGTTGGTGTTTGCCACTTTTCATATAGCACTATCCAGGAAAATGAGCACTAGGTAACCATTATTGCACTTTTAAATTGTTGATAGCATTGAAAATCTGTGTTGACTTGGAAAACGCAAACAGTGGGCACAGAGCATTCCTTCTAGGGGTGATATCCTGTGTATTGCAACATCATGACCCATGGTCCAAGAGGAACTAAAGCCCTTTGGGACAGTTGGTTCCAGGGGAAGTAGGTGTGGACAATCTTTTGAGAAAATGAGCTTCCATACGAAAGCCAGAGACCTAAAATTCAGTCACCTTCGTGTCCCCAAAGGCAAGCAAGGACAAGGCAATGCATGAAACAAAAGCAAAAAGTTGTTGAAATTAAGATATCAGGACTTTATGCAAAGGGCAGTCTTGCAGGCAAAGGATGATCTGAAGAATGCAGCCTGAAGCATCTGGGAAAACACCACGAGAAATACGAAGATGAAAGAGGAGAAGAAGGAAAAAGGGGACCCAGAGATCAAATTCCTATGACTTGGGAATGTGGAGAAGGTGAGCACAATTCTGTGTGTGAGTTCCTGGAAGAAATGCAGTAAATAGATTTAAAAAGCAACATATTGGTACTATGACTGGGTAAGAGAGCTTTTGTTTGAAATGTTTGAAAATTGAGGTCACAGTATTTAGACTTAGACTGTAAGGGGTAGCACAGTTGGAAGCAGGATGGATGAGATGGTTTAACAGGGCTTCATTGTAGTCACATTAATTCAGTTTAAATAATTAATTCTCTTTTAAATTGACTCTACTCTGCTCACTTGACATTTTGGAAAAGCTGCCATTGCCTGGCCTTCTGGTAAATGCTTTTGCATCTGTTTTCCATTGTTTCCTTCTTGAAAAAAATCCTTGTCACTAACAGGAACCATCAACAGCACGGAACAAATTGACTTGCCAAGGACATTTCCTCCCATCTCATTATTTATACTGGAAGTACTCTCTTTTTTTGTATCAAGAGTCAGAGTGTGATTTTTAAAAATTGCTATTTATTAAGGTCATTTTGTACTGTATTGTGAGTCAAATTCAAACTTGGTTACATAAATTACTTTCTGTGCATCAACACGTGGTCATACATTTTCCAAGGAAGTGATCAAGCAGTTTAATTAATAATCAATTCACAGTTCTCTCTGCATACCTCATTATGTTGAGTTCCTGACTGTTGCAGGAGAGGTGTCCCCCAGGTACAAATCAGTGCAGATACATCACTCTCCCTCTTCTGCTCTTAGCACATTGATTTTGAGCCTCAAGTGGCTGAGATTGAGTGGATCTATAATATCATTTGGCACAAATTGGGTTAAACAAACAGGTTGTGTATTTTACTCTCAAGGTGATTTGGTTTGTGTTTTCTCTTGTATCCTATCTCAGCTTCTGGTTGTGGCTTATTTGCTAAGGAAGTGTTCATCTCCTGTAAACTCCCCCATGGAAGAGGCAGTGCTGTATGGCAAAGGAACATAAACACAATTTTGGGGGACCTGTTGAGGTTGGGGCTCCTCCGGGTAACCTGGAGCCAACCCTCTGCAAGCTCAGCAAAGGGCAGAGCCTGGGCTGACCTGTGTTCACGGTGACTCACCGAGAGATTTAATGTTGTTCCTCTGTTTTGCTGTTTCCCAGCAGTTGCTGAGGCTTTAAACAAGGACACTCTTACCTAACCCAATCGACGGATGAGCAGTTAGGACCCAATCTAATACAGCCAGTATTTGTAATAATAGAAGGGCACATTCCAAAGCCGTTACAGAATAAAGGAATTTCAGATAATTAGGAGAGGAGTTGGGCAGTGATACAGATTTTAAAAGTACCCAAGATAAAATAACAGATACTAAAAATATCTGTATTGAGATGAAATCCTCATGACTCAGTACTCGAGCCAACTTCCATTCTCTAGGAATTAGTAAGGAAATCATCCAAACAGGGTAGTTCGTGGTGTATTGCCTTACTCTGGGCTTACACTTATACTTCAAAGATGTATCCCACACTGAAAAAGGCAGATTCAGGTCTGACTTTTCAGTGCAATTACAAATTTTAAAAAATGTAGTTGTAACTTTTAAAAAAATTGGTGAGTTTATTTCTATCTATAAAAAAATTGAAGAGAGAGCACTCTGGATCTTGAAAGGCAAAAACACTGACAGCAGGACCAGAGATGCATTCTTTGTGACAAGCAGGACATCATTTTTAATACCTATGACTCCCTAGCTAATAATTGAAGAGTGATATATCCTGCTTGCAAATAGGAACAAAAGACTGCCATTTCTTCTCTTTTTTTCTGCATGAAGTGTTCTCTGACTAGATACAAAACTTTGAAAGTATTGAAGATACTGTAAGGATTAAAAGTATTTTGAAAGAAATTAGTATTTTGAAACGTATTTTGACATGCTGTAGAATCTCAGCAAAGCAGAAATCTGTGTTAGGAGAATTTCAGCTACAATCTGGGTCAGATTTTCAGTGCAGATGTGTCAGATGCAGTTCCTTGGAAACTCTCCCTGACAGTTAGTGAGAAGAGTGACTCAATGTTTTCTCACCGTACAAAATAACCGTTCTGTTTGATGATGTCATGTGCATGAAGCACTGCTTGGATTTCCACAGCAGAGCCCTGTTTAAGCTTGTTTGAGAGAAGAGATTTCGTCTCAGAACAGTGTCAAACAGGGAGTCTTGCAAATCTCTTTGGTACATCTTGACTGATCTCAACCAGTTTTTGGAATTTTAATGATCTGGTTTTATTTCCTGATAATGACTATTTATGTAAATGAGATGTCTTATAAAGAAATATGGAAATTACAGGCTTTATGGTTCAAACACTTATTATACTAAAGGCAAATGGTGCTGGGGATTGTCTTTGAATTTATTAATTTAGTTACTTTTTTAGTTTTATTTTAACTTGACTTACATATGTTGGGCAGTATTCCCTGAACTAAAATAAGGTATACTGTGTGCCTGGATATATCAAAGGGTATTGAATGATAATAAAAATCAAAATGCATCATACAGTGGTAGTAGGAAATGGGACCCAGATTTCAGGAATTTTTTATCTAAGAATTAAATAAATGAGTTTTACTTGGAGAATCTCAGCTTACGTGTTGTTAGCCGTTTACTCAAAAATTAGTTTTAAATTAATTATAATCCTTTGCACTTCTATAGCTGCTTCTCTTGAGAATCTCAGTAGTGTTCTACAAACATTAATTAAGCCTAATAGTACTCCTGAGAAGTGGTTAAGTGTTAGATATACTTCACCCACCACGATATAAGCAATCTCGGGAACAAAATACATAAACTTTAAACAGCACGATTACACAGGAGTTTAGAGCCTGAAGTATCCCAGTCAGGCAAAACTGTGGGGAAGGTTTAGCTACGTGGAATCCAATTGCTTGGCCTGGGCACAATTCAAAGGTGAATGAAAGTGCAAATAATAAAGAACTCTTCACTAGAGATCTCTAGTGAAACAAAGTGGTTTTCTATCTGATGTGAGAGGAGATACCTACGGCCCCACAGTATCATGTGGTGTGGCTCTGGTGATGAATTGGATACTGATTCAGAGGAAAACTGCTATTTGCAGAAATCACCCCCAGATGGGCCAAAGAGCAGGCGTCCACATGGAACCTTTAAGGCTGATGCATGAACAGCAGGGATAGCAGTTAAGTCCTCTCATCCCTGAGGGAACAGGAGCTGCTGAAAATAGCAACAAACCAGCAGTATCAGTGTGTACATTTACAGCCCCAGACTGTTATTTTTGCTGGCTAATCTGCATGCACAATTTCCTTCCTGATATTACTCCACAAAGAGCAGCTTTTGTTATCTGGCATTACTGATGACAGCAATACTTACACCAGGTTAGTGCTGGCACAGACAGCAAGCTGGCTTTGGTAGATGTATTAGGATTTGTGATTTGGGCCATCCTCGAGCAATCCTTCTGCTGTCCCATGCTCACAAAATGGGCTGCAAATATTTGTCTGGGAGCTTCCAGTGTCTATGGGAAGAACCATTCCAGAAACTTTTCAAGAAGAAACATCCCAGAACCAGCTGCACACACTGATTGCCCGCTAACAACAGGGCAAGAGGTATGGATGGCATCACTTGCTTGACATCCCAACCCACAGCAACACAGCCAGGCACAACTTCACTGTTTTCTCCCCAGCTAACACCAAAGGCCATCCCCTCCATCTCTTACCATTCCAAAGCTTATAGTTGCTGCCATGCTGCAGTCTCTTGTGAATAATTTTAGCAGTTGCTGAGGGAAATTTTGCAACACGCAGCCCAAGTCCTCCGATGCACACTCTGAAATCTTGAGGAAGCAAATCGGTGCTGGAAAGGGAAGTGATAATGAATTCGCATCAGATTTTTATTTATAAAAATGACTTGGAAGCAGCTGGATCTACTCCTCAGGTACATTTTCTTTCCTTTTTGTTTCCCAGCATTTCTGTGCTTTTGGGACCACAAACTCTCCAATAAATATTGGCAATGCATGCATGCTGAGAAACTCTACCTACTGGAGAAAAAATCTGCTCATTTTATCCAAGTGGAATGCCTAGATACTGCAACTAGACAATTAGACTTTATCCTTACATATATACAGTAACATTCTTTATTTGCATTTGTGAATTGTAATTCATGACACTCATGACTCCAATGCCTCATGAACACCCCTGCAGTGCTTCTGCTGAGTCCAGTGGCCTTTGGATCAGGACCTGTATTTGCTTCATTTCCCCATATTTTCAGCTGCTTCAGTAACTACTTTACCTAGAGAAAGGTCTGATTTTTTTTTTTTTTAAATACATA
The DNA here is from genome assembly GCA_013390045.1 of Picathartes gymnocephalus. Lineage (NCBI taxonomy): Eukaryota > Metazoa > Chordata > Aves > Passeriformes > Picathartidae > Picathartes > Picathartes gymnocephalus. The sequence continues at coordinate 328,046 of WEKY01021693.1, forward strand.
TAAGTTATTTTATTTCCTCTTTTATAATTTATGGTCAGTATTTTCCCTGGAATGCAAAAAGCTTTTCAGAAATACTATGCTTGAATCAGTAAAAGAAAGGGTGACTGCACTGTTGTACAGCTGGACCATAATATTTAAATGCTTTATTATTTCATAATCTGTCCTAGAATTTAATCATTCCAAGCAGGGACGGTCTCTTTATGTCAAAAGGGATAAGTTCCAGATTTACAAATATGCATATATGAAAAAACCCATGAAGATGTTGCTTCATTTCCAGTGTGATTCCAGCTTGCCAAAGGCTTCATTTCATTGCATAACCCTCTGGATGCAGATCCATTACTGCACTATAAAGTGGGTTACTGGGCAGAGTAAGGCAATTCATCTTCTGAAATGCAGAGTCTTGTTTTGCCAGTTATGGAGTTTATAATTATCCATTATCATTATCTCCATAGTTATTTTTACCAAAGTTACAGATAGGTCTATTTGAAAGGTATTCTGCTGGGTTCTCTTGGAGGCTTATGCTATCCTTCTCCTGTAGAGGTGAAAGAGCAGTGCACACAGCACAGCCAAGTGAGTTCAAAAGGCATAAAACTGGTGAGAAAGTGAACTGATTTAATCCCAAATTGCACACTTAAGAAACTGAGCTAAAATTGGTTTGCCTATGGAAACCAGTCTCTGCCAGGAAAAACTGGGAATAGTGATAGCTGCCATTTTGGGGGTTTTTTTTATAGCACTGCTGAAGCCCTATGAATTATAAATTGTGAAATCTCACAATCCTGGGACAAAGTCTCTTAAAATCATGTCCTGGGACAGTGAAGTTCTCCATTCTGTTCCTGGCTCTGTGACTGACCATCTGCCACTTGTCCTCTGCCTTGCTTGAGTTTACCCATGTGTAAAATGCACTCAAAATAAGATAAATCAGACTTTGAAAATTACTTCAGTGCCACAAGCTAGAAATTTGGGGTTGTAACATGGAAAAAAATTGTTCTGTGGTTGCTGGTCCATAGAAAGCCTGCGTGTCTCTCTGGCTGCACTCCGGGGAAGGCTAAATCTGGCTGCCAGGGCTCCACCCTGCACTTGAGGGGCAGCAGAATCCCACATTAAGGGTGCTTGGTGCCTGCCCACCTGCACTGCATGCAATTGGTAACTTGTGTAATTAGCTTACTATGCATAAGAAGAATCTGATCCAATACTAATTGGAATTAATAAGTAGACTTCAGTGGCTTAATGATCTTGGGCTCGGGTCTTCATGTGCAAGCAGAGATCCTTGCTCAGAGATCCCAAAAATCCCCGGGAAGGGAAAGGCTTTGTCTGACTGACACATAGACACATCTCTGTGCAATGAGCCTGGCAGGAGCTGGGCACACAGTAAATCTGTCTCTGCCTGTACAGTAGCACTATTCACTGATGCTGCTCTTTATTCACAAATAAATACTGCCCTACAGTCACGATTTTTCATAGGCCCTTTCGCATGTGGATTTAGAAGAGCCTTAAAGTGGAAAATTGATGACGAGCAACGCAGGAAAGCTTTGCAGTGAGATTTGTTAGCAAAGGTGACTTGATAAAGGTGGTGACAAGCTAATAATGAAATGGAACATTGCAATTAAATGTGCTGGTGGGGAAAGAAAGTGTGCCACAGCCAAGAGCAAGAGAAGCAGGTAGGTCAGGGAGAGAAAGCAGCAGAGGCTTAATGGAACAGGGTGGGAAGGAGGGGGAGATACAAGAACAAGAAAGACAGGACAGAGATAAGCACTGTTAGCTGTGATAGCAGTATTGGGCAGAAACTACTTTGGTGTTTGTATCAGGCCTTGCAAAGAGTCCCTGACCGCAATTTGTTGACATTGACACAATGTATAATTAAATGCAGATAGTCCTAGAAGGACAGAAATGGGAGAGGGAAAAAAATTAACAGCAAAACAAAGATATCAACACAAGCTTTTACTTATAAAAGAGCTGAAAAGTATGAAAACTGCCAGAGAACTTTGTTTCTCTAAAATCAGTTCCTTTAGAAATAGTCCAGAATATTTTAATGGTTATGAACTTAAACCCTGCAAAGTGAGCTATTCATACCTCAGTGCAGGGGTTTTGCTCAGTATACAGGCAGCTGTAACAATACTCTTAGAAGTAGGAACAGACCCATTTATCTTGGATGTTAACACTGAAGCCTAAAATTTATGCCTACATGAAAAATGAGCAAGGGCAGAGAGCACAGAACAGTTTGCATATCAAAAATTACTAACATTAGCCAGAAGATGGACTTCACTATTGCTATTTATTTGAAAAGCATTTCCAGGATTAAAATATATCAGAAATTGATTTAGAAAAGTCCCTAGCAGTGCACCAAATAATTTAAGGACATGCTACAGAACACAGAGCATCTTGCTGTAGTGAATAGTGAGATTCTGGGTTCTTGGTCTCTCACTTACCCCACTGTGTGTTCTTGGGAGAGATAAGTTCTTTATGGGTGTGGCTAGAAATGCATTTGAGGTAGAAACACAAGGAACGGGCAATGTTCTCGTAGTCCCTGACACATTCCTTACTCGGTTTGCTGCCTGTTGAGGAAAAAAATGAGACAGACTCAGCTCCCAAATACCAACCCTGGCAGCGCAGAGCTGTGCCTGCGTGTGCAGGCTTGCACATGGGTGCTCCTGCCCAGGTAGACGCTGGCTTCTGTCAGCCTACATGGAGGGGTACGAGGAGCAGCATTTCTGCTATAAGCTATCTAATTAATAAAAGCATGTGGGGGAAAAACAGTGGGGGTTTTTTGTTTGGTTTTTTAAAATTTTATTTTAAATTCTCCTATTTGATCAGATTTTCAGAGGGATGAGGTAAAGGAAGAGAGTAGCTTTGAACGTATCTGAGTATTTACAGTTCAGTTTTTATAAATTCACAGTAATTACAAATTCAGAACTTCATGTGAATTTTATGTCTTTTATAACAAGCCACATCTAAACCCTTCAAAGCCAAACATCCAGCACTGAGGTAAGCCTGCATTCAAACGCAAAATTGTATGGTTGGAGCCTATCCCTAAACAGCACTTTGGTATAAAATTTGGAAACTCAGGGTTGCAGTGGACAAGGTGCCAGAAAAGTAGTATTTATTTTTGTGTTGGTACAGGCAAGAGGACTCGTTCTGTTGCGCTCAGCAACATCTTGACACGCTGCACTAATCTTAGCTGCACGCTCTTAAAAGATTATTTTTGTCTCAGGTTCTTTTTCTAGTCTTTGATGCAACAGCCTGCTGCGGGTTACATCAAGCCTGCAGAAAATCCCTCGGTTTTCTCATCCCTTGTTTTCCAGACAGCCGGCACCTCCTCCGGGTCCAGGCGACGGGCGCCGCAGGTGAGCCAAATCCCGGCCTATTTGGGTCGAAGATTAATTTCTGTTTAAATTAAAGATGCTGTCTGGATTAAAAGGCTGAGGTGGGGGGGAGGCAGAATCGAGCTCATGGTCTGCGCGCTGTGTTTTAGGCGCTTTCACTTCGGGCGCCCCGTTCCCCGCTTCACGGCTCGGAGCCGCCGGCGCCGCGTTCCATGAGGGGGAAGGCGGGAGCGGAGGGGCCGCGTTCCGTGAGGGGGAAGGCGGGAGCGGCGGGCCCGCGGTGCGACGGGGGGCGCTCAGAAGGGCCCCGGTGGGCGGCGGGGCACGGCCGCCTCCCCCTCAGGAGCGGCGGGACCCGGCGGGCGCCGTCCCGCGCCCGCCCC
>WEKY01021693.1:331975-350137 GCA_013390045.1 Picathartes gymnocephalus
GCGTTCCGGGGCGGGCGGGGAAAGGGCGCGGGGCTGTCAGCGGGGGTGGGGAGGCCGGCGCTGGCGGGCCGGGGGCTGAGGTGGTGCGGGGGCGGTGGTAACTTTCTGCTGGGCCGCGGTGGGAGGGGGAAAACTTTCTCCTTTCTCCTTGTCCCCGTGGGCTCGAGGCTCCCGCCAGCCCCGGGCGGGCCCGAGGGGCTCACCGGCCGGCGGGGCCCTCGCCGCCGACCTGCCATGTTGTGCGGGTTGCACGCCGACGGGCCGGGGTGTGTGCGTGTCCCGGAATCCGCGCGTGTGTCTCCGCGTTCCCCAAATCCCAGTGCGTGCGTTCCCCAAATCCCAGTGTGTGCGCTCCCTGGATCCGCGTCTGTGCATTCCCCAAACGCCCGAGTGTGCGCGGTCCCCCGATCCGCGTGTGTGTGCGTGTCCCCCAAACCCATGTGCGGATTTTCCGCGCAGCAGCGCTGCGTCAGCCGGAATTGCCCGGCGGTGCTCAGCCCCACGGTGCGTGTTTCTGTCCCGACTTTCCCTTCGGCAGCCTGGGTTACCCTATACCTGGATTAATACGACGTGCTGGACACGGTGGTAAAAATTAGCCTTGGCATTTTTATCGTCGTTCTGTCATGAGGTCTGTGTGTAGCACAACTTGCTGGCCAGGGGATGATGGTATTCAATAACTTCCCAGTGATGGTTATTATTCCGAAGTTATTTCAAACAGGCTGCGTTTAAAGATATGCCGCTTTTCCTTTGCTAAAAATGAGGTCTTGACTTGCTGCCTAGTTCTGAAACTTCATTTTTTTTGAATTAACTGAGTGGAAGTATGGTGTTCTGGACAGCTTTTTACTTGATTTCACAATTTTTTCTGGAACTGTTGCTCAACTGGAGGTTTCCGTAAAAAGTGTTACATTACAGTACATAATATTTCACTTTTTGAATGATTAAACACAAATATTTAATCTTGGCAAGTGTCTGGTGGTTTAGGGAAACTAATTGAGTTAGTCTAGCCAAGGAAGGTCGAGGGGGAGTAAATGGATTATTTCTGGTTTGTGTGTCTAGCATGCAAGTCTTACATTATAAGCGTCTCTTGCTTTTCTCATCTTTTTTTAAAAAGTCATGTATTTAGAGTACTGGAGAAACTTCATCTTGCTTTTAGAGTATTGAGGAGTCTGTAAGTTTATTTAAAGTGAGCATTGAACTGGAACTCTGGTAAAGGGAGCTGTTTTTTAGGGGCTGCCGTGACTTGGCATTGAAATAGTTTAATTATCAAAAGTAGAGCATTAGAGTTTCTGTGGTTAGCTTGAGGAAGGGGAAAATTGCATGGAGCCTTAAAGACAGAACAAAAAAGGTTAAGCTTCTCTACAGCATTAAGAGCTTCTGTGATGTGCATGTTTTACTTCTGGAAATGTTGGGCTCCAGCTGGATGAGTACTTTCCCCAAGTTTGAGTGGCTTCTGCTCCTTTGGAACAGGCTTTACCCAATGGCCTCTTCTAAAAAGTGAATTTATTAGAAAGCAGAAAAAATATAAGATCTACTTCTGCAAGGAGTAAGACAAAAAGCACCAGGACTATTTTCTTTAAACAGGGACTTAAAAATGTTTTACCAGTATTAGAGATTGTCATACATCTGAGTATTCATATTTTATGTAGCCGTGTGGTTGCAGGTTTGTGTTTCTGGTGAGCAGCTTGTTCTATATGACATAACCTCAGTATGGTACTTAATGGAATTACTATATCTGTTAATGGTAATATTAGCAGTTATCTAGTTAATATAATCAGAGTTAATTATTAGTTAGAAAAAGCACAAATATTGACATAGCCTGGCACACACTATAGGGCTCAGGTGAACGGAGCTGGTGCAGGTCAAGCCTTAGAAACAATGTAAATAACCTGCTTCTATTTAAAATATGTGCTTGAAAGGGAAAGTAGAAAGGTAGAGAGTAAAGCCAGCTGGTCCCTAATGGGAGTGAGGTTGTAACTAATTCAGCTGCTCTGTTTGACTCTTAAAGAAGAATTGTGGCCACCACCACTGCCAGAAGCCAGTCTGTCAGTTTTTAATCTGCAGGATTTTGCATTGAGGGTTTACTAATTTCTAGGTTAATTCCTGCTGTAGTGTATGATAGCTGGAGAAAACTCTGTCTTGTGACTCTTCAGAGAGGAAGACAATTCCTAGACCAAGCTGAATGATAATGGGTTTTGGGAACCTTGAGGTTTTAATACAGGAACAAGAAATTTGCAGTGTCACTTAAATATTCAACATCCTTTTTTATTTCCATCATGCTCCCTAGCAGCTGAGTTGCAGTTAGTTTTGCAAGTCATAGTAGCCTGAAATGCTGTTTATAACAGTGGCTGCAGAAACATTTGTGCTTCCTGGCCAAACTCAGGCAGGTTGTGGAATGGGAATAGTACAATAGATACTTAGTCAAAAGCTTTCTTAATCTTCAGTTTATCTCCTGAAATGAAGACTTGCAGGAAACCTTCTTTCCGTTTTTTCTCCTTTCCTCAACTTTGACCTGAGTTTTTAAATATGGTGTTGGCATGACCAGAAATTTGGAGACCAAGTGTTGCCCAGTTTATGTTGGATTAAAAAATAAAAAGTCAGTATATCCTTGTAAAGTTGTTCAAATGTGTGCTTGGGGTATTGGTAATTTCCAACTATGCTGTTACCTGACAGGGCTTCAGTTGTAAAGGTTTTGATACATGTGTAGCGGTAAAACTGAGGTATTTTTTCTGAAGTTTCCTGGAAAGAACTGTAATACTGAATAATACTAATAATGAAAGAACAGAACAAAAAAAAAAAAACAAAAACACAAAAATAATTTCTGTACAAGTGCCTTAACAAAACATAATGTAATTTATGGTGATTGTAACAAGCAAGATAAACATACTGGAAACACACCAGTGTTTTAATCAGGCTTCTCTGGGATGTATTCAAATTTCAAACTTTAAGCTAACTCTCATAAAAAAGTCCAAAACCCAAATCAGGCTGTTCCCTCCCCACTTTGCAATCCCCCTCCAAAACCAAACCTGTAAAAATGTAGGACTTTCGAAGAAAGTTTAGGTTGAGCTTGCCCTCATGGAAGGGTGCAGGTGTGGCTGGGGGAGGGTGTGAATTTATTTGTCCCTTGTCCTTCTGCTGTAGCTTCACTTGGTGGTGACAAGAGCACAGAAAATGCCCTTGGTGGTCTCATTTATCCATCAATTCTGTATGTAAATAGTATCTGCTACTGCAGACACAGATCATGATATAATTTTTTGCCATACTAAGAGCAGCAAATCCTGTGGAAGTTAAGCCAGCTGTGCCTTGTTTTAATTGAGGAACAGCCAACAGGTAAGGGGTGAATATTTGTAAGCTGTGAATGCATCACCACTGTTCAACTACTGTTTAAAATCAGCTGTTTCTAACAGTGGTACTGACCAAGTAATTACTGGAAGAGAATGAGGTTCTTTGCTATATGGCATAATAATCATTAGATATTTTCTGCTGTCCCTCAGTTCAGGTTTAGTCTATGCCTGGTCTGCATGTTTGGTCTGTGGCTGCTCTGGAAATAGGCTGTTGATGCTTATTAAGTGCTCCCACAGCCTCCAGAGTCAAAATTAAACCATGCAGGAAAGGCTGTGCGGGACAGTGATGCCCAGAGGTTTGATCTAGAACACTCATTTCAGTAGTAGCAGTCTGTGATGCAGAACTAGTCACTGGTAGTTCCCTAAAGAGCTCAGAAACAGTACCAGGAGGAAATTGAGAAGTGGAAATGAAAGATTTCAGAAAGTGTTGGCTGGCCTGACTATTTTAAATGGTGTATTTCTACCTTTTCAATATATTAGATGTAAGATATATTGCATTATCTAATATGTATATGAAAAATGTATATATGTCTAATGGATATATTAGATAATGGTTACTGTAGAGGCTGAAATAGAGTGAACTAGGCAGTAATGGGAGGGGAGTGAAAGGAGGAGAAACTGTGGTTTAAAAATAGAATGAGAAGAATAAAGAATGTTTTAGAAGTAAGTTAGCCAGTTATATCCTCCCTGTTTAATATTTACTGTAAATCTTGACTTTTAAAAATCTGGGTCAGGAAAGTCATTAATGCTAATTAATAAAATTATTTCAATTTGACCATCTGAAATCAAAGTGAGCAGGCAGTAAGTGTGATGTAGAAGTTATAAGTACGTATATGTAAATAAAAAAATCCCAAGAGAAAACCCCCACCTTATGTGCTGGCTTTATGCAAACACAGAGAAGGGCTTTGTGGGCTGACTCTTGAGTTTTGGTTTTGTCTTGAGCTTCAGAAGAAACCTGTGGGCTTGGGGAATTACTCTCAGAATTCCTAACTCCCCAAAATCAGGATCAGCAGTAGTTACCTTGGCATATCTTTGCTCCTCAGCTAATTTACAGTGATTTTTGGGAGGAGACCCTAATGTTGCTTTCTGTTTCTTTGCTGGTTGGGAAACTGTCCCAGCAATGCTTGGTAGTTGATTGGTATATTTGTAGCTGAGCTGGTAGTGGTACTTGCACACTTACTTTTCTATGGAATAGATGCTGAACATTTTGGTAACTGGGTGTAGAGATTTGCTGGATGAGGGAGGTGTTAGTGAGTGTTATCCCTCCATTAAACCTTTCCCGTGGGGTGTAGAGGATCTGCAGGCTCTGCAGATGCAGTCTGTGCATGGCTCTCCCTGTCTATAATTTAGTGTGGCTGGGTCCAGTTTTCTCATCTTACAGAACATTTTTGCTGGCTAAAGATAAAAAAATCATATGAAATGTTCTAAGTCTCAAAGTGTGTTTTTAAATGGAGAGAAATGTGTTAGAAACAATCCCCACCTGTCTTTTCTTCTATCACACCATGAATTCAAAATTTAATTTGGGTAGCGAATGATTTCAAAACAAAACTGAGGTGGGAATGCATGTCCAAATGTGGCAGGGTGAAATCGGGTCACTTCTGTCACTCTTGGTTGATGCACTTTGACATTTTCAGTGACAGATTTTGGATTTGAAGCTCAATACTGGAAGATTTTCTATTTTCATTTGCCTTTATCTACTGTGCCAAGAAAAATAGAACATTCTGTTTGGGGGACTTCTCCTTTTAAAAAGTTGTTGTATAGTAAATAGTTGTGCAAAAACATGAGTGAGTCGTCCTCCTGAACTGTGCTTCGGATGAAGTAATATTTACATTTTATAGTGCTTATTTTGGCTTTCCTCCCCCTGATCTGCTGCGATTTGTTTTCTGCATCCCTCCCTACAAACACAGTTGTATTTCAGAAATCCTTTCCATTCTTGGGTGGTGCCTTTTGGCCGTAAATACTGTAATCTAGAAAGAAAAGTGGAAGTTTTAAAACTGGCCCTATTGAGATTTGTCTCTGTCATGAATCTTGTGGGATACTTGAACATTGCTTTCCTGAATTTTTGTAGGCAGGGTTGAATTTCATGGGATTTTGCTGTGGCATAACTGGAATGATCACCAAAGCCGCTTGTGCCTTGTTAGACCCTCTTAGAAAATGCTTTGATTTTATTGAGACTACAAACAGCACTGAAAAACAAACAAATAAAACACTTGGTGAGTGAGGGAGAAATGTGTAGAAGATGTGCGTTGTGCCTGATCTCACCCTCAGGGTGAAGTCTATTCCTTCCTGCCTTCTCTCTGCCACTTCTGCTTCCTCATCTAAGCTTTGATGCTGAAGATGACCAGTTCCTGCTCGCTTTGCTGTAGTCATCTTGCTGAATCTAGATTAGCTTCTGAATTTAGGCCTAATCTTTCTTCCTCAGCATTGCTGAACAAGTCTGCTTGTCCCTCAGTTCTTGGCTACATTCCTATTTTCTTCTCCCAAATTCATGGTCTTTTGTTTTGTCCCTGTGCTTTTATCCAGCACGTTTCTGTTTCCCGGCACCTTTTAGAGATCCTTTGTTGCCAAGTTTTCTTAGCTCTCTTGATTATCTCCTCAGCTGTTTGGATTAGAGATGTAAACCATGACTTGGTACAGATGATTGTGCATGGGCCTGCAAAGCACTTGGTAGCATTTCCAGTCCAGTGATGCAGGGCAGAAAAATCATAGGTTTTCTCTTGGGTTATTGTCAATTCTGTTCTTTTTTTAATAAAAATTGATGCAGTGTCAAAGGGACTTTAGTGGAGGCTGGTGGCTTCCCGTGAATTATTGTGTTTGTCTAACATCACTGAGTGCAGATGTGTGCAGTAGGGTCTAAAAAGTAATGCCATTTATCACGTTAGCCCTGTTTTCTCTGTTGCTGTTGTTTGTGTAACTGTAGTAGGAAATGGGAAGAAATAGTACAGGCAATGTCCTACTAAAAATGAAAATGCTATGAGAAGTTCTGTTTGTATTTGGGTAGTAATGTAAGTCCTTCACATTCTTGTTTCTTGAAGAAGTAGATCCTTTACTTGGTACACAGAGGACAAGAAACTAGTTGTAAATAAGTTCTGCAAGTAATACAAAATAGAAGTGCAAGTACACTGGTAGCAGTTCTTCCGGTGTTCCTTGTGATGCCTAAATCTGTATTTTTTTTTCTTTCGTTTAACTCTCCTCATTGGCTTTCCAGAGAGTTGACTCGAAGTTTTTTGAAGTGTCCATGGGGAAATCAATCATGCGTTAATGCTGCCTAATTCTTGGACTTTTTTCAGCTGTGCTTGAGGTCTGCAGGTGATCCCAAATTTATAATTTCCACACCTGGAAACTTGATAGTAACGATTGTGTAGTTGGAGAAAATTGTTGTGCTACTGCTGCATGCTCTTTTTGTGTGGAAGTGTTCGAAGTCAAATACTGGAAAGTACCTGGCTGTAACTGGTGTGGGTCTGTGGTGCTGTGTGGGTTTGAGAGACCGCTGGGGCTGGATTCACCCTCTGGGCTGTCAGAGTAATGAACAGTGCTGATTGCTCCTGTGTGATCTCGAAGAAATGGCCTTGTACACTGGGGTTATGAACAGAACTTGGAACTTTGTGATCCCAAAAATACAATTCTGATAATCTAATTCCCCAGATTTTTCCGCTTCAGGAATGGAAGCAAATCTTTCATGGTTTGCATCAACCCTCCTGAGATGTTTCTTCCCAGCCTCTCTTATGTTACACTTTGTTTGCTGCAGTCTTCTCACAGTAATCTTCTGAGTGCGTTCCCCAAGTCTTGGGGAATAGAAGCTTCCTTTAAACAAAGGTCACTTTTGACTGTAGCCTTGGTGATGCTAATGAGTTGTTCTGGGAGCCCCGAGTCTGAGTGTCTCCTGTGAGGTGCTGTCCTCAGTCCTGTGGTGCAAAACTGCTGCTTCAAAATGCTTAAATGCAGCACGGGCTCCTGGGCTTGCAAATGCCTCAGTGTAAAAACACAACCTCAAGCTGTCTGTGGTGATACCAATGTTTAAAAGTGGCCATGCTGGTATTCACCAGATCTGAAGAAAAATTATGAATTGTGGCATTAAAGGGCAAGAAGACTGTATCGCTCACTGCAAGAAGAATTGGGGTGAGGTGGCCAAACACAAGTGTATGTGTGTTTAATACTCTACTTAAATATCTGAATCTTGTAAAAGAAAAATTGTTTGAAGTAGACTTTGAAAGGTTCTTGGGCTGAGAGAGCACTTTGATAGCTGGTTAACACCTAGGAATGGACACAGTAGATATCAATTGTCAGAAAATAATGAAGAGTTGAAGTAATTTGAAGTGGCTGGCTCATTTCTTCTTTGATTTATTTTGGTTTAAAGCATTAAGTGTTGTTTGCATTCTTAAAATATCAACGCAGCATATAACTTGATATTTTGTTTCTTAGCTTTAAAGTCTGATTTCATTTACTTTTTTAGTGAAGTGATATGTAACCTTATCTTAGCAAGCGTGTCCTACAGCAACCCACAGTGTTCATTTCATGTGACTGGTGCAGTGAAGTGTGCAGAAAGTAAGTTTCAACAAATGTGTACATTGTTTGATTCTTATTTTTACTGTTTCTATAGGGAATGAAACTTTAACAAGAAGTCTGTGTTAAAGCCTGGCTGACAGCAAGAGAGGCAAAGTGTAGAAGCAATGCCCTGATGATAAGGTAGGGAACACATTGGTAGAATTGTCAAAATGCTTGTGTTCTGCCTTGGGAATTCCTGTGAAATTAGAGGCTTCTGCTTTGTTCCTGGGATTGTTTGCTTGCTGTGAAGAAAATATTGAGGGGAAAAAGGCTTGTCTGACAATTTTGCCAGGCAATTTTGGCAGTACAGAGATGGGGTGAAGTTTTTTCCTTGTGTAGCTGCTGTTACTCACATGTCTTGAGACTGTTGAACTCCCATGTGATTTGTGTGGTGTTATGTCTGAGAAATGGTTCTGTGTAGCCAGAGCAGGACTGACTGATCCAGTTCACTTCACTTTGCTCTTGCATGCCCAGCTGACACATCTCTGTGGGTTGGTTACTTCAACAGGCTAATGTAGCAATACACGGATGAGATGAGATGCTGGGGGCTGTTAGAACTTCACTGGCAGTTTTTAATAATTAGCCGCTGATTTGTGTCTCTGTTCATCTGCTCTTCATGTTCCTTCAAAGGAAGTAAGTTCTTGGAATGTTATTGTATGATGAATATTTAAAAAAAAAAAAAAATCATCAGCTTTGAACTGTTTTTAAAAAGTTGCAGAGCCCTGTGCTGGTTTCCAGCCTACTCTAGAAGACATTTGTTGCTTGCTCACACATGGGACATCTTTGGAGTCAGGCTAACAAAGTGAAATATCACCTGGTTTAGATAGCAAATAGATCTAATAAGGAGCTCAAATTAATAAGCAATTTAATATTCTCAAAGAAAAATGCAGGAAGGAATGAGAATGATAACAAGGCAGATTAAAAGTTTACAGGGCGGTTGTATTTGTCTGCCAGAGGTGGACTGGCAGAAACTCCTCTAATGGAGTCTGATGGTCCTTACAGCTGTCTGGGAAAGTTGGCTCCTGAAAAGAAACTGGTATGGCTGGAGCAGTTCCTCTGATCTGCAGCCACTTCCAAGTTATCTCTGCAAAATTCTGTGAGTAGGAGCAGGTTGTAGGGATTAGATCAGTATTTTTTTCCTTGCAAAGGTTGTAGTGCATCTGTGGTAAACTGTACTTCATGAAGCATCGTGCCTGTTCCTGCTGCACAGATGGAATATATGGCTCATCCCCATCAGTTCTGGTCATGTGATGGGGAAAAGCTGATGTGTGCTTTCCTCTTATAGTATTTGGATGAAGGATGTGATCTGTTCAACAAGCTTGGACATTGAATGAATTACAACAGTGGTGACAAGCAGCAAAAGTCTTTAATTCGTATTTCCTAAATGTTTATGAAAAAATTGAGCATTAGAAAATTACATTGAATAAACAGTGAAACTGTTTACCCTTTGTCTTTCAGCAAAGTAATCAAGCTAATAGTTTGTAAATCTGAGAGATTATCTGATTGTTCCCCCGTTCCCATATTTTTAGAAATTACAAAAAGCCCTTTCATCTGTATAGTCATGATCTGCAAAGTGTGTGTGTTTAATAATTTTTTTTACACACAACTTTGTTATTTGCAAGGTTATTTTGATTCTTTCTGATCTTTATGGTGTTTATTTTGTAGTGGTATTTATTATATGATGTCCATTAAAAATCATTGTCATGAGGTGGCTCAAAGACCATATATTGCACTTACTTCTGGGGACTTTTGTAAGAAGTTATGGTTATGATCCCATGGTCTTACCTTCAAAGTGCAGCCTTTTGTCCCCAGGTTACTGAATGTAGAGAAGCAGGGGAAGCTTCTCAGTGTGGCACTCTTAATGTTGAATTTCATCTGGAACCAGCTGCTTCAAGCAACCCTCTTGTGCAGAGTGACTTTTTCTGCCATGTTTTTTATGTTTGTTCAGTTTTGGGTTTTTTTTCCCCTCAAAGTTGACTTGCAGTATGGTGAGATGTTGTAGGGAGATGAGTGAGGGTAAAAAGATTACAGTATGGAAGTTATGGGGAAAAATATGCTGCTCCCTGGATGGAACATGGGCAGCATTCCTGACCTCCCACACAGCACAATCCAAGGGGTGGAGTGGAGACCCCATGGCCAGGCTTTGTTGAAACCCTTGCAGAGGAGGGAACTCTGGGACTTTCTGGCTGATAGACCCACACAGCAGCTGGAAACCAAGGGAGATAAGGAAAGATATCCTGCTGTGGAATCAGCAGCTGTGGAGAAATCTCTCTCCTTGGACTGATATGTGTCCCGATCCCAGGGTTATCTCAGGTGCTATCCTGAGAGTCACACCTGCAAGGGACAACCACGAGTAAGGTATATGGCTAAAGTCACTGCGGAGTGGCTTCATGGTAAGAGTTTCTACAGAAATTCTTCATCAGTTTGTGAAATGCTCTTCACAGAATGATTATTTGTCACTGAGTTAGCTCAGAAGTTATACCTTCTTTCTAGGGTCTATTAACATAATGTTTGCATAAATCTGCTCTCCCAGTAACCAGATGTTGAAAATTCAAGTATTACAGTAGTGCTAGTAAAGTCTAAGTCAGCCTTAGACTAAAATACTGCTGAAGTTTATCTTGTGCACATTTATCTCATTTTTAGCTGTAAGCCTTTGTATCAAAAGACAAAGATCATAAAACCCTTGTAAAATCCCTGAATGGTTTGGTTTGGAAGAGACCATAAATATCATCTCGTTCCACTCCTGCCATGGGCAGGGCCACCTTCCGCTATCCTAGGCTGCTTCAAGCTCTGTCCAACCTGTTCTTGGACACTTCCAGGTATGGGGCAAATGTGAAGGGATGATACATCATCAGCCAGGCCTTTTTTTTCCTCTCTTCTGCAAAATCTGCATTAAGTTATGAAAGTCTTGCTGACTTGTGTATTACATGCTATAACCTTAGGAAGCAAATTTGTGTGGTAGCAGGTGTTTGTATGTAGGGGATTCTAATTTTAGCTGCCTCTAAATGAGGAGAGCTTGTCCCAGTTTTTCTTGAAAGTGCTTTTGGGAATAAATGAATGTTTGAATTTAAGACTTTTGGTATAAACTTACTATGGAATAATGGTGAGGTTTAAATAGTGTAACAGTATGATTCTTCAATATAATATATATATACACACACATCATTCTGTTTATTTGTAATCTCGTCTTGACTGATTAAACTGGAGTAGTGCTGTTAATACACTGGAGTTATAAGTCTTGCTTGCAGTTTTAACAGCTATCATTTTTATAATTTTTGATTACTAAAATGTTAGTTTCATTTCATCCTAAAAGGCATCATGAATCTCTCCAGAAATCAGTGTGGTTTTTGTGAAGTGATGCTGATGAGGAAAGGAAAAAACCTCAATGTTACAATAGCTATAATGTAGTTTTACAGAGTTGTTAATGTAACAAAATTCTTAGAACTTCAG
Organism: Picathartes gymnocephalus; assembly: GCA_013390045.1. Lineage (NCBI taxonomy): Eukaryota > Metazoa > Chordata > Aves > Passeriformes > Picathartidae > Picathartes > Picathartes gymnocephalus. The sequence continues at coordinate 343,312 of WEKY01021693.1, forward strand.
TCATATTAGCTGAAAGATGTCAATGTTTGGTCTTATGCCAGGGTTTATGGATACTTTGTTAAACATCTCCTTCTCTCCATGCGTTTGTTCCCAGCCTGCCTGGGTTTACTGAAGCCAGATGGACAGTGAGATAATAGGCAGCATATGCGGAGGTTGAGTTTGTGTGTCTTTGAATCTATCACTCAGGGAGGAGTTTGAATTTGTAGTTATTACTTTCATATATATGCTGAGTAACATATTCCAGATGTTTTTGAAATAACTGAATTTAGGTTAAACTAAGCTCAGTTTTGTAACTGTATTCTCTCTTCAAACACAAGCTGAAGTTATTTTCAGACTGTTACTCTCCTATATAGTCATGATTGCTTGCCAGTAATCATGTTTGCTAAAGTGTCCCATAGTGCTTATTAAACATATAGAAAAATAAAAGCTAGATAATTTGGGGTTTCTTCTTGGCATTTTCTAGAACAATGTAAATAAGCAGAAAATTAAAAACCTATGCTCATTTCCTTGCAACTTCAGAAGCTTGTCAAGCCAGTCCAGCAAAACACAACCAACCTACAAAATAAGAGCAGAAAGAGGGAGTTGCTTCTCCTGTGCTGGTGAATGAGGTTCGTAGGGGTGACCAGGCACAGCCTGAATTTCTTCCTGCTAGAGCAGGGCCTTATGCTGGAAATACGAGGCCAGCTTGGAACCATTTGATTAAATGCGCATTATCAACTTGGGATATAATTTTCCAAATTACCAATAGGAAATGTCTGAATTTATCATGTTTTAACAAAAATTCTTGATCAAATCCAAGAATCATGATGGCATGAAGTTTGATAAGGCTTAATACTTGCTACCTAGAGCAAAAAACAAAGGGAGATAAAGCAATGGGAATAAAAGGTACATGAAAAGTGAAGTCTTGTACAAGCCATTCAAACTGTTTTAAATTCTGGTTGTTCAGTTTTGGAATGTCAGCAAGTTCCTGAAACTCCTGTGTGGTAACAGTTTCTCTTGCAATAAAATTTTGCACCCAAACAAAATTAATTCAACAAAAGCTTGTCTGGTTTAAAAAGTCTGGAACTTGATGACAGTAAACTTCCTGAAGCTACTCTAGCAAGATTCCAGCACGTATGAGTGACTTGGAAAAACATTTTTATCCCATTTCACAATATTCCATGAGAGAGCAGAAAGCATTTTCTTTATTTGCAGGCTATGATTTTCTGTTTTGAAAAATAACCATAATTTTATCATTTCTGACCTGTATTTCCTTCTTAGCAGCTGTAACACCTTGTGATGGAAGATGGAAGACAAAGGGGCCCGTGTTGCTGACTACTTTGTTGTCGCAGGACTAACGGATATCTCAAAGCCACTGGAGCAGGAGATCCACTTCAACGATGCCTGCCATAAAATTGCCAAACCAAAAGAACCCATCACAGATGTGACAGTCCTTAATAAATCTCTGGGGGAGGAGGTTCCTCAGGGTTATAAATGCATAGATGTCACTCCCTCGGGCCTGTCTGCAGATCTCAATAACGGCAGCCTTGTAGGACCACAGATGTACCTTTGTTATCGCCGAGGGAGGGATAAGCCTCCACTTACTGATTTGGGGTGAGTGCTTTCCCTGTTCCAGTGGGTGTTTTTCAGTTTTATTTAACTAAGGAGCAGATAAGGCAGGTTTACAGAAATGCCAGACTTTTTAAATACAAGGCAAAAGTCTAAACAGGAAGATATTTGTTGACTTGAGCATACTGTAACCCAGTATGGAAGGGAAAATGCATGCTGAGTGGATTTTAATGACAAGTGTAATCCTTCCCATTTTGGAGTTTTCAATGCCATTTGTAATTTTTAATGTATATGTTTGGATCGGGATAAGATGCTTACTCTATTTAGTACAGATTGAAAAGCAGTTAAGTTATGACATTCTTAGGACCAGGCAGTGAAATCTTTAATAGAACTGAGAATAACACTATTTTGCAGTAAACAAAATGCTTAAAAGCAATTATATATGAGGAAAACCAGTATAACTTCATCATTAAGCTTTTCTGTTAGAATACAGTTGGAGATAATGTGACCTGAACTTGTCAGTAAAAATGTTTTGCTCAGAGATGAGACAAGAGCTGTGATTAAAACTCAAAGTGATTTAAAAATATGCCTTCTGACTTTTTTGCATCCCCTTTTAACTAGGGTTTTATATGATGGGAAAGAAAGAGTAAAGCAAGGGTGTGAAATCATTCAGAGCACCCCGTATGGGCGGCCTGCCAACATCAGCGGCAACGCCTCGTCCCAGCGCGTGTACATCACCTACCGCAGGGCCTCCGAGAACATGACCCAGAACACCCTGGCTGTCACAGACATCTGCATCATCATCCCCAGCAAAGGAGAGACCCCTCCACACACCTTCTGCAGGGTGGACAAGAATCTGAATAACAGCATGGTAAGATTCAAAATATGGGCTTTGAGCTCTTGATACTCACCAATGTGATGTTTGTGGAGTACTTGTGGCAATTCTTGGAGCACCGGGTGAAAAATTTTGATAAGAGCTCTCCAAAGATAAATCAAATATTGGAAGAGTTGGAGGATTGCATTCCTTTGTTCCTACTTGGAACAAAGTTTTTTTTTAGAAGCCTTAGAGCAAATGTTTGGGTTTTTTCCTGCTGACTCCAGCATTTTTTGATTGGTCCTTTAGAACCTGTTGTGTACCATGTGTGTAACCAGAGGTTTAACAGATGTGGCTGTTTCTGACACTGCTTTTACTGTTGTGGTGGGAATTCCGTATCTAGCAACCAGCTTCTGGTGTTTTTTCCAACTCTTCCCTTCACCTACAGTGATATTTTATAAATGTTACTCTCCTCACAAGCTTCTTATTTAAAGAAAGTTGTGCGTGAGTGATGTTGGAAGCTGTTGACTGTAAGCGCACTTAAATGTTTAATACGGTTCCAAAGCCTGACCTGCTAAAATAGATAGGTTTCACAGCACTTTGATTTGCAGAACTGAATATTTAGGTGTCTCCCGGTTAAATCTGTAGCCCCATGTGCTGAGTCTTGCAGAGTCCTCAGAAGTCAGCATGCTGGGGAGGATGCTGACTGCTCTGCAAGTGGGATCATGTAAAAAAGATCATGGGAATTGATTTGTGCTTGTTTTCAAATAAATGCCTGTAGGCATTAACCAATGGATTTTTCAGTTCTACCAGTCCCCATATTGACTGGCTTATGGGAGTGCTGTCTTATGAAAGTTGTTACACCTTTCTCCCTGCTGTAAAAGCTCTATGTTCCCTATATGGATGCTGGTCTTTACTGTTCCATGGCTTTCCCTGTTCTTTATTCTCATGTTCAGAAATTGAGAATTTAAATACTTAAAATTATCAACATTGTTATTAATTCCATTATGCCCATTTGTTATATTTCATCACTTAACACAATATTTTCTTTTATTTTACAGTGGGGCTCAGCAGTCTATTTATGTTATAAAAAATCTGTGGCAAAAACCAACACCATATCATATAAAGCTGGTATGTAACTACTGTGTAGCTTTTTTTTATCTTCAATTCAGGATGTCCAGGCTCATTTGTAATGTGATAGATTTTGTGTGAAAGAATTGACACTATCTTGAAAAAAAGGAATTTTTCCCTAAAGAATTCTTATAAAATCGTGTCCAAAAAGAAGCCTTAGAACTGGGTAGCATGACCATGCTGTTTTAAAATTGGCTTTTAATTGGGAAGCTCAGCTGTGTTTTGATAGGTTTCTACAAACTTGGGTGTCTCCCACCTGTGTTTTTTTACTGTCTCTTAAGGATGTGTGTGTATATGCAGAAGAAAATACCATAAAAATTATTTGATGCATTTTCGTGATCACTTTCTTTAAGAAACACTTTGAAGAATTCTGCAGACTTCCACACTGCCTTGAGCATCATGAGCACTGAACACTTTAAGTATTTTTGGATCGTGTATCATCTTTATTTTATTGTTTTATTTATAAGACAGAATTAGATTTGCTATGACTGATGAAAAATGTTGGCTTTGCATTTGTTGTTGGGTTTTTTTTAAACCCTGATTTTGTTTGGCATACAAATCATGAGCATGATTCACACTTAAGCTTTAATCCACTTACATCCCTTTTAGAGGCTGCTCTCTGTAAACAGGAGTTCAGGATGTACTGAAGGGTGAACAGTACATTTGTAAACAAAAATTTTAGAAGGCCCCGCATCTGGTAGTAGCTTGCACAAAATTTTGATTCTTGGCATGAGGGGGATCCACTGCTCTTTTTGATTACAAGTTTTTATTGCTTATTAATATTCCCCTTTCTGTTAGAAAAGTGTGTAGTGATTGTGCTGTCTAAAGGAGAGAAATCCTAAATTCTTTCATGCATTATTTGTTCTCAGTGTGGAGTCCCCTGGGCTGGCAATCAGACAGGATGGATTGCTACAGCCTCTGATGTAACTGAGGACCTGCGTGCTAAAAACCTCTGCTTCAGATCTTCATGTTTTACAGCTGTATTTAAAATAAGTCTAAACATACTGGTCTGACAGCACAAGAGCTGAGCCTCAGCTAAAGTGGATCAGCATAATTGATTTGATTCTGTTGATATTAAAAAGCTCTCTAATATCTAACATTTACATATTTTGCAGGGAACATTTGTTGGCCAGAATTAATTGGTGTCATAGTTGAAAACATCAGTCTTATTTCTCAATTTATTCACATTACCTTTTTTTAAACTAGATTTTAAATCTTCGCTCATACTCGTGATGAATGTGAACTATTATATCAAAACAGGTGAGATGTATAAAGCCTGAAAACAGGAAAAGATAGATCAGTTATGAATAGTTTCTAGAATGAAAAGTAGGATTTCAGTGTAGTGCTTCAGTCAGGTGACTTCTCCTTAGGTCTTGGGAGCATCTGCCCCTTCCAGCTATTCCCTGTGCCTGATTATTTACACCTTCACTGATCTTCTGAAGTTACTGTGTGCTTATATATGAGTTTTCTGGCAATTATTTTATGGAATGAGCTATTACAAACCTGTTTCTGCTGGCTTTTCTATAACTGCCTCTTTGCTCATTCTATTTATAGGTTTAATATGCAGATATCCTGAAGAAGATTATGAATCATTCCCATTACCAGAATCTGTGCCTCTTTTTTGTCTCCCTATGGGTGCAACGATTGAATGTTGGCCATCTAACAGTAAATACCCTCTCCCCGTTTTTTCTACATTTGTACTAACTGGAGCTTCTGCAGAAAAGGTATTTTGAAACCTTAAAAAAAATTTATTAATTTAATTGAAGAAACTTGGTTGTTTCTGTTCAGGATGATGATAATGAGTGTTTTCATAGATAAGCTTGAATCTATTCTCTTGGGCTTGATTCCAAGGCTGCTTTGAAGAGTGACTTGCAGTAGTTTTAGTGCTGGACTGTTGATCATAAGCCTCTGCTCCTCTGCTTTCCTGGTAGCCTGTGAAACTGGAGAGCTATAAAATTGGACTGCATATACATGCAAGTAATGCTATTTTTATTGCAAGCATGGAAACGACCTTGCATGTACATACTTGTTCTAAAAAGTAAATTGGATGTCAGGGGATATGGCTTTGAGTTGTGTATAAAGGATTCCTAAAATAGCTTTAAAGGCAATTGGAGGAGCAGTTGGCTGCAGTTGTACCCTTTATAATCATTATTTTTCTCTCAAATAAATAGTTTTGTAAATTACTTTTTCTCATATGACATTAAGTGTTTAAATAAATAATAGACAGTCTGGATTTTCACAGCCATAAGAATATTCTGGAGTGGATTGTTTCAAAAGATGATGCATTAATGTATCTTCTCAAACAGTAACACAGACGTGGTTTTCTGTGTGTTTGGGGTTTCTTAGATTGCTTTGAAGATCAAGGCAGAATTACTGACTTCAAATCCACAATGTGTTTGCAGGTGTATGGTGCTGCTATTCAGTTTTATGAACTGTATCCTGAAGAGAACCTCACAGAGAAACAAAAATCTCAGCTGGGATTAGCAGCTGCTGTCGAGGGAAAAGACACGTGCAGAACAGTGCAGACAAATAAATGCATCTGTCTGCTCTCTCACTGGCCTTTCTTTGATGCTTTCAAGAAATTCCTTACCTTTCTGTACCGTTACTCCATTTCTGGACCTCATGTCCTCCCCATTGAGAAGTAAGTAATTTCTAAAATTCATAACAGTCATTTCAGTTGATAAGAGGGATTTTTTTTGTTTTAAATTTCCTGTAATACCCTTTTTACTTTAGTCATCAAACATTAAATATAATGGCTGCACTTTTCTTCTCTGATAAATGTATCTTTACCTACCTCCTGAAAAAGTCTAGATTTTTATTTGTGATTCAAGTGTCTGCAAAGGTCTCTGAAAGCTGTTTTAATTAGCTTTGCACCCTTTAGCCATAATGATTAGAAAGAGCAAGATTATAAATCCTTTGTTAATCTTGCACACATCAGGTTAGAAGAATTAAATTAGTAGATTTGCATTTTTTCAAATGCCTATTTGTAGTGTAATGAGAGATGATAAAGCAGATTGAGTATTTTGCACTAGTAATTATCTTCTATTTGTGATAAATAAACTTAATTTCTTTCTCACATAAAGGGTTTCACATTATAAAATGCAGAGGAAAACGTTGCACCAAGAAATGGTCGATACCTGTAATTTATATGTAATACCATATAACATTTCTAGGATAATGTAACATTTTAATGCAACAAATTTTAAATGCACTATTTGCTTTTCTATTTTATTACACATCAGTCTTTTTTAAATAATAACTTTGAGGAGACTTCAACTTTGTGGATTAAGTATTTCTTTGATTATTTATCCCTTTCATAATTCCCCTTCCCAT
>WEKY01021694.1:9271-30836 GCA_013390045.1 Picathartes gymnocephalus
TGACACTGACCCAGAGTGACACTGTGACACTGTGACACTGACCAGTGGACACTGTGACACTATGACACTGTGACACTGACCCCTGGACACTCTGACACTGGGACATTGTGACATTGACCCAGAGTGACACTGTTACAATGACCCACTGTGACACTGACACTGACCCAGAGTGACACTGACACGGTGACACTGTGACACTGTGACACTGTGACAGTGACCCCTGGACACTGTGACACTGTGACACTGACCCACTGTGGCACTGTGACACTGACCAGTGGACACTGTGACACACTGTGACACTGTGACACTGTGACACTGACCCACTGTGACACTGTGACACTGTGACACTCATACTGACCCCTGGACACTGTGACACTGTGACACTGACCCACTGACCCACTGTGACACTGACACTGACCCAGAGTGACACTGTGACACTGTGACACTGACCCACTGTGGCACTGTGACACTGACCAGTGGACACTGTGACACACTGTGACACTGTGACACTGACCCACTGTGACACTGTGACACTGTGACACTGATACTGACCCCTGGACACTGTGACACTGTGACACTGACCCACTGACCCACTGTGACACTGACACTGACCCAGAGTGACACTGTGACACTGTGACACTGACCCACTGACCCACTGTGACACTGACCCACTGGACACTGGCCCTGTGTCCTCAGGCAGGAGTGGGAAACTCCAAATGACCCTCTCAAAAATCATCCCAGAATTCCTGATTTTTCTGAGACAGGGAATTTTCCCCTCTAGAAATCCAAAACTTGGCACTTTTAGTCCCTTTTTTGATTTTTTTTGGTCAATGCCACAACTCTAAAATTCCCGCTTTCTGGGTAATAGCTATAAATACAATAAATAGCCTAAAATACAATAAATACAATAGATAGCAATAAATGCAATAAATACAATACACACAAGAAATGAAATAAATAGCAATCAATACAATAAACACAATAAATAGCAATAAATACAATAGATAGCAATAAATGCAATAAATACAATACACACAAGAAATACAATAAATAGGAGTAAATACAATAAACACAATAAAGAGCAATAAAAAAAATAAATTCAATAAACACAACAAATATCACCCAGCCACGTGCACAGGGGCAGAAATTCCCCGTTTTTCCATGGTTACAGCACATTTTGGATCCCAGTGCTCACTCTGCTGAGTGTCACCTGTGGCACTTGTTCACGTAGACGAGAACAGGAACCTTCAGTGCCAGGTGACGAACTGGACACTGGATTTATGGATTATTTATCTGTGTTTGTGTTCCCAGCTCAGCTCGCAGAGAATTACAAAAGTAATAACCCCAAATATCAATAACGAGATCTCGAAAACTCGGCCGCGCGAGGCATTTTCACTGCTCAGAGCATCCCCCCTCCACGCCCAGGGGCTAAACCAACAGTCAGGGCAATTTTAGGCCAAAAAAAAATCGGATTTTTCTGAGGAATCTGCTCAGCACGGGCGCTGTGAGTGAGAGCAGCACGGAGCTCCATCCCCTTCAGCTCGGGCAGTTCTGTCTCCCTTCAACCCCCCCAGGATATCTTATTTATTTATCTATCTATCTATCTGTCTATCTATCTATCTATCTATCTATCTATCTATCTATCTATCTATCTATCTCTTTATCTATCTATTTATCTATTTATCTGTCTAATTTATCTATTATTTATCTATCTGTTTATCTATCTATTATCTATCTATCTATCTATCTATCTCTTTATCTATCTATTTATCTATTTATCTGTCTAATTTATCTATTATTTATCTATCTGTTTATCTATCTATCTATCTATCTATCTGTCTATCTGTCTATCTGTCTATTTACATATTTTCCACATAGTGGTTTTTTGGTGATTTTTGTTGTCCAAAAAGTTCCAGCGGGAAGCGAAACGCGGGATGAGATTTTTTTTCCCTCCCGGTCGGGCGTGGATTTGGGCCGATCCGTGCGGAGCGGCGCGAATTTCGGTGGTTAATTTTTAGAAACAGGCGGGAGATTTCTCTCAGCTGCTCGGTCATCTTTAAAATAATTAAAAATACATAGAAAAATAATATATATTTTAGAAGTGAATATAGAAGCCATCGGGACCTGGGTTTTGTCTTTGCTGAGCGATACGACGCCACAGAGAATTAGGAGCTGCTTTTTAATTTTTCCTTTTTTTTTTTTTCCCCCCTTCATTTGTCCAGCCTGCGGGGTTTTTAGGGAGTTCTCCCATCCCTTGCGATTCCCGGGATGCCGCAGGTCGGGAAGCGCGAGCGCAGGGCAATAATTGGAATATTTGATCCCTCCGGAGCTCGGGCCCTTGTCCGTTCGCGGAGTGTTTCCTCTGGCACGGGCTCTCAGGAAAAGCCTTTCTGGCACCGCTGGCCATCGGATCCTGCAATAATCTCCCGCAGGAAGTGGCGCGAGGCCAATTACTGAGCCAATTAAAACAATGGCTCGGGATTAACCCCTTCAGGGCTGCGGAGCACACGCGTGGGGAATCAAGCAGAGAAAAGCGAAGTATTTGAAGATCCAGAGGTTAAAACAACCTCGGGCTGTGTGTATTCCCTCTGCATCATTCCTAGGGAATTAGGATTTTTCTTTTCCCTGTTTGTGGCCGAAATTAACCCTGAGCTGCCTGGAGAGGGTGTTCAGGCCGGATCTTTGCCATACATATATTGATTTTTTAAATTTTATTTTTAAAGAAAGGAGCTATCTGTGACAACTGCGCTAAGTCTGACGGGTTTTGTCTCTTTTTTTGGTTTTTTTTGGGGTTTTTTTTGTTTTCCTCGCCCCTGCCCGGGCAGGCTGTGATTCCTGGGAGCGATATCTCACCGGGAATGAATGGCAGCAGGGAGACAAAGAGCTGCCTTTGTGCTGCTGATGAATTAGGAGAGCATGTGGGTGGCTGCTGAGCGGCGCACCCTTCCCTCAGCCTCCTGCCACCCAGCTTTTCCCGGTGTTTTCCTCTGGGAAAACAAACAAACAAACAAACAACAACAAAAAACAAAAACAAAAACAAAACAAAACAAAAAAAAAAACCAAAAAAAAAAAACCGGGAATTGAGAGCGAATTAAGGGACTCGGGGAGAAAAAAAGCGCCGTCAATAAATTAGGGTGACTCAGGTGCTGTCAAAAGTCTTGGAGGGAGCAGGCTCCGGGCTGGAGTTAATTTAATTAATGCCGTTATGATCATCTCGCAGCTTCCTCTGCTTTTGCTCGCTGCCGTATCCACGAAAAACCCTGGAGCTGTGGGTTTGCCGCAGGAAATGATGGAATCGGTGCTGGGTCGCTGATTCGCACCGGTCCCCTCGTGTCCGGCCGCGCCTGAGCTCCCTCCCCGGGCTGCCCTGGTGGGTGCCGGGTGTCCCCTGCCCGCAGGGTGGCATTGTCACGGCAGGGTGGCATTGTCACTGCAGGCTGGCATTGCCACCGCAGGATTCCCCCTGCAGGGATCCGGGACACGGAGCTGGCTCCTGCCAGGAGCCGGAACAGCTGGAACCAAACCCGCTCATTTTCCAGGAACGAGCAGCATTTACAGGGAGGTTGATGTGTCTGTGCTCCCCCTTTCCCTCTCCCTGCCTTCCTCCCTGCTGGGCTGAAACTCCTTTTCCGAGGGGGGAGGATGTGGGAAAGTATTTAAACCTGGCTTAAAACCCGACAAAAGCTCCCTTTTCTCCCGTGTCCTGCTTTGAGCAGGATCTTCCTGGGGCTGCAGCCCCAGTCTGGCTCTGCTCTTGCTCTTCCTGAGGTTTTTTCCCAGCCACCGGTGCCGTTTGCAGCAGGATAATTCTGAATTCCTGCTCTTCTCTGCCACGGAAATCCCTCGTGGCCTCCTGGCTGTCCTGCCCACACCAGGCTGGTTTTGGGGACAGCCTGGGGGGTGAAGCTGCCCCTCGTGATCGAATTTTTTGAGGTTGGGCACCACCTGCTTTCCCTGGGTTGCTTTTTTTGGCTTTGCTGTGTCCTCCAACACGCAGGGGTGAGTTGGGACAGGCACAGACCCCCCAGGGAGGGATCCTGCGGGCATTTCCCCCATTCCTTCCCCTTCCAGGGCTGTTATTCCTCGCTCTCAGCCAGGAAAGGAACATCTGATTCCAGGAGGAGCCCTGGGAGATGCCAGAGCCTGGCCTGAGCACAGGCTCACTGCTCGCTCCTGTTCTCTGATTTCCTCCAGCTCTTCCAGCAGCTGCTCTGCACATCCAGTCCCAAAAGTCTGGGATTTTTAGCCCTCTGCACATCCAATCCCAAAAGTCTGGGATTTTTAGCCTTCTGCACATCCAGTCCCAAAAGTCTGGGATTTTTAGCCCTCTGCACATCCAATCCCAAAAGTCTGGGATTTTTAGCCTTCTGCACATCCAGTCCCAAAAGTCTGGGATTTTTAGCCTTCTGCACATCCGGTCCCAAAAGTCTAGGATTTTTAGCCCTCTGCACATCCAATCCCAAAAGTCTGGGATTTTTAGCCCTCTGCACATCCAATCCCAAAAGTCTGGGATTTTTAGCCTTCTGCACATCCAGTCCCAAAAGTCTGGGATTTTTAGCCTTCTGCACATCCAGTCCCAAAAGTCTGGGATTTTTATCCTGTCAGTCTCCCAGTCACTTCCACAGCCCAGGGATTGAATGCTAGTGTGAGATTTGGGACCTGGGGTCTGGAGGTGCTGCTGGAATCGCAGCCCTTGGTGGCAAAAAGAGGCAGCAGAGCTCCTTTAGCCAAAGGGAATTTTAACCCACAGAGTCCCAGCCATGGCACTTGACCTGATTTTGGGTTTTTTTAGGGGGGCCACTTCTAGCCCTGGGTATTGCAGCCTGCGTGATAAAAGCCTAGAGATGGCTGAGAAGCTACGATACAGTTCATAAATCAATGAAATATTTATTTAATACCATATTTAATGGCCATTTAATCACCAGCAGCACGTGCTTGGAGGAGTCACCCCTCCTTCCCTCCTGAGAGCGGTCCCAGCAGGGAAATCCCTCCTTGTACCCCGCGCATGGAGAACCCAGATGTGCACACAAACAAGTTCCTCTCATTTTTATCCCCCAAAAACTCAATGTACAGGTGCGCTTCTCCCAGTCAGGGCTCAGCAGCCTCATTTCCCACCCTGGCAGTGCATTCCCAGAGCAGATCCAGGTGTAGGAGAGCTCAAAGGTGCCCAATCTGTGGGGAAAAATATTTAAACCTGGCTTAAAACCCGACAAAAGCTCCCTTTTCTCCCGTGTCCTGCTTTCAGCAGGATCTTCCTGGGGGCTGCAGCCCCAGCCTGGCTCTGCTCTTGCCCTTCCTGAGGTTTTTTCCCAGCTGCCGGTGCTGTTTTCTGCAGGATAATTCTGAATTCCTGCTCCTCTTTGCCATGGAAATCGCTCGTGGCCTCCTGGCTGCAGAGGCAGGATCAAAAGACGGAGAAAAGGAAAATGCTCTGCTCTGCTGGGATCATCTCCTGCCCCGCTCCTTGCACGGAAAGCAGGGAATTCAGCCAAAAATAACAAGCTTGGAATGGGGGAACCAACCTGGGTGCTCATTTCACCTTTCCTTCTTGTGACCTCGTGTTCTGGAGCGATTTCATTGATGTTCAGTGCAGATCCAAAGCAATCTCTGGGTCCCCTCTTGCAACATTTAATTTAATTGGTGGTCAGTGCAGATCCAAAGCAATCTCTGGGTCCCCTCTTACAAAATTCAATTTAATTTCTGCTTAATGCAGATCCAAACCAATCTCTGGATCCCCTTTTGCAAAATTTAATTTAACTGGTGGTCAGTGCAGATCCAAACCAATCTCTGGGTCCCCTTTTGCAAAATTTAATTTAACTGGTGATCAGTGCAGATCCAAACCAATCTCTGGGTCCCCTCTTGCAAAATTTAATTTAATTGATGGTCAGTGCAGATCCAAACTAATCTCTGGGTCCTCTTTTGCAAAATTCAACCAGAAAAAAATAAAATAAAAACCCGCCGGTGTGAATATTGTGTCAGGTCAGAGAACACTGAGCGGTGCTGGAGTTATCTCAGTTGTTATCTCAGATTTTTTTTTTTTTCTGATGGGGAAGATGTTTTGTTCTGAAAATTCAGCCGAAGATTCATTCATGAGAATGGAGCTCAGGAGAGTTGAGGCCAGCAAGGGGAATTCAGAATTTTGAGTGGTGAGAGTGGAAATTGAACCCACTCAACCCCCAGATTTCCACCAGGAGCTCCGTGGCACTGGGAAAACCTTGTTTTATGTTGTTTCTGTGCTGCGGGATGGGATGAGGTGTTCCAGGGATCCACAAAACCCCCTGGGATCTCAGCCCCCTCCTCCTGCAGAGGGACCTTGGGGCAGTGAGGGATGGGTGGGCTGGAATGATCAGAATCAGGGAATCACGGAATATCCCGAGCTGGAAGGGACCCCCAGGGACCATCCCTGGTTTTTACATGGAATTATTACTCTCATTCTTCCCCTGACAGATTCTCCAGGAAAGGGAAAATGAATAAAGTCAGAGGACAGAACTTTTGCTGCACCAGCCTAAATCTGAATAAATGTTGTTTGAGTTTTGCTGATGAGGTTTGGGTTGGAAAGGTGATAAAAGGGTTTGATAGAAAACTCATCTTTGAGGTCAGACACGGCTTGAAAACGCTCAGTGCAGATCTCAGCAGCTCCAAGCAATTCTCTAACAGAGCAACACCGGGCTGGGATGAAGGGGAGGCAAGGAAGAGATGTTTGGAAAAGTCCAGATTTCTGCAGATTTTTGGGAGTTGCTCAGTGTAAATTGTGATTTTTGGTTGTCAGCTCTCTGGTTTTCCCCCCAGTGCTCCCACACTGATAAAGGAAATAATTCCTCAGCTCTGTGTCACTCTGGCTTTATTTGCTTTATCCTGCAGCAGAGATAATTGAGAGAAATTCCGTGCCAGAGGTGACATGTTTCTGTCTGTTCATAGCACGAGAGGAAACATTTAAATCCCAGATTTCAATCCTGTATTGGTGCCCTTCCTCTGCAGGGCCAGGCTGCTCTCTGAAATTGCTGTGGTGTTTTCCTGGATGCTCCTTCCCTGAGTGATGAATTAAAAACTCCCAGAGTGTTTGGATAAATCCTCGTACTTGAGGATGCAGCAGCACCCCGGGAACCTGGGATTTCCCCTGGATGGGTGGGAATGCGCTGCTCCCTGTCCTCTCCTCGGGCTGGGAGGGGGTGTCCCCAAATCCTTTCACATCCCAGGGCCGGGATAAAGGCGTGATCCTGAGCACGGACAGAGCAGAGTTTGGGAAGGGAGGTCGTGGAATCGTGGAGTGGTTTGGGATGGAAGGGACCTCGAAGCCCTTTCCAGCCCAAAGTTGGGAAGTTCCACCCCTTCCACTCTGCCAGGTTGCTCCGAGGCACCTCGGACACCTCCAGGGCCAGGGCAGGGACATTGTCCGGCACAGCCCCACGGGGAGGTGACACAGAGGTGCTGAGGGGACGTTCCTGGCAGGAACCCTGGCAGGTGTCGGCTCTTGGAGGAGCTCGGGGTTGCAGGCAGGAGGGAAGGTGGGGATGCTGGAGTGAGCCCGCTCTGCTGGCCAGGGAGGGCAGGGCTGGGGGAAGCCTGGCCTGGGGAGAGCTCTGCAGGGCACCTGCGGCTGGGCCAGGGGCTCGGGGCTCTGCTGCTGCTGCTCCGCCTCTCCCACTCACCTGGGCAGGTGTCCCTGAGCTCAGAGATCCATGGAGGAGCAGGGATGACCCCACTTGTGACCTCTGGACACTCTGCAGGACCCCAGGCACTCCCACACACCTGGATCAGGTGTAAATCCATGGAGGAGCAGGGATGACCCCACTTGTGACCCCTGGATCATCTGGAGGACCTGAGGCTGCTCCGCCTCTCCCACACACCTGGACCGGTGTCCCTGAGCTCAGAGATCCATGGAGGAGCAGGGATGACCCCAGTTGTGACCTCTGGACACTCTGCAGGGCTCCAGACACTCCCACTCACCTGGCTCAGGTTTCCCTGAGCTCAGAAATCCATGGAGGAGCAGGGATGACTCCAGTTGTGACCGCTGGATCATCTGGAGGCTGCTCAGCCTCTCCCACTCACCTGGTTCAGGTGTCCCTGAGGTGAGAAACCCATGAGTGAGCAGGGAAAAGCTGGATGACCCCAGCTGTGACCTCTGAACATTCTGGAGGGCCCCAGGCACTCCCACTCACCTGGCTCAGGTTTTCCTGAGCTCAGAAATCCATGGAGGAGCAGGGATGACCCCAGCTGTGACTGCTGCATCATCTGGAGGCCCTGAGGCTGCTCAGCCTCTCCCACTCACACAAACAGGTGTTCTTGAGCTCAGACATCCATGGAGGAGCAGGGATGACCCCAGCTGTGACTGCTGCATCATCTGGAGGCCCTGAGGCTGCTCAGCCTCTCCCACTCACCTGGCTCAGGTGTAAATCCATGGAGGAGCAGGGATGACCCCAGCTGTGACCTCTGGACACTCTGGAGGTCCCCAGGAGTGGTCACAACCTGCCAGAAGCCTCTCAGATGTTCTCAGCCCATTGTTTATCCCCAGCTCTGCCAAGTTTCCCCAAGTTTTGCCGGAGACGGGAGGGATGTGGATGGTTTGCGACCCCACCAGGAGAAGGAAAAAGCCTTTTTTGTTCTCCTCTTGCTTTCCTGGTGGAGTAGAAGTGGTGGAAGGGCAGGGAAGGGCTGAGGAGGTTGTGGTGGATGGAGAGGTCAGCTGGGACATTTGTATGAGTGGGAAATGGCTCCAGGAGAGGAGAAGGAGTTGGGCAGGAGGAGAACCAAAGCAGATTAAATCCTCTTTTTTAAATTGACATTATTCTTGAGGGAAAATATCCCATTTCCTGAGGTACTAAAGGAAAACTCACCTGGCACCTTATGTTGTGCCAGTCCATTTTATTCCCCTTAATGGTTATTTGCTTGAGAAACTTTCCAATAAAAGTAATCACAAATTTCCAGAGGATCCAGCAGAAACTCAAGAAGTCGTTCTGTGGGGTTTTCTTATTGATTCAATCAATTTCGCTATAAAATTAGATAATTTGTGGAGCATCTTTAATCTATTAGCTTTCCATTTTACACAAATGTTATTTTCTTAAATTTAAGAAAAAGAAAATCTGGGGTTTTTTTGCTTATATTCATAACATAGAATTCTGCCTGCTCATAATTCTGGGACTCCGGGAGGGAGCTGGATCTGCTGCTGGAGGTGGAGAGGGGTTTGGTGTCCCGGACAAAGAGAAAACCCAGCAAACGCTGAGAAAATCCCTTCTGACTGGGAATGAATCTGGAATTGAGAGCAGAGCTCCTCAGGCCCTGAAGTGCTTCTGCAGAGCAGGCAGGGCCTGGGTTTTATTGCCTCTGGAACAGCCCACAGACACTTGGCAGAGACTCCAGAAAATCAAGAGGTAAATGCAAACTGCAGGTCCCATGGTCAAATCCTGAGTTCTCTCCTCCTCCCAAACTCCAGGAAAAGTCTTTTAGTGCAGGAAAAAAAACATCACAAATGAGTTTTCGATCTTCTGTCTGAGTCAAGGCGCTTCTAGAAGGATTTTGGTGCAGGAAATGTTTCCTTTCGTGCTCACTGGATGGACCTGTAACTTTTGGAGTGCTGGAGGTTGCAGAGGGGAAGGAGACCTAGAGCCCTCTCCTGGCACAGGCCGAAAGGGCAGCTGGAAAAACGGGACAGCTGGAAACACGAAACAGCTGGAAAAACGAAACAGATGATAAATAGCAGAGGCTGGGATGGGCAGGAGCAGGGCGGGCACAGCTGCTGGGGTGGGACTGAGGGCAGAGCCCCGCGCCTGATTTATAACCGGGATTTAAACGCTGATGTTCTGCATGAGAGCCCAGCTCTCGCAGTGACTCAGCAAAGAAACTGTATTGGAGAACAGCTGGGGAAGAGGGGCTCGGCGACGGGTGGTCCCACAGTACCGATGTCGCCGATGCTCCTCGTGGGCGCCGGGGAGGAGGAGCCCGCTCCGCTGCTCCGCGCTGGTATCCGCCGTCCACTGGAGAGGGTTCTTCCTTTCCTCATTGAGGTCCCGCGAAGAAGAACCCCGAGCAGGCTGCAGCGCGCCCTTTTATACCGTCCTTGGCCTGCTGGGATTGGTGGATTTTGGATCCTTCTTGTGATTGGTTCGCTTGGAATTCTGGACCCTGATTGGCTCATTGCTCTAGGGGGTGTGTCCATTGTTTAATAAAACTGTTCGGTGGAAGGGTCCAGAAAGCTTCGCTGCCCGAGGATCCGCCATCCTCATCTCTAATACTTATTGACAATTAACATTAACAACCAACCTTACAATTAACAATGAACATTGATAACCAATTAAGCCATTACTGTGTATTGAGATCAATTTAACTCATCTCACTGAGGGGGCTGTGGGTGACGCAGGTGGGCAAAATCCAAGTGGGTCGGGGTCCCCCCCGGGCTGCCCCGGCCTGCTGAGGGGTGAGGACAGCCCGGCGTGGCTGAGGGGGGACAGGAGGGCGCTGACAGCTGGGATTCGGCCCTGAGGCCCAGGGAGGGGGTGCAAGGCAGGGCAGGAGGTGCCTGTGGAGTTCTCCTGGATCTCCTTCCCTGCTCCAGGGCACACCCCAGGTGCGATCGTACCCCCAAAGGTCGACGCCCAGCGCTCCCAGCCCGGCGGCCGAGCTCGTCCCCACCCCAGGGGCAGCAAACCCCCAGCTGCAGGGATGTGGGGCTGGGCCCTGCTCCTCTCTCAACCCCTTTTTTTAGCATTTTCCCTGAAATCTCACAAAACCTGGGGATGGCTCCGGGGCTGTGCCGGCCTCCAGGAGCGTTTCTGGCCTTGCTGGTGACAAAGCTTGGTGTGATCTCAGCGTTGTCCCTGGGAGCTGTCCCTTCCGGCTGTGTTTTCCATCCCTGGATGTGTCGCTCGTGCCCTGGAATTCTCTGCTCCCTGCGGGCTGTCCCTGCTCTGTCCCACACCCGGCTGGCCCGAGGATGTCACAGTCTGAGCCACTGTGGGTCGCTGGGGAACATCCCTGAGCTGCCTGGAGCAGGTTCTGTGTCTGCAGCCCTCCCTGAGGTGGAGATCGTTGTCCAAAGGCCCGAATTACAATTTTGGCCGTGTTTATGTGTCCAAATCCAATGTTTATGGGCAAAGTCAAGGCTCAGCTCTGACCCTTGTAGTACCAGGGGTGTAAATCTCCTTTAAAAGTGAAAATAAAGAATTATTGAAGTTGAGAGAGACCTCCAAGATCATCCAACCCAGCCTTCAACTGAATCCCAACTAAAGCTCCTCCTCAAGCGCCACTTCTGTCCTCGAGTGCCTCGAAACCCTAAGAAAACCCACTAAACCTTGTCCTCAAGTGCCACATCTGCTCTGTTTTTGATCACTTCAGGGGTGGGCACTCCAAATCTCCCAGGGCAGCCCCTTCCAGGGCCTGAGCACCCTTTCAGTGAAGAAATTTCCCACAATATCCAACCTGAGCCTTCCCCAGCACAAATTGAGGTCGTTTCCAGTCTGTGACCAACCCCCACCTTGTCACCCAATGTCTAGGAATTCCTTGGGCACCTCCAGGGATGGGCACTCCAAAGCTCCCTGGGCAGTTCCAAGGCCTGAGCACCCTTTCCATGGGGAAATTCCTGCTGCTGTCCAAGCTGAGCCTGCCCTGGTCCAGCCTGAGGCCGTTCCCTCTCCTCCTGTCCCTGTTCCCTGTTCCCAGAGCCCGACCCCCCCTCACTGCCCCTCCTGGCAGGGAGTTGTGCAGAGCCACAAGGTCCCCCCTGATCCCCCTTTTCTCCAGGCTGAGCCCCTTTCCCAGCTCCCTCAGCCTCTCCTGGGGCTCCAGACCCTTCCCCAGCTCCCTTCCCTTCCCTGAACACGCCCCAGCCCCTCATGGGCACAGAGGTGTTTATAAATTGAATTTTCCCATTCTGAGAACGCCCCAGAGGATTTTGCTGTCTCCATTCCTGGAAAACCCTCGGGGTTTTGAGCACTTCCAGCGTTCCTGGGCCTGTGCAGAGCTGCAAAAAAGCTTTGTCCAGCACCAAGCTGGAAACAGTTGGGAACAGGAGGAGTTGGGGCAGAGGGGGTCTGTCCTTCTCCACCCCTCACATCCCCTCCTTCCATGCGAAAGGAGGCTGGAAGGGAGGGTTGAACGGCGTAATTTGTACAGAGGTGATGGCCTGAGGTGCTTCCCAAAGAGATAAAACCTTCCCCTCGTGTCCTCCTCATTCCCAGCATCCCAAACGCCTCCTGGTTCCACTGCCAGCTCTGAGCCGGGACATTTCCCAGCTCAGAGCTCCTGGAAAATGTGTGGGAAATTAATGAGTTGTCAAAAATAAACAAACACGGTGGGAGGGATCCCCTCCCCGGGGCTGGGACCGCTCCCAGCCCTGCCCTGGGGCTCTCTCTGCAGAGAAATTTGGGTTTTCCTGGTGATGGAAGCAGCTGGAGGCTTTAGGTGGATGTGGAAGGGCTGATCCCAACATCAGGACAAGGAAAATCATGGCTGGGGTGAGGTGAAGTCGGCACTGAGAGCACAGGAAGGTGAGACCTGACACGGGCAGGGGATCAAGGTCTCAGGGAGCCAAACTCTCCAATTTTACTCCAGAGTTAAACTGTTCCCGGGGCACCACGGCCGCACATTTTGGGTGTGATGTGTGCCCGGGCCATGGCTGGGCTGGTTTCACCTAACTCAGGTGAAATCCTGCCCGGTACAGACATTTGTGTGACATTTTTATCCCTCCAGATCCTACAGATGCCGCTCAGTGCTCCTCTGGGGCATCATCTGTGCTGCCAGTTCCCATAACAACTCGTGAATTCAGCGTTGCGAAGCTGCTTTTTAAAAATTATTAGCAAAAAAAAACCAAAAAAAACAAACAAAAAAAGAAACCCAGCCCAAATTCTCTTGTCTTTTGTCAGCTCCTGAAGCCCTCAGATCCCTGGCAGGCTGCCTCTTCTTTTCTCCTCCTCTTTCCCTTGTTTTCCATGAAAAGGATGCCAGGCTTATACTGAGAAGGGTCATTACCGTTATTTATGAAGAAAAAAAGGAATATTGCCTATCCAGCTTTGCAGATCCCGGGCCTTGGCAAACACCGGGAGTGGGAAGAGAGGGAGACGAGAAGGTTCGGGTGTGCTGGGTGCTGATTCGGGTGATGGATTGGGCTCTTCGGCATCTCCCTGACAGGTTTATTCAGAGCTTCCCTTTGCTCCGGCCTTGCCCACTCATTCCCGGCGCTCCCAATGAGTTAAAATCGAGTTTCAAGGGGTGATAAATAGGCGATAAAAGTCCCACCTGGCAGCACCACCCGGGGCAGGGACCGCTCCCAGCCCTGCCCTGGGGCTCTCTCTGCAGGGGAATTTGGGTTTTTCCTGGTGATGGAAGCAGTTGGAGGCTTCAGGTGGATGTGGAAAGGCTGATCCCAACATTAACAGAAGGAAAATCATGGCTGGGGTGAGCTGAAATTCCAGGTTTTTTTTGAGTCCTGAGCACAGGAAAATGAGATTTGGGGCAGGACACACAGGGAGGGGATTTTGGGGTCTGTAAAACCCTCCAGAATCCTCAGGGAAAATGCCCAAATATTTTATAACTCCACATTTTCTATGTGGACATCTAAAGCCCACACTGACCATTAACAAGGAATAAAAATAATCGTTTGAAATTATGATAAAAATTATTATAAAATCATCCTTGACTGGCTCGAGATGAACCCATCTCTGTCCTTTTCCATTCTTTGCCCTCATTGAGGTTTCCTTGCCCAGGTTTACAAAGTTATTTTTGATTCACCGTCTTGAATGAAAGGCACCAAAGGATGGCAGCACTTTGTGCCACCGCTTTTCTCTTTCCTTCAGAGAATCCCAAAATATTTTGGGCTGGAGGGACCTGAAATCCCATCCAGTGCCACCCCTACCATGGCAGGGACACCTCCCACTGTCCCAGGCTGCTCCAACCTGGCCTTGGGCACTGCCAGGGATAAGAATTTTATTTCTTTTCCGTAAAAATGCGGCGAAAAGTCATCTAAATTCAGCCATGCAGATGCTCAGGACTGTCAGATGTGACTCGGAAGCTGCAGACAGAGAAATTCCTGCAAATGTTGGCGCTCAAGGAATTGAAACGATGTTGGGGTGGAGCTACGTGGCGTCATCTGAGCTGGGAACAGGAAATACGAGGGGCTGCGGGCAAAACCTGTGCTCTGGGCAGCAATTACGGGGTTTTGTAATTAGAAGGCCCAGCGGATTTTAATGCAGTGCTCAGTCTGGGCCGTGGAAGGGTTAAAATCCTGAATTTATCCAAGGACCATCCATCCACCCCCTGCCAGGCACGGACTCCTCTCTGCTGAGCAGAGCCCGGGCTTTGGTGCTTTTAAGGACAATGTTCTGCTGCTGTGGAGGAGGAGGAAAATTCCCGCTTGAACTCGATTATCCAACAATTCCAGTGCAATTGCATGAGAACGATATTAAAATGACATTAAGGTAGTGCAGATAATGGGTCAGCCGTGCTGATATCACAACGCCGGCCTGAGTTTCTTGGCTTGGTCACCCAGGAGCAGAACGAGGCAGAAAAATTTCACCAAAAGGAAAGGAAAGAACCTTTTCGTGGATGTAAATCCCAATTTTTGAACATAACGGGATAAATCAAGGTCGTGGGGCCAGCCAGGATCTTGGCACTTCTGAGCTTTGCAGATAAACCTCCTTTAATTAAAGCTCGTCTCTCCCTTTCCGTGATTTTTAGGAAAAGCAACCAGAGGCAGAGCTGAGGTGACTGCAGCACCAGGAACTTTCCCGTTTATCCTTTGGGATGTTCCTGCCTTGCTGCCTCTGGGACAGCATCAGGAGTGGCACTGAGCTGTCCCCTCAGGACAGGGGGGACTTTGAGGGGCTGGGGCGTGTCCAGGGAAGGGAACGGAGCTGGGGAAGGGGCTGGAGCCCCAGGAGAGGCTGAGGGAGCTGGGAAAGGGGCTCCGCCTGGAGAAAAGGGGGATCAGGGGGGACCTTGTGGCTCTGCACAACTCCCTGCCAGGAGGGGCAGTGAGGGGGGGTCGGGCTCTGCTGCCAGGGAACAGGGACTGGAGGAGAGGGAACGGCCTCAGGCTGGGCCAGGGCAGGCTCAGGGGAAAATTTCCCCATGGAAAGGGTGCTCAGGCCTTGGATGGTGGAATCACCATCCCTGAAATGTTCAAAGACCCGTGGATGAGGCACTGGAGGTCGTGTGGTGACCAAGGTGGTGCTGCTGGGCTGGACTCAGAGGTCTGGGATGTTCATCCCAACCTCAGTGACTCTGTGACAACTGCCAGAACCAGAGGACACAGTCTCAAACTGACATTTAGGTTGGATATTATAAAAAAGTTTTTCACGGAAAGGGTGATAAAGAACTGGAATTATCTGCCCGGGGAGGTGGTGGGGTCACCATCCCTGGATGTGTTTAAAGAAAGACTGGATGTGGCACTCAGTGCCAGGGTCCAATTGAGGTGCTGGGGCATCGGTTGGACTCGATGATCTCAGAGGTCTCTTCCAACTCAGTCATTCTATGATTCTGTGATTCTGTGATTCCAGGGAAAGTTTCTGGGGATACAGAACTCAGTTTGCTAATTAGCTCCCCCAGCTCATTCCCAGAGCCCTGGGGAAACCCAGGAGTGCCCGTGGGAGCTGGGCCAGCAGCAGGGCCTGGCACAGGCACCCCCAGCTCCTGACACAGCCCGGGGGATGTTTCCCAGATTTAATCCCAGCCCTGGAGCCCCAGCTGTGCCAGGATCTTGTGCAACTTCCCCTCTGTCTTATTTGCCCAAGTGCTGGATTTTATTTGCCTCCCTCTCCACATCAATGTGAGACGTTGCTCAATTTCGGAGCCGCTGGAACTCGTGGCACTCCCAGGGCTTGCTCCGGGAGCACGTGGAAGGTGCTGCTGATCGGAAAGGTGTTCCTGGTGGGAAAGGTGTTCCTGGTGTGAAAGGTGTTCCTGAGGGGAAAGGTGTTCTTGAGGGGAAAGGTGCCCCTGGAGGGAAAGGTGTTCCTGGTGGGAAAGGTGCTCCTGGTGGGAAAGGTGTTCCTGATGGGAAAGGTGTTCCTGATGTGAAAGGTGTTCCTGATGGGAAAGGTGCTCCTGGTGGGAAAGGCGCTCCTGATGGGAAAGGTGCTCCTGATGGGAAAGGTGCTCCTGGTGTGAAAGGTGTTCCTGGTGGGAAAGGTGTTCCTGATGGGAAAGGTGTTCCTGGTGTGAAAGGTGTTCTTGATGGGAAAGGTGTTCTTGAGGGGAAAGGTGCCCCTGGAGGGAAAGGTGTTCCTGGTGGGAAAGGTGTTCCTGATGGGAAAGGTGTTCCTGATGTGAAAGGTGTTCCTGATGGGAAAGGTGCTCCTGGTGGGAAAGGTGCTCCTGATGGGAAAGGTGCTCCTGATGGGAAAGGTGCTCCTGGTGTGAAAGGTGTTCCTGGTGGGAAAGGTGTTCCTGATGGGAAAGGTGTTCCTGGTTGGAAAGGTGTTCCTGGTGGGAAAGGTGCTCCTGATGGGAAAGGTCCTCCTGGTTTGAAAGGTGTTCCCGGTGGGAAAGGTGTTCCTGGTGGGAAAGGTGCTCCTGACGTCCCCCCTTAAGGGGCTGTGCCATTTTCTCGTTCTTTCAGAGAATCCCAGACTGGTTTGGATTGGGAGGGACTTTAAACCCAATCCCACCCCACCCCAGCCCTGGGCAGGGACACCTCCCACTGTCCCAGGCTGCTCCAAGCTCCATCCAGCCTGGCCTTGGACACTTCCGGGGATAAGAATTCTATTTTTTTCCCATTAAAAAGCAGTGACAGATGGTCTAAATTCAACCATACAGATGCATTTCTGCATTTTTGGGAAGCAGGGCACCATCCTGGTGCCTCCCTGAGAGCAGGAGGGGCCGGAATCGTGTCCCAAATCCAGGTGTAGGAGAGCCGGAGGGAGCAGAGCCCGGAGCCCCAAGTGCGGGTGAGGATTTTCAGGAGTGTGTGACTTGGAGCCAGTTTTCTTGGGGGCTGTAAAGATCCCCTTCCCCAAACCCAGGACTTGTGCCACGACAGATTTCCAGCTGGAGCGGGGAGCTGAGAGGGTTCCGGAGGGGAATTTTTACTTGGGGTGAAGGCTTTGGTTTCGCATTTGCTTTTCTGACTCTGCTGCTAAAATGATTATTCCAGTCGGACTGAGCTGATCCTCGCTCATTTAAGTGTCTAAAATAAAGTTATAAACGAGCTGTGTTTTCCATGAGTAACATTCCCATTCATCCCTTACTTCATGGCAGTGAAATCATTCCCAGGAAGCAACGGGAGGGCTCGGACAGCACTTGGAATCGTTTAGAGATGATCATTCAGTTCATCACACTGAAAGTTTTACATTTATTTACACTTGGCAAGGGGAAGGTGAAAGCCCATCAGGATCAGCCTTTAGGGAGCCTCTCCCCTCTCATTCCTTTGATTTTTGCCACCAGATTCCAGAGGCTACCGAGGGGTTCCACCTCTGTAATCCTGCCAGAGCTGACTGTGACATTTCCCTGCATCTTTTTTTTCCCACTTAAATAGGAAATCTGGGCTCTGACCCCACTTCTACTCCCTAAACTCCAAATTAGTCTCCAGCGTTGCCCCTGGGAAATGGCAATTTTAGGTTTTCCAGGGGTAGCGAGCGATTGGATTAAACTGGATTTGGGGAGCAGTGGGATCAAAACCTCGGGAGTTTTCCAAGCCCAGCCTCCCAGGGAATAACCCAGCCTCGGATCCTGCACAGCCCTTGGCACGGGGAGGAGCTGGGAGTGCTCAGCCTCTCGGAGCTGGATGTGAGCCTGGCTCTTCCCCCTGGTTTATTTTCGAGGCTGCAGCAAAATCCCCCCCAAAGCCGTGCTCTGGATGGGGCTGTCCCCAGAGTGAGCCAGGCATCGCTCTGTTCTCCCTGGAAAACCACACCTCCCTCCTTCCTCTGCCCTTCCCTGGCTCAGAGGGAGGCTCCTCGCGGCTTTTTGGGGTCGTTGAGAGCTTGAGGTGCTGTTGGCAGCAGGAGGCACCGCCAGGAAAGGCCTTCAGGAGTCTGGATCCCCCAGTAAATTCCAATTATTCCCTTTGCTGCCGAGCCAGGCAGCGCTGAGCGCTCGAGCTCTGCGTTCCTGGCAGTGCTGGGGTGAGGAGCGTCCCTGAGGGGGGACAAAATCCACATTTAGGGGGGGTTTGTGTGTGAAGAGGACACTCCTAAGTGTCCCCGAGGGGGGACAGAATCTGCCCTTCCCCGAGGAGTGACAAAATCTGCACCCAGGGCAGGGCTGAGTGTGGAGAGGCTTTCAAAGGTGTCCCTGTGCCCTCAGGGTGGTGACAAAATCCACATTTAAGGCAGGTTTGTGTGTGAAGAGGACATTCCAAAGTGTCCCTTAGGGGGGACAAAATCCATGTTTAGGGCAGGGCTGAGTGTGAAGAGAACACTCCAGTGTGTCCCTGAGGGGGGACAGGATCTGCCCTTCCCTGAGGAGTGACAAAATCCACACTCAGGGCAGGTTTGTGTGTGAAGAGGACACTCCAAGGTGTCCCTGAGGGATGACAAAATCCACATTTAAGGCAGGTTGGTGTGCAAAGAGAACACTCCAGTGTGTCCCTGAGCAGGGACAGAATCTGCCCTTCCCCGAGGAGTGACAAAATCTGCACCCAGGGCAGGTTTGTGTGTGAAGAGGACACTCCTAAATGTCCCCGAGGGGGGACAGAATCTGCCCTTCCCTGAGGAGTGACAAAATCTGCCCCCAGGGCAGGTTTGTATCTGAAGAGGACACTCCAAGGTGTCCCGGAGGGATGACAAAATCCACGTTTAGGGCAGGGCTGAGTGGGAAGAGGACAATCCAGTGTGTCCCTGAGGGATGACAAAATCCACGTTTAGGGCAGGGCTGAGTGGGAAGAGGACAATCCAGTGTGTCCCTGAGGGATGACAAAATCCACGTTTAGGGCAGGGCTGAGTGGGAAGAGGACAATCCAGTGTGTCCCTGAGGGATGACAAAATCCACGTTTAGGGCAGGGCTGAGTGGGAAGAGGACAATCCAGTGTGTCCCTGAGGGATGACAAAATCCACGTTTAGGGCAGGGCTGAGTGTGAAGAGGACACTCCAGTGTGTCCCTGAGCGGGGACAGAATCTGCCCTGCCCTGAGGAGTGACAAAATCTGCACCCAGGGCAGGTTTGTATGTGAAGAGGACACTCCAAGGTGTCCCTTAGGGGTGACAAAATCTGCACCCAGGGCAGGGCTGTGTGTGAAGAGGACACTCCAGTGTGTCCCTGAGGGATGACAAAATCCACATTTAAGGCAGGTTGGTGTGCGAAGAGAACACTCCAAGGTGTCCCTGAGCAGGGACAGAATCTGCCCTTCCCTGAGGAGTGACAAAATCCACACTCAGGGCAGGTTTGTGTGTGAAGAGGACACTCCAAGGTGTCCCTGAGGAGTGACAAAATCCACGTTTAGGGCGGGTTTGTGTGCAAAGAGGACACTCGGAGGTGTCCCCGTGCCCTCAGGGTGGTGGCTCGGGGGGTCACAGCGCTGAATTTCGGTGGAGTTGCTCTGAAATGCTCAGTTTGAAGGAGGTTCTGGGTGTGCAGACCCCTCTCCCTGTGATGTTCTCATGTCCTGGCACTCCCGGACCACCCAAACTCCCCTCTCAGCAGTGCCCGGGAGCAGCCAGGCTGCTGACGAGGGCTGGGTGCTTTTGGGGTGCTGATTTACAGCCTGGGCTCCTGCTCACCTCGGTTTGGGGTTTGTTTGGCAGCCCGGTGAATGTCGCCTTTAGAACAGTGAGGAACGAGAGTTGTTTTGCTTCCTGGCGTTGTTTTGCTGCTCTTCGCCTCGTTCCCTGCAAGCCGAGCGGGGTTTGGAGCATCCCTGACCCCTCCCTGCCCCTGGAGCAGCCCCTTCCCACTCGGAAGATCCCAGCAGCTCCTTCCCCAGGTCTCTGTCCCGAAGGGTTTTCCCCAAAGCTGCTCCAGCCAGGTGGAAAAGCCTCCCTGGATCCGGGATCCAGGTGCTCCAGGCATTCCTTGCACATTCCTGCCTTTCCCTGGGCAAAGCCTTTCCCGGGATGCTCAGGCAGGGCCTGAGAGGTTGATGAGAGGATTTGAGGGATCAGGGAGGATTCCTGGGGGTTTTTTTGGGGTTTTTTTTGTTGTTTTTTTGTTTTTTGGTTTTTTTTTTTGTTGTTGTTGATGTTGTTTTTGGTTTTTTTGTTGTTGTTGTTTTTTTGTTTTTTTGGTTTTTTGTTTTTGTTTTTTTTTTTTGCTTGGCATGGAGACGAATCTCCCAGTAAAAGTTTGTTAAGGCAGCGCTCTGCATCAGGAATTAACACGTGGAGTGAGTCAGGGAAGAGAATTCGAATTAAATGATTAGAAATAATCGAATTGCTGGCTTTAATTGAGCTGCAGCCGTGCTTGCGGCACAGCAGGGATTCTAAAGGGGGAACATTCCTCCTTTCCCAGTTGGGAAAAGCGGGGGGGACACACTGGGAGCAGCAGGAGTGGCACAGACACGCTGCCCTCGGCTTGTGTCTGCTGTCTGTGCTGAGGGAGGTGAAATTCCTGCTGGGAAAGGGAATTCCAGAGGGTGTTTGAGGTGATTCCTGTCCTGCTGGGGGTCTCTGGGGACACAGGAGCTGCAGCTGCTGTGCCCAGGGAAGCAGAGTTTGGGATGTCCTGCTGCAGGGAAAAAAAATGGAGAAAAATCAGCTTTTCCATAGTGAAAGGGGCAGTTGGAAATCTGGGCTCCAGAGGGGGAAGAGGAAGGTGAAATCAGCTTCACCCCCAGCCAAGGGACCCGTTCCTGGCCCTGTCACTGCTGTCCTCAGGGACTGTCCCACCTCAGTGCCCTCCCTCCTCTCTGGGAGTGTGCTTTTGCAGTCCTCAGGCTGAATTCTCCTTTGCACAACCTGTCTCATTAGCAAAACACAACTCCCCAGAAATTTCTTTTCAATCTGGCGTTTCTACCCGTCAATTTTTTGCAGGTTTTTTATTCCCTCACAGTTTTTTTTTTTCTTTTTTTTTTTTTTCTTTTTTTTTTTCTTTTTTTTTTTTTTTTTTTTTTTTTTTCCCCCTTTTTTTTTTTTTTTTTTTTTTTTTTTCTTTTTTTTTTCCTTTTTTTTTTTTTTTCTTTTCTTTTTTTCCCCCCTTTCTCTTTTTTTGGGACTTAAACGAAACGTGCAGCTTTTTCTCCTTTAACTTCTCCAGAGGGATCAGCGTTCCTGGGCTCCAGAATCCTGCACTGCTGGTAGCTGGGCACGGGGTTAACCACATCTCTCAGCACAAACCCCTCACCCGAAGCGTGCACAGCAAGAGCTTTGGGGTTCCGTTCCCGTGCAGGGGAGGTGCCACAGCATCACCCCGGGACATTTGGAGGGATGAAGGGCATGGATCTGCTGTGCTTCTCTTCGATTCTCTGGCCCAGGGTCCCAGAGCAGCCTGGGGCCAGCCCAGCATCCCCAAAAGTCGTACTGAGCAGTTTCACGGAACAGCATTCCCGGGATTTTGCCCTGCTCTCGTTTCTGCTGCTGGCTCCAGTTGCTCTTTCCCCTTTTTTTTTTCTCTTTTTTTCCTGTTCTGCTGGAGATTTCGGTGAGGCCACTGGCAGAGCTGGAGCAACCTGAGGGCTGATCCCTGCAGGTATCACCAAGCTGGGATTT
>WEKY01021694.1:39839-57522 GCA_013390045.1 Picathartes gymnocephalus
CAGCCGAAAATAGTTCAGTGGTTTCTTTGCAACGGGGAATAAAAAAATAAAAAAAAAAAAGATCCTTTACTGAGGAGGATTTGAGGAGGGAAAAACAACAGGGAGGGAGCAAAAAAGCTGTGGTTGGAGCACATGGATTAGATGATCCCAGGTAGGGCCAGGTCATCAGTTTTGGTGAAAAACCCTGAATTTCCAGAGACGGGCTCCCACTCTGCTGCTGAGGGCTGAGAGGGGAGTGGGGCTGGCATCGGGAGGTCTCTGTTTACACCCACAGGGATTCTTCTGATGGGGAAATCAGGGAGGGGGAAAACTCAGGGGGCTTTGAAAGGAAGCGCTTTGGTGAGAGCCGAGGCGGCCCTGCAGGGTCCGTGCCGCTCCTCCGGGGGTGCCCTCAGCACCGCGGCATCGCCGCAACCAGCTCCCCGTGGCATCTCATTAATGCATGCAGGACGTGCTGGGATTCGATTTTATTCAACTTTGGATGCCGAGTAGAGGAGATGAAATGTAAGCAAAGGCTGGGAAGGGGGAGGAGGGGCTGTGCCACACGTGGGGCCTGCCAGCCCTGCTGCCCTTGGCTGGTGGGCACCGAGGGCAGCTCAGGTTACCCACAGAGAGCGACAGCTGATGGGTGAGAGAATCCAGAACGGGATCACAGAATACCCAGAGTGGGAAGGGATCCACAGGGATCACTGATCCAGCTCCTGGACCCCCCAGCAATCCCAGCCTGGGCATCCCTGGCAGCGCTGTCCAAAGGCTCCTGGAGCTCTGGCAGCCTCGGGGCCGTGCCCATTCCCTGGGGAGCCTGGGCAGTGCCCAGCACCCTCTGGGGGAAGAACCTTTCCCTGATCTCCAGCCTGAGCCTGCCCTGGCTCACTCTGTGCCCCCTCTGCAGCTCCCTGTGCCCTCTGCCCTTCGGGGGAAGCACAGCCCTGGCTGAGGACAGGGCTGAATCCCAGCAAGGACAAAGGTGAGGGATATAAAACACCAGAGGTTCATGGATGGCACTGTGAAACCAAGTATGGCAGGAAAAGCTGAATTAAAACCTGAAGTCCCCCCGTGCTGGGCACTGGGGAGGGCCCACCTTGAGCGCTGGGTCCAGTTCTGGGCCCCTCAGGACAAGATGGACACTGGGGGGGCTGGCGCGCGGCCAGGGGAGGGAACGGAGATGGGGAAGGGGCTGGAGCCCCAGGAGAGGCTGAGGGAGCTGGGAAAGGGGCTCAGCCTGGAGAAAAGGGGGACCTTTCCCTGATCTCCAGCCTGAGCCTGCCCTGGCCCAGCTCCAGCCCTTCCCTGGCCGCTGTCCCTGTCGCAGGGAGCAGGGATGGGAGCTGCCCCTCGGGAGGAGCTGCAGATCCCTGAGCTCTGCCCTCAGAGCCCTCTGCTCCAGCTGGACACTCCCGCACACACCTGGTTTCACTCCAGCCAGGGGGGATCTGCTTTCCTTATCCAGTTGCTGTGGGATTTTACTGACCCCTCCCTCTCTCCTGCAAGCTGGACACCTCTGGCCATGCATTCCCTGATCCCATTTGAAGTGAAAATGAAGTTCCTTTTCCTTTTCCCCCAGTTCTTTCCTGGTAAAATGTCATTCTCTATCCAGCCCTGCCTATTTCTCCTCGATAAGCTCTGGATTTACTGCCTTTACAGTGATTTGGGTTCTGCTGGGATGGAAATTCAGACACTGCTCACACGTTGCACCTCGGTCCTTCCTCTGCTCCCAGAAGCTGCTCGGCTGTGCTGGCACAGCTGAACCCTGCTGGGCTTTCCAGGAATAACCGAGTTTTTCGGCTAAGTGGGGATGTGGGGTGTGCAATGAGCCCTCACAAGGGGTGCGGCACGGGCCCTGTTTTTTTTGGGAATGCTGTTTTGCCTGCCGGATCTCCAGCATCCCACACGAAGCTGCCTTCCCTCCTGACAGCTCGGGGAACAAACTCCAGGCTAATTTTAGCTCTCCCTCCAAGGTGGATCTCTGAGGTTTGGGCACCATCAATGCCTTATTCATCAATCTACAAAGGCTGGAAAAAGAAAGGGGGAAGGAGGGGGCAGCGAAGGTCCCACCCTGGACGTGTCTGACCCTCCAGCAGCTGCAGCTTCGGCTCGCGGGGAGAACAAGCCAGGGCTGTTCCTTCGGCAGCCAGGAAGGGGCTGTGTGTTTATATTTAGGGCCCCGTGGGTGTGCGCAGGGCGTGCAGGTGGCACATGAAAACCTGCCACGGTTTCTTACCCTGTTTTTCCTGGACCGGCCTTAGCTCCGTGTGAGAGCTCTGAAAATTTCCTCGTGGCATTGGGTTTTTGAGCCTTCGGGTGTTGTTTGGTGTTTAACCCCAGGGGGTTTCTCCCGTGCACTTTTTGGACAGAGTTTTGCCCAGAATTCGTATTTTTTTAGAGCAGGTTGGTGGCTTTGCCACTCGGAGCCTGTGGGGCACTGGGGTTTGGGATCATCGGGATTTCTGGCTAAGAGAGAGCAGTGACAATAAATCGGTGGGGATGAGACCTCTTTATCCTGAGGGAGGTGAGGGTGGCCCAGGATCTGGGTGCTGCAGCTCTGGTCTTCACTTGTGAGCTTGAACTCTGCTCCGACCTTCACCTGTGACCTTCACCTGTGACCTTCACCTCTGCCCCGACCTTCACCTGTGCCCTTCACCCCTGCCCTGACCTTCAGCTGTGACCTTCAGCTGTGACCTTCAGCTGTGACCTTCACCCCTGCCCTGACCTTCAGCTGTGACCTTCAGCTGTGACCTTCACCTCTGCCCCGACCTTCACCTGTGACCTTCACCCCTGCCCTGACCTTCAGCTGTGACCTTGAACTCTGCCCTGACCTTCACCTGTGACCTTCACCTGTGACCTTCGCCTCTGTCCTGACCCTCACATGTGACCCTGGACTCTGCTCTGACCTTCACCTGTGACCTTGAACTCTGCTCTGACCCTCACCCCCACCCTGCCCTTCACCTGTGACCTTGAACTCTGCCCTGCCCTTCACCTGTGACCTTCACTTGTGACCTTGAACTCTGTCCTGACCTTCAGCTGTGACCTTCACCTCTGTCCTGACCTTCACCTCTCCACCCCCCAGAGTTCCTCCCTCCTGGGCTGTGGCACTTGGGGACACGGTTTGCTGTCACTGGGTTGCCGGTTGGCCTTGATCTTGTCCAGCCTTGGTGGCACTGGGATTCCCGGGGCTCTGGCTGAAGGAGGCCCCGTTCACCTCCAGCCCGGCTCTTCCTCCAGAGGGAGAAACGGGGGGAAAATGGGGGAAAACTCAGAACTGGGTCCCTGATCCCACAGCGCTCCATGTGTTCCCAAAGAAATGGGGGAACAGTGGGAAAATCCCAGACAAGCTCCTTGCCCCACAGCTGTGGGGATCTTCCCAAAATGAGAAATGAGGGAACGCTGCGAGAGTCCTCAATCCCGCAGCATCTGGGCTGTTCCCGAAGTGAGGAATGGGAGAACAGTGGGGAAAATCCTGAAGAGTCCCTAATCCCACAGCTGTTGGAACCTTCCCAAAGCAAGAAATGAGGGAACAATGGGAAAAATTCAGAGCTGAATCCCTAATCCCAGAGCTGCTAGGATATTCCCAAAGCAAGAAATAGGGGAACAATGGGGAAAACTGAGAATTGGGTCCCCAATCCCGCAGTTCTTGGTGCGTTCCCAAAGCAAAATGGGGGAACAATGGGAAAAATAAAGAATTGAGTCCGTAATTCCAGAGCTCTTGGTGCGTTCTCAAAGCAAGAAATGGGGGAGTGATTCAAAAACTCAGAATCCCTGAATCTACAACTGTTAGGATGTTCCCAGAGCTTCGCCTCATGGTTCCAGGAGCTGCCAAACCCAAGTCAATCCTCACCTGGAGACATCTGGATTTTGATGGGTTTTGCTTGGCAGGAGCTGGGGAGGATAAAAAAAAAAAAGGGGGGTTTTTGGGCCTTGGGTGGTGGAGTTGGACTGCAAAGTCCTGGTGGGGATGCACAGGTGTCAGCTGGGGTTGGCCCTTCAGGGGGAGCAGCAGCTCTGGAGGAGCAGGAATTGCTGCAAAATGTGCATTTCAGGAGCCTGGAGGTGGAGCCGGACAGCAAAGGTGCTGCGGCTCTCCCTGACGCTCAGGAATTGAAAGCTGGGCTCGTCGCTCTGCATCGTTCTTGAACTGCAATTCCACCCTCGCGGGCAGGAATTTCAGCCACCCCTCAGGAACTGCTCAGTGAGCCGCCCTGGCAGTGAGTAATTCCTGTAATTCCTTCTCCCCAGGGCTTCCAGAGGCTTGGTTGGTGTCTGTGAATGTGCCAGGGCTGGGGAGGGTTGTGGAAAGCAGAGAGCAGCTCCTAAAATCCCTTCTCTGGGCGGCCTGGAGGGTGCCCGGGCTCTGAGGCCACAGACACAAAATTAGGAAGTTGTTGGCGTATTTTGGATTCAGAGTTATGAAATTCCTGCTTGAACGGACTGGAACTCTGGGCAGCTGTGAGGAAACGAGGCTCAAACCGGGCCTAAGGCACGGATGGAGCCCAGTGGAGAGAAAAGATGTTGGATTTGAATTCTCAGACCGTGGCAGGTCCTGGTGCTGGGAGAGGGGGCAGAAAAAAGCAAACTCCAGGTTCTGTTTGCGCTGAAATATTTTTGGGCGTGTTTGGGTTCTTTGCTGTGGCAACCAGAGGGCTTATTTTTAGAATTTCTCCCGAGATGCTCCTCTGTGCCTCACGGAGCTGCTTGGGAAGCAAAGCTGTCCCAGGGGGTTTCGAGTTGAAATGAGCCTTAAATTCAGAAAAATTCCGGCGATTTTGTTCTTCAGAATGGAGCAGATCCTGTGTGAGATCCCTCCGGCTGCGTGTCCAGCCTGGGCCTCATGCTTTGGGCATTCCCAAATCCCAGCTTTTAGGAATGGAAGGGCTCTGCTTTCATTTGGGAACCCCTGACTACAGAATTAAGCCAGGGATAATTATGGCAGCTTGGCTTAGCGGTTCCGCGGAGTAATCCCAAAATATCCGCTGGCATTTGCAGCCCCGGCGTTCCTGGCCCTGAGCCAGGGAAGGGCCTCCGAGCCCAACCCGGCCAGGATCGGATCCCAGGTTTCCTGGGGAGTTCCATCGGGGCAGGGAATGCAGGTTTAGTTGGGATTTTGGGTGCAATTCTATGGCAAAACTCATTCATGGAATCCTGGAGTGGTTTGTGTTGGAAGGGGTCTTAAATCCCACCCCATTCCATGGGCAGGGACACCTCCCACTGTCCCTGGCTGCTCCAGCCTGGCCTTTGGCACTTCCAGGGATCCAGGGGCAGCCACAGCTCCTCTGGGAATCTCAGCCCCTCACAGGGAAGGATTTTGGATCAAAATCCTCCAGGATTTCCTGAGCTGTGGTGAGGATATTTCCACCTTCCAGTTTCCCAACAAAAAGCATTTGGGATGTTCAGGCTGGAGCGTTTCTTCCTTCAGGAAGGGTTGTTCTTCATAAGGCACAGATCCTAAAACAACAAAACCATCCCAAAGGATCCTCCACAGAGCCAGCAGGGAGAGGGAAGCTGCTTTTCCAAATGTCATCCTTCGTATTTCACTGCCTTTCATCCATAATCCCTTAAGCACACTGGCATGGACTGGGAAAATCCGTTGGGAAAACCAACAGCAGCCCTTTCCCCCGCAGCCTGCTTGGGAATATTTTGTGTTTTGGGATATATTGTTCCTCTCTTGGAATTATTTCCAGGGTGCTCTGCGAAGTGTTTCCAGTTGCATTTGGATGGGGCAATTCTCTGTCTGCCCATGGATTTGGTCAAGGGATCACAATTCTGTGAGAATTAAAAACAAAACAAAAAACAAACAAACAAACAAACAAAAAAAAAAATTTAAAATGTGCAGCAGAACATCCACAGTTGGTCAGGTTTGGAGGAAAAATTTTCCTTGTCTCCAGGTATTGATGAGTTATGGAATCACAGAATGACTTGGGCTGGAGAGACCTTAAAAACCACCTCCTTCCAACCTCCCACTAGCTGGGAATCCTTGAAAACCACCAAATTCCCAATCCCAGGGCTTTGATAGCCCAGAGAGGCTTCAAATCCAGGGATTTCAAACCCAGCCCCAGATGGGCCATCAAAGACTGGGGGAGTTCAGGCTCGTGGAGGCTCAGGACTGGCCCAAGGATTTTTAATGCATTTCAATATTTGAATCTTGAAGAAATGAAGCAGCAGAGCTGTTAAAATTCCCTGTGAGCAGTGGGGCATCCTCAGGAAATTTGGGCCACGTTGTGATGAGAAATTCAGGGGGGCGGGTTTGCCTCAAGGTGTTAAACCAACATCACTTAGGGAAAATGAGGGAAAAACCAGGAAAAGGATGTGGTGTCAGCTCTTGTAGCAGGGGAGCGCCCAGCTCTTGAAACATTTCACTTTTAATGAGATTTATCTCCAGAATTTGTTGTTCTTTTGAATTATAATCCAGCCTCGTGCTCCATTCTGCAGCCATAGAAGCAATTAGAATATTATTTGTTTATTCTCCATGCTACCGTTGTTTATAGGAACAAAAACCAACTGCTCCCAGCCAAGCAGCCAGGCAGAGTTTTAATTTTTATTTTTTTTTTTTTTTTTGTCTAAACCCATGTGACCAGTTCTGATTTAATCCTGGAAGATGCTACAACTTTGTAACTCCAATGTTTTAACAGCCTCACTTGCCATTTCGTGTTGATGCAGACAAAATGGCCTTAATTTTTTTCCTGGTTGTTTTATTTCTTCTCTTATTATTATTATCATTATTATTATGATACCACAGAAGCAAAATTAAGGAGGTGAATAAGCAGCATTTTCCAGCAGTCAGGTGGGGCAGGTTCATTCTCAGGTTTATTCTGGGTACAGAAAATAAAAATCTGCTCTGCGGGGGGAATATGGAAACCAGGAGGCTCCTTATGGAGCCAGGGATGTGCTGGGGAAGTCAGCAGCGAATCTGAAATCTGTGACAAATTTAACCTTCATGGAAGGACCTGGCGGGGCTGGGGCCTGTCCAGGGAAGGGAACGGAGCTGGGGAAGGGTCTGGAGCCCCAGGAGAGGCGGAGGGAGCTGGGAAAGGGGCTCAGCCGGGAGAAAAGGGGGATCAGAGGGGACCTTGTGGCTCTGCACAACTCCCTGCCAGGAGGGGCAGTGAGGGGGGGTCGGGCTCTGCTGCCAGGGAACAGGGACAGGAGGAGAGGGAACGGCCTCAGGCTGGGCCAGGACAGGCTCAGCTTGGACAGCAGCAGGAATTTCCCCATGGAAAGGGTGCTCAGGCCTTGGAACTGCCCTGGGAGGTTTGGAGTGCCCATCCCTGGAGGTGCCCAAGGGAGGGACAGAGGTGGCACTCAGTGCCCAGGGCTGGGTGACACACTGGGGATTGGGCACAGCTTGGATTTGATCGTCCTGGAGCTCTTTCCCAACCTCAGTAATTGTGGGGTTCTGTGATTCATCAGTGTTGGCTCCGTTTGTTGTGTGGCGGGATGGGGAATCCTGGAATGGTTTGGGGTTGGGAGGGACCTGAAATCCCATCCAGTGCCACCCCTGCCATGGCAGGGACACCTCCCACTGTCCCAGGCTGCTCCAGCCTGGCCTTGGGCACTGCCAGGGATCCAGGGGCAGCCACAGCCTGATGAGAAAATTTGGGCGTCACAACTCGGGGGCGAGGCTGAAATGCCCCAAGGCTGTGCTGTGCCTGGGGAGTGCAGAGCCCCTGCCCAGCTGTGAGCCCTGCCCGCAGCCCTGGGAAGTGTCTGGGAGCCTCAGCCCCAGCCCTGGTGGCCCCGTGTCCCCCGGGAGCAGGGACATTGGCACCGCAGCCACTGGGAAGCGTTTGTTTGAACAAACAGTGCAGAAAATAATTTTTTTTCCCCCTCCCTAAAGTCTGCAGGAAGCATTGCTGGGATGAATGGGGAACAACAGACAGGACTGAGATGGATGGGAAGGATTCCCATCAATCAGTGCAGCATTTCCTTATCTCCAGATATCGATGAGTTATAGAATCACAGCATGGTTTGGGTTGGAGGCACCTTAAAAACCACCTCCTTCCAACCTCCCGCTGGTCGGAAATCCTTAAAAACCACCAAATTCCCAACCCCGGGGCTTTGACAGCCCAGAGAGTCTTCAAATCCAGAGATGTGGAGATCCCTCTGATGATCCTCAAGGTGTCCAATCCACCAAAATTCCATCGATCCCATGGAAAGGCGTGAAGGATCCGTTTGCCTGCTTATTTAATCTGCTCGGAGAGTGCAGGAGCACGTGGCCTCTCCCAGACATGTAAAAACACCCAGCCTGTTAACACAGCGCATAATTAAGCCCTGGAATTCGTTGCCAATGAAAATCTCGCTGTGGATTTTAATAACGCTTTCAAAAAAAAAAAAAAAAAAAAAAGAANAAAAAAAAAAAAAAAAGAGAGAGAAAAAAAGAGACAGCCACGTCTTTTATATTAATAAAACGAGACAGGGCTCTGCTCTGGGAGAGGGATGAAACAGCCGGGCTGCTCCAGGAACAGCCCTGCACGTGCAAGTCGAACCCTGCCTTGCCTGGCAAGGCAGATTTTTTTCTGTATTTTTCCTTTCTGCTCGTGATTCGGCTCCGATTCGCTCCCGTTTTGGAGGGCTGTGCCCAGCAGGGAGGTGTCGGCAGAGCCAAGTGGGGAGATTAAGGAGATGCTCAGATAAACCCCGGCTCAGCTGAGGCACTTCTGGGCCATTTCAGGTCAGCGTTTAGCATGGAAAAAAAAAAAAACCCAAACCCCAGAAGGTGTCAATTCTTGCAGGCCCGGGGGTGTTTTCTGGAGCAGTTCTGTCTGCAAAGAGCCCAGCGTGGGGCAGGGGGATGGCTGCGGGCTGGGGCTGCTCCTGACATCCCCAAGGAAAGCTGGAGGAGGAGCAGGCCAAGGAAACCCAATAAATCTGGCTGCCAGCAACCTCAGAGCGTTCCCAGGCTTTCGCAGTCCCCGCTCTGGGCTGGGCTTAACCCAAGGAAAAGGCACTGGGAAGGAAAATGGGATGAGCCTCGTGGTGGCCCTGGGTGTGCAGGCAGAGTTTGCTCCTGGGCTCCTTCCCTTGCCCACGAGGTCGGTGGCACTCGGGAGGTGACAGGAACTGCCCGTGGCTCCTGTGGGGCCACCCCATGGTCACCGAGCCACCGAGGGTTTGGGTGGAAGGGATCCTAAAATTCATCCCATCCCAGCCCTGCCATGGCAGGGACACCTCCCACTGTCCCAGGCTGCTCCAGCCTGGCCTGGGGCACTGCCAAGGATCCAGGGACAGCCACAGCAAATCTGGGAATTCCATCCCAGCCCCTCACATGAGAGGAATTCCTTCCCAATATTCCATCTAAATCCATTTTCTATCAGCTTAAAGACCATTCCCTGTGTCCTGTCCTTCCATCCCTTGTCCCCAGTCCCTCTCCAGCTCTCCTGGAGCCCCTTCAGGCCCTGCCAGGGGCTCTGAGCTCTCCCTGGAGCCTTCTCCTCCTCTCCAGGCTGTGCTGCTGCTCCCCCCTGGGTTCTGCCACCCAGACAGGGCAATTCCCCCCTGGTGTGCCCAGCCTGGGCAGGGGTGATCACACTCCTGGAGTTGTGGAATCACTGAATGTCCTGAGATGGGCCCCTGGCAGTGCCAGGCTCTGCCCTCCCACCCACGTGGCCTCTGGGAGGAGATTTGCACCTTTGCCAGCTGGAGGAAAGAAAATTTTTTTCAATCTCCTTCAAATCTTTCCCTTGGTACTTTTGCTGCTTCCAAAAATCCACGCTCAGAAGGGGAGGGGTGGTCGAGGATTCCCAAAAAACCCCTGGCTTAGGGAGTTCCAGGTTTCTGGGATATTTGAGAGCCACCCCCAGGGAACCTCGGGAATGATCTTCATGCTGGGAACAATCCTGGGAATAGCAGGAGCCCAACGAGCCCTTCCGAAATTCCATCCTCTGCCTCTCCATAATTCCATACTCTGTCCTGAACGCCAGTCTGGGAAAGGGGTGAAGAACATCCTAGAAGTTCATTCTGTGCCCCAGCACCTTCCCCGTGGCTTTTAAACGGAGCCCCAGAGCTGGAGGTGAGAAGGGACGGGAGGGGAACCTCGGGAATGCCACCCTGCCGCTCTGGAGCGGACGGGATGCCCAAACACCATTAATTTCTGCCGTGTCAGAAATGGAATTCAAGCCTTTGCAGCGCTGATGGGGAGGCCTCTCTGCAGAGCTCCATCAGCTCAATTCACCTTTCTCTCCCAAGGCAGTTCCAGCACTAATCGAGCAGAATCCAACCCAGCTTTCCCTCCTGGTAATGTGGGTTCAGAGCTCATAATTGACCTGCTTTGCTGGCAGGGCAGGGAGCTCCAGCAGCCCCTGGCTGCCTGCAGCCTGTAATTGCTGATTTCAGTCCTTCAAGGAAAATGTGAGGAGCTTTCTGTGCTGAGCTGCGAGTGTAAAATAATATCTATATCTAAAAGGAATAAAAAAAAAAAAAAAAATCCCAAGCAAGTCTTTGAAACATCTGAGCGGAGTCAGGGGAGGAAGCTCAGAACTTCTGGGCTGGGGGCACAACCCAGCTTTGGGGAGGAGGTTTTGGGTTGGGATTTCTCGGAGGAGGGACCAAGGCAGGAATTTTTTGGGTCATTCCTTCAGAGATGTTGGCTGCAGCGAGTGGGACAGAGGCACCAGGGCAGATTTTCCATCGTGAAATCACAGGATGGGCCATGGTGGGCCTGGGCCTGGGACGGGCTGGGGAGCCCTGGGATGGGCTGGGGACCCCTGGGATGGACTGGGGAGCAGCTGGGCAGGGTTTTATTTCTCAGTGATTCCCCTGGAAGTGTCCCAGGCCAGGCTGGATGAGGCTCAGAACACCCTGAGATGGTGGAAGGTGTCCCTGGGGGTGGCACTGGGTGAGGTTTAAGGTCCATTCCAACCCAAACCACTCTGGGATTCCATGAGCTAAGACCAGAAACCTCCCCCTGGGACTGCCCAGCAGCTCAGTCTGGGGGCTGCTCGTGCATCAAGGAGATCCCTTTGGATCCAAACATGGCTCAGGTCTGAGCAGAGAGTCCAGGCCCCAAAACCTGGGGAATTTCTGAGCCACGTGCGGGATATTTCAGGTGCTCCACGGAGCCAGTCAGGGCTGAGCAGCTCAGAGCAGGGCTGGATGCTCTCCCGAATGCCAGAGATGCCAAAGCAGGTGTAAAAACATCTGGACATCACCTCAAGCTCAAGGATTTTCCCCATCTTCTGCTGATGCCCAGCAGGGCAGCAGTGACCCCACAGCTGCCCCAGAGCCACGGGCGGGGGGAGAGGGGAAAACAGAGAGAGCGGGGCAGGCACCTCAGTGTTTAAGTGGACCTCTCTGGGATCCTCTTTGGAAGGCAGGAAAAACGACAGCCTGATCTCCAACAGCTCCTCTCTGCCTCCAGACTCACTCTGGGCCTGTCCCGTCTCCCTGCATCTGTTGCAGCGGTTTTTATCAGTTAATTGTACTTTGGTTCGTTCTATGTACCCCTG
Source organism: Picathartes gymnocephalus (assembly GCA_013390045.1). Lineage (NCBI taxonomy): Eukaryota > Metazoa > Chordata > Aves > Passeriformes > Picathartidae > Picathartes > Picathartes gymnocephalus. The sequence goes on from WEKY01021694.1 coordinate 51,275, forward strand.
TTTATACCTTGTACACTCCCCCTGTCAATTTTCTGTCCCCTGCCCTTGTCGAGCGAGAGGATCCCTCTCTCTCCTGTCATTCTCCTTTCACCCCTGCCCCAAGTTCTGGAAAGTTCCTCGTTATTTCGTTGTGCATTGGCCCTTACAGGTGTATCCCCCCTTCTCTGTTCTCCCGTTTGCTGTGTAACCTGTCCCTCACCCCCGGACCACACCCTGGGGCTTTCCCCGTTGGTTCTGTTCGTGCCCCCACCCCTGGGACCCTGGGAGTGTGAAACCCCCTGTTACCTTTGTTCTGGGGGTCGCTCGGNACCGCCGCAGCCTCGGCACCCCGGGCAGCCGAGCGCGGTGAAACGCGTCTGCAAAGAAATCACGGGGAGCTCCAGGAACACTCTCACGGAAAGGCTCCCTTTGGTTTGCCCGCCTGGCAGCTCAAACACAAATTTTCGGGCAGCTCTGCCTCTCCTCCAGCCCTCCCTGAGCTGGAAGCTTTGAGTTTGCTTTTAGGCTTTGCCTTTTTTTTTGAATTTTTTTTTTTTTGGGGGGGCTCTGAGGGGCTCTGGCAGCTTTTTCGTATTGGGGAGTTACAAGGGGAAACTCAACAAGGACGGGCCGAGTTTTGAAAGCCGCACTTCCCAAAAATGCTCGGGATGTGCAGGGATGGAGGAGCCCTGAGGATAAGCAAAGGTTTAAGAGGTCCGTCCTCCAAAAATGCTCAGGATGTGCAGGGATGGAGGAGCCCTGAGGATAAGCAAAGGTTTAAGAGGTCCGTCCTCCAAAAATGCTCGGGATGTGCAGGGATGGAGGAGCCCTGAGGATAAACAGAGATTTAAGGGCTCCGTCCTCCAAAAATGCTCGGGATGTGCAGGGATGGAGGAGCCCTGAGCTCGCAAAAGCTCTGAAGCTTCACCCACCTGGCCCAGTTTTGCCCAGGAGTTCAGGCACAGAAAACGCTTTTCTGTCCCTCCACGAAAAAAAATCCTGAGCTAAAACAAAGCACCGGGATTTGTCCTTCTTAACTCCCGGGAGATTTAGAGGGAAAGAGGAAGTACTGAGCATTTCATTTTTTTTTTTTTCCCTCTGCTCCATAAAATGACCAAAGATGATCCGTTGGCTGATTTTACACCCTTGACACGACGCTGCGCTGGAGAATGGACTTGCAGCTGTTTTAAACAAAAAAAAAAATCTTTCAAAAAGTGGCCAAAGTTGGGAAGCTCTGAATTCTTAAACCAAAAAAAAAAAAAAAAAAGTAAGGCTTTTAGGGTGATTTGATGTAGTTTTAGGGTTTTTTTAGGCAGTTTTAGAGTGATTTCAGGCAGTTTTCAGTTGTTTTGAGTCAGCTTTAGGTGTTTTGAGGTGGTTTCGAGGCTGTTTTAAGGTGTTTTTCAGTATATTTAGGAAGTATTTAGGCAGTTACGTTTTTCAGCATATTGAGAGTGTTTTTCAGCATATTTAGGGTGTTTTGAGGCAGTTTTGGGGTGGTTTTTGGTGGTTTTAGACTGTTTTAGGGCAGTTTTAGGGTGTTTTTCAGCATATTTAGGACTTTCTGATGCAGTTTTAGGGCATTTTGTGGTGGTTTTAGGGCAGTTTTAGGGTGATTTCAGGCAGTACTGGAGTGTTTCAAGGCAGTTTTAGGGTGGTTTTTGGCATATTTAGGGTGATTTCGGGCATTTTTATGGTGATTTCAGGTATTTTTAGGGTGTTTTGATGTAGTTTCAGGGTGTTTTTTGGCATCTTTAGGGTGTTTTGAGGCACTTAGGGTGTTCTTAGGCAGCTTTAGGGAATCCATCAACGTTTTGTCCCTTGAGGAGGTCAGAGCTGGCATTCCCAGCCCAATCCGGGCCTTGTGCTCACCCATCCCATGGTGCAGCCCCCATTCAGGCTGAATTTTGGGATGAATCCAATGGCCAGGATGATTTATCCAAGGCTCCCTGTGTCACTGGGTGTTTTCCTCCTTCCCGGGCCACGTGCACCATGAAATGCCCAATTTAAAACAATCCGGGGGGCAAATTCCACCTCGGAGTCACTCCTTGGAAATGAATGAGCAAATTGTTGGGAAAACCTTCCTGTTTATCTGTGTGCACACGGGTGGGACTGGGGGAGTCAGTCCAGTGCTCTGGGTGGCCAGGGGGGAATATTTAAAATATTTAAAAATATATAAAAATAATAAACTGAGCTGTCAGTTCAGCTGGAGCAACGGAAAAATCCTGGTGTGAGGAGTGAGGGGAAGGGAAGGGAAGGGAAGGGAAGGNAGGAAAGGAAAGGAAAGGAAAGGAAAGGAAAGGAAAGGAAAGGAAAGGAAAGGAAAGGAAAGGAAAGGAAAGGAAAGGAAAGGAAAGGAAAGGAAAGGAAAGGAAAGGAAAGGAAAGGAAAGGAAAGGAAAGGAAAGGAAAGGAAAGGAAAGGAAAGGAAAGGAAAGGAAAGGAAAGGAAAGGAAAGGAAAGGAAAGGAAAGGAAAGGAAAGGAAAGGAAAGGAAAGGAAAGGAAAGGAAAGGAAAGGAAAGGAAAGGAAAGGAAAGGAAAGGAAAGGAAAGGAAAGGAAAGGAAAGGAAAGGAAAGGAAAGGAAAGGAAAGGAAAGGAAAGGAAAAGAAAGGAAAGGAAAAGAAAGGAAAAGAAAGGATGGGATGTACTGGAAGGTCTCTGTGTCCCTTCCCTGGTGTGGACAGGGCTGGCACAGAGCTCTCTCCTGTCCCCTGGGATTTCCCAAACTGGGGTGGGGACCGGAAGCCGCTCAATTGTACAAACCCTCATAAAAATGAGATAAAATGGTGATTGAGCCCTGTGACTCCAGCAGTGAATAAACACCACTTGAGGCCATTTGGTCCCCACAGGTGAATTCCCAGCTTTCCAGCTGAGCCTGTTTCATGCTGGGCATCCCGGGAAACAGGCAGGGAGCTGGATGACCCCGTGTCCCAGCAGGAGCTGGGTGACCCTGGCAGGAGCTGAGTGACTCCAGCAGGAGCTGGGTGACCCTGTCCCCTGGCAGGACCTGGATGTCCTTGGCAGGACCTAGGTGTCCCCAACAGGAGCTGGGTGTCCCTGGACAGAGCTGGGTGACCCCAGCAGGAGCTGGGTGACCCTGGCAGGAGCTGGGTGACTCCAGCAGGAGCTGGGTGGCACTGCTAGGAGCTGGGTGAGGTGATCGTGTCCCTGGCAGGAGCCAGCTGATCGTGTCCCTGGGTGACTCTGGCAGTGGTTGGGTGACCCTGGACAGAGCTGGGTGTCCCCAACAGGAGCTGGGTGTCCCCAACAGGAGCTGGGTGACCCTGGACAGAGCTGGGTGACCCTGGCAGGAGCTGGGTGACCCTGTGCCCCGGCAGGGACAGCCCCGAGCCAGGGGGCAGAGCCAGCCCGGCTCTCCAATCCCGCATTCCTGGCGGCTCCTTCCCCGAGCGGGATCCGAGCGCTCTCCCGCCGGGATTACTCAGACTTGGCTGCAGCCCCCGCTCCCAACATATTGTTCGACAAATGTCAATTCTGAAGGGGGAAAAAAAAAAATAATTTAAATGATTTCTCCGAGACGGAGTTTCAGATTTAACACGGAGCAGATGCTCGGGCTAAAATTAGCATAATGATTCCTCGTGCCTGCCACTTCCCAGGACATGTGTCTTTAATGGGAGCCTTGGAATATCAACCCAACTCCGCAGGGATTTTTTGGGATAATTGAAGACCCTCCCGCGTGGTTTCGAGATGTTTAACGAGCACGGGGACCGTCGGAGTTAAGGAATTTTGCAGCTGTGGAAAGCGGGATGCTGAAATCCTGAGCTGTCTGAGGGATGGAGGGCCCTGGGCAGCCAAATGCGCGCGCGCTGCCCTTAATTAGGGGGTATTAATTACCCTTCGTTTGCCTAATTGCTGGTGGATGGCTGAAAAGGGGTTTGGCCTTCTGGGGCCCGACTATTCCAAACAAAGGCACCTCGGGAGAGGTGCCCAGAGGGATTTCCATGAGCAGGGGGAGCTCAGGGCTTGCCGGTGCCGCTGCCCGAGCCTGAAACTGCTGGAGGTTCTCATTTCACATTCCCTGAAACTGCTGAAGGTTCTCGTTTCGCCTTCAGAGACTGACAGCTCGGGTTGGAAAAGGTTGTTAAATATATCTGAAATGTGGTGGCTTCACAGGTTTCTGCCGCTCCAGATTTCCCAAGGGGAGGGGTGAGGAGGGAAGAACGTTCCCTGTCCCCTCTTCAGTCGGGAGTGGGAATGCTCAGACTCTGGGGCTTTAAAATGGAAAAAATCATCATGGAATGGTTTGGGTTGGAAGGAACCTTAAATCCCATCCAGTGCCACCCCCAGGGACACCTCCCACTGTCCCAGGCTGCTCCAGCCTGGCCTTGGGCACTGCCAGGGATCCAGGGGCAGCCACAGCAAATCTGGGAATTCCAGCCCAGCCCCTCCCCACCCTGCCAGGGAACAATTCCTTCCCAAGATCCCATCCAGCCCTGCCCTCTGGCAGTGGGAAGCCATTCCCTGTGTCCTGTCCCTGCAGGCCTTCTCCCAAATCCCTCTCCAGCTCTCCTGGAGCTGCTTTAACCACTGGAAGTGGCTCCCTGGAGCTTCTCTTCTCCAGCCTGGCCTTGGGCACTGCCAGGGATCCAGGGGCAGCCACAGCAAATCTGGGAATTCCATCCCATTCCCCTCCACCCTCACAGCCAGGAATTCCTTCCCAAAATCCCCTTTCCCAGCAGGAAGCCATTCCCTGTGTCCTGTCGCTCCATCCCTTGTCCCCAGCCCCTCTCCAGCTCTCCTGGAGCCCCTTCAGGCCCTGCCAGGGGCTCGGAGCTCTCCCTGGAGCCTTCTGTTCCCTCAGCCTTCCCAATCCCCACAGGAGCTGCACATCCCTGGACGTTTTCCCCAGATGGGAAGGCTCTGACCCAGAAAGGTGAAGTGACTCGTTGAGGGCTGCACAGGAAATCCGTGGGAGAACTGATAGGAAACTTCCCCGTTCCCACACTGAATTCCCAGTTCTTTGGTGGGAACCTCCCTTCCCACCAGCTTGCTCCAGGAGCAGCGTGGATGGAAAAGCTGGAGGTCCTGGCAGCATTTTTTCGGCTCTGTTAATGGATTTTAGGAGGAGAGGGACGAGCTGGAAGCCTGCAGAGCACTGCAGGGTGTTCCAAGGAGGTGCTGGGAGCTCCTGTGCAGCAGAAAGGGTGGAAAAATGAGTAAAACTCAAAAAAAAAAAAAAAGAAAGAAAAAAAAGGAGAGGTGGGGCCAGTTTGACAGAAGCCTTTTCAGGCACTGGGTAATTTTTGCACACCCTGGGCCAGGCTGAGGTGAGGCATGGGGAGGAGAAGCGAGGAGGGAGGAGGGAGATGTGCTTGTTTAACCCTCCTGCACCTCGGAATGGTCCCTTTCCTGACCAAACCGTTTCCAACAAAGGATTTCCACAAAAATCAGCATGGCCTGGAGTTCACCCCGTGTTTTCCTGCCCCTGCACTGGGAACAGGAGTCTCCAGGGAACCGGGGCCTTCATTTTGCAATTTAAGCGAAACCACAATTTTCTGCCTAAGAGAAGCCACCAGCAGCAGGCAAACACCTTTGTGTGGATTGCCCTGAATGGCCATTTGTGCTGTTTAAGGGAAAATTACCTAAAAAAAACCACCTTTCAGGGTGTTGGGGCACAGAGATCAACCCCAGGGCGTTGGGGGTGTTGGGTATCATGGGCAGAGTGAAGGACCCTGGGGAAGAACAAAACTTAAAAAAAACCTACAGCGTTTTTTTTTTTTAACCCAAAAAAGTGCCCATGTCTGGCTCTGCGCCAAGAGCTTTAATGCAACATTTGCACTTTGCTATGAATTTTGTTACTTTTTATTTTCACTTTTTACAAGGGTCTGGAGCGACCGGGATAAAGGGGAACGGGCTTAAGGTCAAGGAGGGCAGGGTTAGATGGGATTTTGGGAAGGAATTGTTCCCTGGCAGGGTGGGGAGGGGCTGGGATGGAATTCCCAGATTTGCTGTGGCTGCCCCTGGATCCCTGGCAGTGCCCAAGGCCAGGCTGGAGCAGCCTGGGACAGTGGGAGGTGACCCTGGGGGTGGCACTGGCTGGACTTTAGGGTCCTCCCAGCCCAAATATTCCACGATTCCATGATTTCTGTGAACTCCTGGGACTGTGTCTCCCCAGGAGGGGCAGCTGATGCAGCAGGACTGCTGCAGCCTCTCCCAGGCTGCCCTTCCACGCAGGAGGTGACATTTTCACAAGAGCTCCTCCCAGCCCCTTCTCAGCTCATCTCCATCTGCCAAAAAAAAAAAAAAA
>WEKY01021694.1:57543-67928 GCA_013390045.1 Picathartes gymnocephalus
AAAAAAAGTATAAAAAAAGGAAGGAAGAGCGTGGATGTGTCAGGAGGAGCCGGTCTGGGTGCCCGGGCTGCTGAAATCGTGGCCGTGGGGAGCTGCTGGGGGCCCTGGAGGTGCTGACACAACCCCTGAGCTGGCACCGACTGCGGGACATGGAGGGAAGGAGAGATTGCCTTGGTGGCACCTTCTGCCACCAAATTTGCGCTCCCTGTGTTTCTCCCCGTGCTCTGGGAGCTGTGTTGCTGCATTTATTCCACGCCCACCCAAATATTGGACTCCAGCCTGAGGGAGAAACTGGATTTCTTGTCCTTCCCAGTCCCTTCTATTGCCGCAGACCCCCGGCTCAGTCCAGGGCCTCCAAGTGGCGAACCTTGGACAGTTCCTGGGATCGTTAAGGTTGGAAAATACCTCAAAACCGATCGAATTCAGCCACTGAGCCAGCACTGCCAGGCCCCCCGGTGACCCCTGGCCCCAGGGGCCACAGCCACACGTTCCCTGAGCCCGTCCAGGTGGCTCCACGCTGCCCTGGGCGGAGCATTCCAACGCCTGACCACCCTTCCAGGGAATCAGTTTTCCCTGACATCCAACTTAAACCTCTCCCGGTGCCACCTGAAGCTGTTTCCTGCTGGGGGCTGGAGCAGCTCCCACGGGAAAGAGCCCTGGGGGAGCAAACAGCCCCAATTCCGCTGTTTCTCGAGTGAGGTTTGGGAGGCTGAGAGTCCTCGAGGGCCCCGGGGTGGATCCAGAGGCCGGCTGCATCCCTGGAATTCCCTGAAGGCCTGGAGCAGCCGTGCCTGGTGACACCACGGTGACTCAGCCTCGGGGTGGGGGACAGGGCAGAGCAGCGGGGGAGCAAAACGAAACCCATAAAAGCTCTTCAGCCCAGGCTCTGATTCTCGTAGGTGGCCGGAAGGAGAGCAGCTGGAATTGGGTGTGAAACGGGGCTATTGAGGAAATGCCAGGGCTTGTAGGAAATGTGTGTTATGGGGTATTTCCCTGGGTTCATCAGCACCAAGAGCATTTTTGGGGCAGTTCAGGGGGTGTTATGGGGTATTTCCCTGGGTTCAGTACCAAGGGTGTTCTGGGGGGCAGTTCAGGGGGTGTTATGGGGTATTTCCCTGGGTTCATCAGCACCAAGAGCATTTTTGGGGCAGTTCAGGGGGTGTTATGGGGTATTTCCCTGGGTTCAGCAGCACCAAGAGCATTTTTGGGGCAGTTCAGGGGGTGTTATGGGGTATTTCCCTGGGTTCAGTACCAAGGGCATTCTGGGGGGCAGTTCAGGGGGTCCTGGCTCTGGGGGTATTTGGAGATGAGCCAGGCTGGTGTTTTTGACAGCAGATTCATCCACTGCCCTGCAAAGCAGCGTTGCTGAGCAAAGGGAACGCTGGGGATGTTCACCCCAAAAAGCACACCCTCTAAGTTCTCCTTTTGGTGTCATCCTTTCCATCGCAGAGACTTCACACCAGCTGGTTTTTCACTTAACCCTGACTTTATCAGGCCTGGAGTCAGATGGGAACAGAGCCAGTGGTCTGGGCTGGGGGGCGGGGGGGGAGTGTTTTTCTTTTCTCTTTTCAACCTTTTTTGGTGCAGCATCAGGAAAGGATGGAGCTTTGCCGTGCCAGCTCTGGGGTGCAGCTGCTCTCAGCAGGGAATATTGAGCAGGTACACCCCAGAGAGCAGCAGCCACTGATCAAACGTGTCCTGAGGGGCTGAGAAAACCCATCCTGCCCTCCTGCAGCAGGACTTTACTGACCACAGAGGGAACAGAACCGTTGTGCTGAATAAGCAGATGTAATTTAAATGTAAACACAGCCTGGGCCGCGCTTCTGCTTTCTCCTAAAAACCCCAGGCTGCCTCTTCCCAGCTGCCTGGAGCACCCAGGGGTGGCTGACTCTGTCCTCAGAGCTCAGCGGGGGCTGCCCAGAGCTGGGATCCCCTGTGGGTGTTGTGAGGGAATCCCTTTGTCTCCCCTTTTTATCCCAAGGGCTCGGGCTTTCCCTTTGTGTGGGAATGATCAGAGAATCCTGGAATGGTTTGGGTGGGAACGGGCCTTAAATCCCATCCAGTGGCACCCCTGCCATGGCAGGGACACCTCCCACTGTCCCAGGCTGCTCCAGCCTGGCCTTGGGCACTGCCAGGGATCCAGGGGCAGCCACAGCAAATCTGGGAATTCCATCCCATTTCCCTCCACCCTCACAGGCAGGAATTCCTTCCCAAAATCCCCTTTCCCAGCAGGAAGCCATTCCCTGTGTCCTGTCCCTGTAGGCCTTGTCCCCAGTCCCTCTCCAGCTCTCCTGCAGGCCCTCTACGAATGCCAAAAATCCAAACAAAAAAAAAGCTCGGTAACTATCAGAGCATAAGTGATAAATAAAAAAAAACCCAAACAAACCCAAACACAGAAATAATCCAAATCCAAACCAACCAACCAACCCCCCCTAAAAAAAAAAAAAAAAAAAAATTAAAAAACAAAACCTGGGCTGTGTTGTAGGGAANTGTAGGGACACATCAGGCATGGAGCCGGCGGGGGGCAGCTCCGTGGATGGGGCGTGAGGAACTCGGAGTTCCCTGCGCTGGAAGCACCGGCGGGACCGGCCTGTCCCCGCTTTCCCCGCTGTCCCCGCTGTCCCTCCCACAGCCGCGGGGATGCTCCGGGAGAGGTTCCCGGTGCGCCCGGGCGGGGGTGCCCCGCTCCCGCTGCCGCTCCCACGCCGCATCCCGAGGGAAGGGCTCCGGGAGAGGAGCGGAAAATCGCGGAAAAACGCAGAAGGAAGCGGAGAGGAGCGGAGAGGAGCGGAGAGGCTCCCTCGCCATGCGCTGCCGGGGGCGGCCGCGGCGGGCAGCGCCGGTGCGGGAGCGCCGGGAGCCGGGACAGATGGGGAGGGACGAGGAGGAGGAGGAGGAGGAGGTTGTGGGGGAAGAAGGCGGCGGCAGGGATGGAGAAGGGAGGGAGGGAGGGAGGCGGCGGGCAAGAGGCGCTCAGCGCCGGGCCCGCAGCGCTGCCTCGGCTCCCCCTGGCTCCTGCAGGCAAGGAGAGGTGGGAATCACGGCAGGAGCGATGGGAAGGGCTGTGGAGAGCGGGGGGGGCACCTCGGACCCGCTCCCGAGTCCGGCCCGCCCAGCTCGGCCCCGGGCGGGGCGGCGGGACCGTGCAGCGGCCGGAGCACCCCCGGGGATGGAGGGTCCCCCTGGCCGGAGGGTCCCCAGAACTGGAGGATCCCCAGGGCTGCAGGATCGTCGGGGCTGGAATATCCCCAGACCTGGAGGACCCCCGGCGCTGGAGGATCCCCGGGGCCGGAGGACCCCCAGGACTGGAAGATCCCTGGAGCCGAAGGATTCCCAGGCCTGGAGGACCCCCAGGGCTGGATAACCCCCAGGGCTGGAGGATCCCGCGGCCGAAGGATCCCCGTGTCCAGAGGATCCCGCGGCCGAGCGCGGAGCCCCAGCAGCCGCTTGACAACAGGAAACAATGTGGAGTGAATGGAAAAAGGGGGAGGCGCTGCCCGAGCGACTTCCCTTGACATCACTGCCCAAATAAGGAGCTTTAAACCAACCTTTTCTATTGCAGCGCGGCAGAAGATCCCCCTGGAGCCCGGGGTCCAGCCTGGCGCCGGCAGAGCCATGGGAGAGCCGCGGCTGCCGCGCGGGGGGCGAGTGCAGGTAACGCCGAGCGCGGCCCCGGCCCCGGCTCCGTGTGTGTGTGTGTGGGTGAGTGTGAGTCAGTGTGAGTGTGCAGAGGGGAGGTTTGATGCTGTTTAATCGCGTGTCAGCCGTGCCCAGCGCCGGGAGGGCACGGCAGGCGCTGAGGCGTCCCTGGTGGCACAAGGGCACTCGCCGCTGAGGTCACCGCAATGAGGAACCAGAGCTGGGTGGCGGTGATTTTCTTTTTTTTTTTTTTGTTCCCTCCTGGGCGCACCGCGTTGTTGGACACCCCGAGGGGGTTGCGGCGCTTGATGGGCCGCCAGCAGCTCCGGGGGCCGCGCTGGCACCGCCGCAAGCTCGGGCTCTTAATTGGCGGCCGGCCCTAATGAGGGAGCGGAGCGCTGAGGCTGCAGCTGAGCGCTGGCAGCGCTGGGCTGGGCTGGGCTGAGCTCTCTGCCTGTCTGGGACGGATTTCCTCCTTATCACTCGCACAGGAAAGCGAGCGGGGAGCCGAGGGGTTGTTCTGGGGCCGCACGTGATGCGGCAGGAGCTGTGCCAGCGAAACCCCTGCGGGAGCTCCTGCCAAGCACGATGCCGGCTGTCCCCAAGCCAGACCTGCTGGCCCCGCTCTTGACCCGCGGAGAGTTTTTATCCCTTTTGAGCGCTCCTCCATTAGCACCTGCTCATCGGCAGAAAATGAGGCAGCTTTAAAAACGCATTAAAGCTGAGTAAATGAGCGCTAACGAGTTAAGCTCCTTAATTCTCCTCCATGGAAATTAATAACGCCTTTGATGCGCCCAGAGGTGCGAGCGGCGGTGCCTCCCGGGCTGAGCTGCTCTATGCAAATACGGGCATTGTTATTCCGGAAAAAGGCGCTGTGCATGATTTTATTTTTCCCCTCCTCGTTCCTGAGCTGCCTGGCCGTGCTGAGAGGGCCTGGCACTTTTACCCAGTTCCAGGCGGGCGCGTGGAAGCGGCCGGGGCAGCTGACACGGTGATTGATGGTGTGAGCAATAGAATCCAAGCGCTGCTCCGCCGCCCGGGGATCACCTGCAGCTCCCAGGCTTTGAGTTTCCCCCGGTGCCGAAGGATTGTTCGTGTCAGGGCACGGAGCCAGGTTTTACCTTGGCCCTCTGGATGTCCTGGTGGCCCCTCTGTCCTGACTCCCACCTCTCCCGATTTATTTGGCATCAGTGACCCTCCAGGAAAGTGCCTGTGCTTGTGGGGACTCGTGTTTTTCTCGCAATCCCAGCGCTTGGGGAACTTTTCCTTTGGATTCTTGTGGGAAAACGTTCCCGATGGCAGCAGAGTGTGTTTCCTCAGCCAGAGCAGGTGGGGCTGGTGGGGGCTGAGATTCTCACTCGGCTCACGGGTGTCAAAAGGATCCAAAGTGTCCTCACGCCCTCCTGCCTTGCCCTCCTTAACTGCAGGGGTGCTGGAAATGGGATTCCTTTCGTCCCTTCAGAGCCCCCGGTGCAGGACAGGGGGGGTTGATCTGTGCTGTCCCGAGCTGATTCTCAGGAATTCTGCCCCAAAGGTTTGCCCCGGGGCTCCTCGGGCTGCTGAAGGATTCTCTGCAGTCCTTGCTCAGGAAGGAAAACCCAAAATCTGTAGAGGGCCTGCGTGAACTGTGCACCAGAGGAAAAACTTGCCGGAGTTACTGGCTGATTAATTAACGAGTGTGTTGGCAGCGAACTGCTGCAGCAGGGCCAGGGCTGTGTCCTCTGGGCCACAAGTGCGGTGCAACCCCGCAGAAAATCCTCTGAGGAGCCCGGGGAGGCTCTTGCAGCCCGAAGGAAGGGGATTTACTCCCCGCGAGGGACCATTTTCCTCCTCAGCCACAGCGGGCCCTCCTCCCCTCTCTGTGCTGGCCCTCATCCATCCCAGGAGCCTTGTGCAGCTCGTAGCACGGGAACAAGGCACCCTCAGAAGGTTTCTGTGCCCCCCGCGCCGCTCAGAGGCTGCCCCAGGTGCAGGGCAGGCGGAGGAGCAGAGCCCGCACCGCTGGCTTTTGCTGGCCGGGCAGAGGCGCGTTCGCAGCTGGGCTGGGCTGGGCAGGGCTGGGGGGGCAGAAAGATGCCAAATGTTTGGAGTTGGCTCTTGGAAAACACGGCTCAGGAGAAAGGCTCAGTGTTCGGGGCAGCGTGATCGGATGTGGGGAACCACTCCTGGGAGGCGCGGGTGAGTGCCGGCAGCGGCGCTCCCGAAAATAACATTTATCCTGAAGCGAACAACAGAAGCGCTGTTGAGAAACCTCCCCCGGGCTGCGGGGCCGGGGCAGCGCTGCCTTGGGAGCTTTCCCGAGAAGCCGAGGGAGCTGGGAAGTGCGTCCTGGAGGGAAATCACCGCGGCCATTCTGGGGATTGGGTGGCAGCCCGGTAATGAGGGGCTCCTGGGAACTCCCCGCGCGTCACTGGCAGAGCCCCAGGGCCGCGTCCAGCTGCTCCTGCCTCAGCAAAGCTGATTTTTCCTCCGCCTTCCTCCGGTCCCCCCCGCTCGCCGAGGCTCCTGCTGCCTCCCGGCTCTGCTGTCAGAGCTCCCAGCCGCACGTGTTGAACGCCAGAAGTGCCTCAGCAGCCTCGAAAGCGCCTCAAAGCCTCCGGTTTCTTGGCAAGGGGAGGGACAAACGCAGGGAAAAAGGAAAATTACCCTCTGGGAAGGAGAGCGATTTATTTCAAATATACCTTCAGCACCATTGTCCGTGCCTTTAGAAAGGCTGCTTGTTAGGGGATTTTTATGGCTCTGCTGGGATCTGCGGCGCTGCTTGGGATGCAGGGAAATGTTTATTCTGTTTTCCACCCTGCCTGTTACACTTGCCGGGTTCTCCCTCCCCACCTTGGGCTCGTTAATCCCGGGCCGTTCCTCGGCGAGCTCAGACCACCTTGCGAGAGGTGATTTGTGCTCCCGCTGTGCCTCGGCTGGAATTCCAGAAACGGGGCTTTCCCAGGGCACTCAGCTGAGATCCCGCTCCCTGCGATCGGGGCAGGAATCACAGATAAAGGAGATTCTCATCCTGCCCGGCTCTAATTACGAGCCCGCAGAAGGTGAAGCTCCTAAAGAGCATCAAAGGGCGCATTGTGTGTCCGTGCCGAGGGGGGCTCAGGCACTCCGAACACATTTGGGCAGAGCGGATGCGGCCATCAATCCTCCTTGGCCTCCTCGGTGCCTCACTTTCTCCGCACAGCCCCCAGCCAAGCTCTCCTCCCCGGGAAGCCCAGAGAAGCTCCTGCAGAGATGATTTTTTGGCCACTTCCCCGTTGTCGGAGCTTTCCGAGGAGGTGAGCGGGGCTCGCAGGTGCGGCAGGTGAGGGAGGCAGCCCCGCAGAGCCGGGTGGGATGGGCACAGCCAGCCCTGGCTGTTTACAGTGGAAACCTTCTGAGCAGCCTCTTCCCGCAGAGGAACAGGAACCAACCCATTCAAGACCTCGGTGGTATTTTTGTAACCATTTATTTTATTTTTTTTCTTTATGGTTGTTGTTGTTTGTTTCCAGTTGGACGGAAAAATTGCAGTTTGGGGGCGCTTCCCTTCCTTCTGGGAACTGCTGGGCAACTTCTGAGCGGGGATAAGCGAGGGGAAAACATGAGATCAGGTTTTCCTACCTTCCCAAAATGGACTTGCTGTAAGCAAGGGCTGCTGACAGCGCGCTGCCTCGAAGCCAGGCCCCATCCTGGGTACTTTTTAGGAGCGTTTTGGCCCAAAATCAGAGCAGAGCATCGTCAGCATTGGGGAAAACCTTATTAAACTTTTCCTTGTGCTAATGAGGTTTTCAGCTTCAGCAGCTCCTCCGTCTCTAGATCCGAAATCGTCTTTTAGCCCGTCCCTCGTTCCTTTCCCGGACTTTGCAGGGTCACCTGCTTGTTGAAGTTTTATTCTTTGGGGTTTCAGTAATTTTGCTCTGTTGTCCAATGATCCTGCAGATTTCAGGCAGAGTTCTCTCAGAAAACAGCAGGATCCAGCTGAATTCAGACCTGGGATTTGGGATTCTCCCAAATGGGATGCACTGAGACATTCAGGGGTTTGCTGAGCCCTCACTTGGAGCTGCAGTTCAGAGGGAAACCCCAGGAGAATCCCATTAAATTGAGCCCGGCCCTTTTCCCAGCAAGCCTGGGTTGAAGGGCAGAAACTCCCTGAAATCTTTCCAGGACTGAACCCCAACTTTGCCTTGCTCAGGGGGCCTCACAAAAGGCACAGAGCAGCACAAGCAGCAGCCCTGTGACCATTTATCGTCACTTTTTGGGGGAATTAGGAGCAGATTTCTGCCTGGGGTGTGCCAGGAGAAGCCTCCTCCGCCCTCAGCTGTGGGATCCACCTGCCGGAGGGGATGGAGGGCTTGTTATTTAGGCTGTGAGGGATTTGCAGTGGAAATTGGGAAACTCTGAGGGGTTTTAGGAGCTTTCAAAAGGTTCAGGAAGAACCCTCCCCCCCCCCTGCCCCCTCCATCCCTGGATTTGTGCCTGGTTCCTCCTGCCTCAGCCTGCCGGGGGATTCCCAGGGAGAAGGGTGGGATAGGAAGGCTCTGCCCATTCCCTGCTGGATCCCAAGGGATGCACGGAGCGACCCCGGGCCAGAGCAGAGGCTTTGTCACCGGCAGGGATGTGCCTCAGGGCTCTCCGTGAGGCATTGCTGACTCTTCAAACCCCTGCCCGCAGGTTTCCTGTCTTCCCTTTATTCAAGGGGTTTTGGGGTTTGTTCCCTTTCTGGGGACGTTTCCTGAATAAATTTATAAATTGAAGCGATAGCATTGTAAATTAAAGCTATGGGGAAAAGGTGAGGCTGAAATGGGTGGAATAGAAATTAAAAATACGAAACATTCCTGAAGTCCACGTGGATGGATTCCCATGGATAACTTTTGGAAAGCCCTGGGACCGTTCCAACACCTGGAAATCAGGAGATGGGCTGGCAGGGCTCAGTAAAGGGCTGGTAAAAATACAGTTTGTAGTTGTCACTCTTTTGTCACAGGAGTGTAAATCTGATAAACACCCCTGGGACCCTCCAGCCAGGCTGGCATCGGTGATTCTTTAACTCTTTGTACAGCAAATTCCTCCGATTTGAGGCCTCTTGGCATCCCAGCTGCGGTGCTGCTCCCAGCTGGGAGGAGGGGGATGGAGGGCCAGGACAGAACTTTTTTTTTGGGGGTGTATTTGAGAACCCACGGAAAAACTGCTGGGCCTTTTGCATGTTTTAGAGAGGCAAAGAAAGTTGGGGTTGTGTTTGAGGGAAAGATGCCTTCGCCCTGGAAGTGGGGGGTGTTCGTGCGCGGAACAAAACGGTGGCAGTGGAAGGTCAGGCTGGAACCAGGGGCAAAAATAGAGCTGGAGATGCCTCCAGCAAATGTGAGGCTGCTCTGAGCTGGGAGGGAAGTGGAGCTGGGGGTTTAATTACCTCCCACCAACTTGCCCGTCGTGCTGAGGTATTTCCTTCATGACTTTCTCAGGCTAAAATTACCAAAACCTGAAGAGAAACCGCTCTTGCACCGCTGTGTTTACGTGAGAAAATTGGCTGGGGCACAACAGAGTGGCCACTGTAGTCTGGAATAAGTGTGTGCTTCTTCTGGGAGAGAGGATCTCGGCTGGAATTCGTCCTGCAAGGATTCAAAAGGGTTTGGGGCCAACCACCCTTCTGTGGAAAAGTGCGTGCCTCAGTTCCCACTTCTGTAAAATGGGGTTAAAAATATTCTCCCTCCCTCCCTCCCTCCCTCCCTTCCAGGAGCGTTGCCACACTCGCCCCACAGCAGTTTGCAGAAGGCCACAGAGTTTTTTCCACCAGGGTGAAAAACGCTAAATAAAAATAAACGGCTGCTGTTTTCAGTGGTGTTCCCAGTAAAGCTGGAAGTGCTTTGTGCACAGGGAGTGACTGCAGATAACTGGAACCTGTCAGAATCCCGGACTGGTTTGGGTGGGGAGGGGACTGAAAGATCCCATCCCAGCCCTGCCACGGGCAGGGACACCTCCCACTGTCCCAGGCTGCTCCAGCCTGGCCTTGGGCACTGCCAGGGATCCAGGGGCAGCCACAGCAAATCTGGGAATTCCATCCCAGCCCCCCACAGAGAGGAATTCCTTCCCAATATGCCATCTAAATCCATTTGCTATCAGCTGAAAGACCATTCCCTGTGTCCTGTCCCTCCATCCCTTATCCCCAGTCCCTCTCCAGCTCTCCTGGAGCTCCTTCAGGCCCTGCCAGGGGCTCGGAGCTCTCCCTGGAGCCTTCTCCTCTCCAGCTGAGCACCCCCAGCTCTCCCAGCCGGGCTCAGCCTCGTTAATTATTCCCAGCTCTGTTCACCACTCTGGGCTGGGGCATCTCTGATGTCCCGGCAGCCGCTCCAAAAGCTGCTGGGAAAGGTCAGTGAGACCCAAGGATCATTGATGATTTTACTTGAACCCAGGCCGGCTCCTCACCCATCCCCTCCTGAGCATCCTCCAGCCCTGCCTCAGTGCCTGACGAGTTCCCTGCCCTGCTCTGTGCCATTCCAAAGGCAATCCTGCGGAATTCCAGGGGCGTTTGTTGAACCCAAACCCCCGGCGCCGTCGGAAAGCTGCTGGGGATGGCCCTGGTTTGGTGCAGGAGCAGCACGAGGGGTGAAACCATCGCTGCCACACTGGGGAGGTTTTCCTCACCCCAAGGCAGGGCTGTGCCTGTGCTGGAGCAAAACCCTGCAGGTTATTATGGTATTATTATTATCTATTATTATTATCTATTATTATCTATTATTATCTATTATTTATTATTATTATTATTATTATTATTATTA
>WEKY01021694.1:74888-93198 GCA_013390045.1 Picathartes gymnocephalus
CTATATGATGAGCCCAAGCAGAACCCACAGCCCACCCCAGAGCCCCCCAGGTGTTGGGAACAGCCCCAGGAGCTCCTCGCTGCCACATCCGACCCCAAACCCCCCCACCCCGCCCTTCCCTTCCTCCAGCCCTTTCTGGACGCTCCGGGCTCCTCTGCTCCTGCCCAGCCCGGCCCGGGAGGAGCTGCTGGGAATGGCAGCGATGAAATTTTAATTAAATGCGGGGCCGTAATTGCAGCGAGCGAGCGGCGGGCGTTGCCAGCTGCTCCCGGCCCCGCAGGGCCAGCAGCGCCTCCGGGAACCAGCGCAGGTCCGCTTACCCCGGGTTTTATTCTCCAACCCCGGGCAGACCGAGTCTGTTGAATATTTTATGGCTCTGCTTTGTTGCCATCCTTCCTGTGAGTCATTTTTCCAGCAGAACCCCGTGCTGGCCGCGTTATTTAACCCCTTTTTTAATTTAACCCCTTTTTTTAAATTTAACCCCTTTTTAAAATTGAACCCCTTTTTAAATGGAACCCCTTTTTAAAATGGAACCCCTTTTTTGAATTGAACCCCTTTTTAAAATTGAACCCTTTTTTAAATTAAACCCCTTTTAAAATTGAACCCCTTTTTAAAATGGAACCCCTTTTTAAAATTGAACCCCTTTTTAAAATGGAACCCCTTTTTAAATTGAACCCCTTTTTAAAATGGAACCCCTTTTTAAATTGAACTCCTTTTTAAATTGAACCCCTTTTTAAATTGAACCCCTTTTTAAAATTGAACTCCTTTTTAAATTAAACCCCTTTTAAAATTTAACCCTTTTTTAAATTTAACCCCTTTTTAAATGTAACCCCTTTTTTTATTCCACTCCTTTGGAGGGTTCCAGGGTGGCCTGGGAATCTGCTGCAGGGAGGGGATTTTGTGGCCTGGCTTGGGGCCGCTGCTGTGCTGGGAAGTGCTGGGGAGGGGAGCTGCTCCCGTGCTCAGGCTGCCCAGGGGGAGGTGGCAGGGCATCCCAAAATCCCCTGGAGCACCCAAAGATCCCCTAGAGCGTCCCCAAACCCCCATGGAGGCATCCCCAAAACCCCTGGAGCATCCTCAAATCCCCTGGAGCATCTCTAAATGCCCTGGATGCATCCCCAAAACCCCTGGAGCATCCTCAAATCCCCTGGAGCATCTCTAAATGCCCTGGATGCATCCCCAAAACCCCTGGAGCATCCTCCAATCCCCTGGGGCATCCCCAAATCCCTCGAAGCCATCCCCTAATCCCCTGGAGGCATCCCCAAATTTCTTTGATTCATCCCCAAATCCCTTGGATTCATCCCCAAATCCCCTGGATTCTCAGGCTCGGGGGTTGGAAGCTCTGGCAAAGGTTGAATTTTGCAGGGTGTTGTTTTTCCCCCATGGCTAAGCCCAAAACTCCGGTGATTCCATGAAATTCTGGATCCTGGAAAGGAGGGTTTGGAGCTGCCAGCGTGGGGATGTTTGTGCAAGTGATGGGATGAGTCCTTTTGGAGGGATTTCCTGGTGTTCACGCCACTTTTCCTGGTGTTCACTCCACTTTTCCTGGTGTTCGCTCCACTTCTCCCCATCCCACCAAGGAATTCTGCCTGTGCAGGTCGGGCTCTCACTGCACCCTGAATGTTCTGTCCCCACTAAAACCTCTCCAGTGGCTTTCCTGAATGATACCTCAAGGTTTTTTTCCCAGGTTTTAATTCCAGAAGATGACTCAGGGATGGTTTTGGGGCATTCCTTGCCTTTTCCACCCTGTTCCACACCCCAAAGCTGGAGCTGGGCACAGCCCGGTGCTGTTTCTCTGACTCTCACCCCGTTCCTGCTGTGCAGCCCCACGGCTCTGGGGACAGAAATACACCCAAGGTCTCATTTCAATAACTGCAGTGGAAACTTTCTATGGAAAGAAGCCACCCCAAAAAGCCCCTGAAAGAACAAAGCCCGACAGAACAACTTCCTTTCGCTGCCCTGTTTTCCGTTTGCATCAGCCCTCGGCCTCCCCGGGGCTCTGCACTTGTGGTTCTTTGGTGTCACCCAGCAAAAGTGCAGCACAACCTCTGTGCACACAGGAGGATTTGGTGCTTTTTGGGGTTTTTAAATCGCTCTGATCAGGCAAAAAAAAAACCAAAAAAACGCAACACAAAACAACTCAGCTGCACTTCCTACAGTCAGTGTCGGTGGCATGAGTGGGGTTAAAAATTGGAATTGCTCAGGGAAATGCTGCCGTGTTTGTCCTCCAGAGGAGGAGGGTGGAGAGAGGGAGGGATGGTAGAGAAATGGCCAAAATGTGGGAGCTGATCCACTGGGGAGAGGGGAATTCTGAGGGGTTTCAGCCTTGGGGGCTGAGCTGCTGCTGGCCAGGCTGGGAGAGCTCAGCTCGGGGTGGAGCGGCTTTGTCCCGGAGCCATGGAATGGTTTGGGTTGGAGGGACCTTAAATCCCCCCCAGGGCCCCCCCTGCCATAGCAGGGACCCCTCCCACTGGTCCAGGCTGCCCCAGCCTGGCCTTGGGCACTGCCAGGGATCCAGGGGCAGCCACAGCAAATCTGGGAATTCCATCCCAGCCCCTTCCCACCCTGCCAGGGAACAATTCCTTCCCAAGATCCCATCCAGCCCTGCCCTCTGGCAGTGGGAAGCCATTCCCTGTGTCCTGTCCCTCCATCCCTTGTCCCAAATCCCTCTCCAGCTCTCCGGGAGCTCCTTTAACCACTGGAAGTGGCTCCCTGGAGCTGCGCTTCTCCAGCCTGGCCTTGGGCACTGCCAGGGATCCAGGGGCAGCCACAGCAAATCTGGGAATTCCATCCCAGCCCCTTCCCACCCTGCCAGGGAACAATTCCTTCCCAAGATCCCATCCAGCCCTGCCCTCTGGCAGTGGGAAGCCATTCCCTGTGTCCTGTCCCTCCATCCCTTGTCCCAAATCCCTCTCCAGCTCTCCGGGAGCTCCTTTAACCACTGGAAGTGGCTCCCTGGAGCTGCGCTTCTCCAGCCTGGCCTTGGGCACTGCCAGGGATCCAGGGGCAGCCACAGCAAATCTGGGAATTCCATCCCAGCCCCTTCCCACCCTGCCAGGGAACAATTCCTTCCCAAGATCCCATCCAGCCCTGCCCTCTGGCAGTGGGAAGCCATTCCCTGTGTCCTGTCCCTCCATCCCTTGTCCCAAATCCCTCTCCAGCTCTCCTGGCGCCCCTTCAGGCCCTGCCAGGGGCTCTGAGCTCTCCCTGGAGCCTTCTCCTCTCCAGCTGAGCACCCCCAGCTCTCCCAGCCTGGCTCCAGAGGGGCTCCAGCCCTGGAGCAGCCCAGGGGCCTCCCCTGATTCCTTTCAGCAGCTCCAGATCCTCGCTGTGTTTATCCAGCTGCTAAAGCCTTAAAACCCCCGAAATGTCCCAATTTGGGCCTCGGTGTGAGAGCACAGAGCAGTACAGGAGGTGTCAGCTGTCCCCTCTCTGCCGGTGGGGTGGGAGGGTGCTGGGACCCCCCTGGCTCTTTGCTCTTGGGAAGAGCCTGGATATTCCCATTTTGGGGGCTGCAGAGTGAATTTTTTTTTTTTTTTTCACTGCTGGGAAGATGAAGCACAGAATTTTTACCTGAACAAGTCATTAAGGCACAGTTTGAGCATCTGATTTCCTGCTGGACTCTGCCTCGGTGCCATTTTCTGCTCAGGGATGGAGCTAATGGCCAATGTTCTGCAAGGACATTTTGGGGTTTTTTTCCCCCCCTCTTCTCTCGGACTGATTGCATCCTCAAGAGCTGCTGGTTCAATCTCAGTTCACAGCCTCCTCTCCACTTCCCTTAGAGCAGCAGAGAACTTTTCCTCCGCAGAAGTGTCAAAACCGTGAAGTGCCTTGCGCTTCCCCGTGCCCTTGGCTCCCGTTGCTGCTCTGAGTGATTTCCAAAGGCGGAGAGCTCAGCCTGAACAACGCCTGGCATCCCACACTTGGGTAGAATAAACCTGAGGAGCAGCAGGAATGGGCCACAGGAATCATTTTCCGTTGGTTTTGGTCTGTTCCTGGCATGGCTTGGGAGGGGAATGAATGAGCAGAAGCTGCCACAGGCAGCGTGGAGCTCAAGAGTGGATTTATTTTGATGGCCTCGTGTTTGGATTGTTCCTTCAAAGCTTGGGAAGGGGAGGGGGATGAGGATCTCCCGGGGATCTTGAAGTCAGGACATCCCTGGAGTTGTGACGCTGGAGAGCCGATTTCCCTGGAGAGGTTGGAGCTGCTGCTCTGAGGAGCCACAACACAGAATGACGGAATTGTTTGGGTTTTAAAGGAAGGGACTTTAAAACTCCTCCTGTCCCCCTCCCTCCGTGGGCAGGGACACCTCCCACTGTCCCACGCTGCTGCAAGCCCCGTCCAGCCTGGCCTGGGACAGTGCCAGGGATCCAGGGGCAGCCACAGCTGCTCCCGTCCCCTCCGGGGAGGTGACAATTGGGGTCGCATCCCAGCCGCTCATCCCCGCTTTTTATGGAGACGGCACCTTGTGCTCTCCTTCCCTTCCAGGACCTGCCTGGAACTCCAGCATTTGCACGGCAGCGAGTGACCTCGTGGGGATGTGCAGCCTGATGAGCTCAGAGCTGCACATCTGCAGGAGAATCCAGAGGAATTCCCTTTTCCCGGCCGCTCATCCCCGATTTCAGAGCAGCACGAAGCGCTGGAATCGCTTTTCCCTTTGCACACCCGCAGCACCTTCAGCTCCGGGCGCACCTCGCTCTCCTCAGAGCACAGCTCCAGGCTTCTCCACGGCCCCTTGCAGCCCGGGAGTGTGGGAACAGAGGGGAATGCTGCCCTTGGGAAGGGAAAGAGAGAACAGAGAGCTCCCCAGGAGGAGAGCTTGGGGCTGGGCCCCCCTGGTCAGCGGGGACAGCCCAGCATGACGAGCCCTTGGTTCCATTCCCTGGAAGATGACAGCAAAGGCCTGGTTCGGCACGGTGCTCATCTTGCCCCTGATGTTAATTCATCCTGATTCATTGTTCTAAGCGCAAGAGGCCGGGCAGGAAATGAGCAAAAAAGCATTACTGAGAAAAAAAAAAAAAAAAAAACCAGACACAAAAAAAATCTCTGATTTCACACTCGAGGGTGTGGGGAGCGCAGCTTTGAGGATGCTGCTCTTGCTGCAGTAGAATATATTCGGGTTTTTTTTTTTTGGTTTTGGCTCATGAAGGGCTCTTTCCCCTCCCCCTTAGGAGCATTGGATGCAATTAAGCTCAGCAGCAATGGCCCTCTGCAGCTCTTTCCTGTCAGCAGGGGGAAATTGCACAGAAATGGGGCAGTTTGGGGTTTTTTTTTTTCCATCTTAGTGGGTGAATGGCCAGTGCAGAGATTCAGTTCCTCGGTGCTGTTACCTCCTGAGGATTTCAGCTTGGCTGGGCCTGGGTTTCAGCTCTGAACCAAGAGCCTGGATGCTTTGAGCTGCTCATTTCTTTGGCTGCCCCTCGTGCTGGGAGGGTTTTTGGGATGCAGCAGTGCTGGGGCAGGTGGGAATCCTGAGGCGGAGTTGCTGCCACAGCTGCGTGCTGTGCTTTACAGAGCTGTTCTCAACCCCAAATAGAGATTTTTCATCCAAATGCCCTTGGAAGCTTTTATCCCACAAGAAAGGAGGAGCAGAAGGCTCTTCCCTGGCCGAAGGGAGCTGCCCCGAGCTCTCCTCCTGGGGAGCTCTCTGTTCTCTCTTTCCCTTCCCAAGGGCAGCATTCCCCTCTGTTCCCACACTCCCGGGCTGCAAGGGGCCGTGGAGAAGCCTGGAGCTGTGCTCTGAGGAGAGCGAGGTGCGCCCGGAGCTGAAGGTGCTGCGGGTGTGCAAAGGGAAAAGCGATTCCAGCGCTTCGTGCTGCTCTGAAATCGGGGATGAGCGGCCGGGAAAAGGGAATTCCTCTGGATTCTCCTGCAGATGTGCAGCTCTGAGCTCATCAGGCTGCACATCCCCACGAGGTCACTCGCTGCCGTGCAAATGCTGGAGTTCCAGGCAGGTCCTGGAAGGGAAGGAGAGCACAAGGTGCCGTCTCCATAAAAAGCGGGGATGAGCGGCTGGGATGCGACCCCAATTGTCACCTCCCCGGAGGGGACGGGAGCAGCTGTGGCTGCCCCTGGATCCCTGGCACTGTCCCAGGCCAGGCTGCCCCCGGGGAGGGGTCTGGCAGTGCCCCCAGCCCCAGGAAGGGCTGGAGAAGCTCTCAGGAGCTGCCACCCTGCTCTGGCTCAGGGAGGGCAATAGGAATTTTTGGGAATTCTCACCCGTGGCTGGGATATGAATTTTTCACTTGCACTCAGCTGCTTTCCCAGGGTCGCTGCCTGCAGGTGGAAGCTGCCCTGATGAAAGAGGCTGCTGAAGCTGCTTCATCTCCTGCGCCTGCGCTGCTCCTTTTGGGTTATTTTTTTTTTTTCCCCTTTTAACTTAAATTCTTTGTTCCAAGCCCAGGAGGGGCCGGTGCCTCCCAGTTACGATGGATCTGAGCAGGAGGCCGGCTGCTGCCTCCCAGGCTGCTCCTCAGCCCAGCTGGGCACAGGCTGGGGCTTCACTGGTCAGAGAAACGCAGAGGGAAATGTTGGGGTGTTCGTCCACCAGCAAGGCCAGCAGTTATTTCCCTTGGTGTTCTCGTGATGGGAGAAGCCTCAGGAGCTGGGCAGGGTCGTGCCAGAAATTCCCTGCTGCAGCCAGGGCAGCTCTCACCTTGTGCTCCTGAAATGTTCTCCTGATCTAATTTTATTTTTATTTTTTTTTTAATTTTTCTATTGAAATAAAAACTCCCTTCCGTGAGAAGCCTGTTCTGGCACTGAACCCTGCCAGGTTCTCCACAGGCAGGTGGCAGTGAGGGCTTGGTGGTGATGGAATCATGGAATGGTTCGGGATCTTCCCGTTCCATCCCTGTGCGTTCCGTTCCCGTCCTGTGCGTGTTGAGAGGGCAGCGGGGAGAGGAAATCCTCCTGCCCAGCAGGGTGGGGCTGCCCAGAGGAGTTTGTGGCATCTTCAGGGATCTGTCCACAGATTTCTATCCCAAAATTCCATCCCCTCCCAGCCTGGGAGCCCAGCTGTGGCTGCTCCTGGTGGGCTCCTGGAATCCCACTCCAGATTTCCCAGGAAAATATGGATATTCCAGATTCTGCTGTGGCTGGGGAGGCCTGGGGAAGGTCCCAGAGCTCTGGGGGCAGAGAAACCAAACAGCAACACCCTGTGAGGCACAACTGAAACCATTGGGAATCACAGAATTATGGAATTATGGTTGGGAAGGAACCTTAAATCCCATCCAGTGCCACCCCCAGGGACACCTCCCACTGTCCCAGGCTGCTCCAGCCTGGCCTTGGGCACTGCCAGGGATCCAGGGGCAGCCACAGCAAATCTGGGAATTCCAGCCCAGCCCCTCACAGGCAGGAATTCCTTCCCAATGTTCCATCTAAATCCATTTTCTATCAGCTTAAAGACCATTCCCTGTGTCCTGTCCCTCCATCCCTTGTCCCCAGTCCCTCTCCAGCTCTCCTGGAGCCCCTTCAGGCCCTGCCAGGGGCTCTGAGCTCTCCCTGGAGCCTTCTCCTCTCCAGCTGAGCACCCCCAGCTCTCCCAGCCTGGCTCCACAGGGGCTCCAGAATCCTGGAATGGTTTGGGTTGGGAAGGGCCCTAAAGACCCCTCAGTCCCACCCAGGGACACCTCCCACCGTCCCAGGCTGCTCCAGCCTGGCCTTGGGCACTGCCAGGGATCCAGGGGCAGCCACAGCAAATCTGGGAATTCCATCCCAGCCCCTCCCCACCCTGCCAGGGAACAATTCCTTCCCAAGATCCCATCCAGCCCTGCCCTCTGGCACTGGGAAGCCATTCCCTGTGTCCTGTCCCTCCATCCCTTGTCCCAAATCCCTCTCCAGCTCTCCTGGAGCTCCTTTAACCACTGGAAGTGGCTCCCTGGAGCTTCTCTTCTCCAGCCTGGCCTTGGGCACTGCCAGGGATCCAGGGGCAGCCACAGCAAATCTGGGAATTCCATCCCAGCCCCTCACAGGCAGGAATTCCTTCCCAATGTTCCATCTAAATCCATTTTCTATCAGCTTAAAGACCATTCCCTGTGTCCTGTCCCTCCATCCCTTGTCCCCAGTCCCTCTCCAGCTCTCCTGGAGCCCCTTCAGGCCCTGCCAGGGGCTCTGAGCTCTCCCTGGAGCCTTCTCCTCTCCAGCTGAGCACCCCCAGCTCTCCCAGCCTGGCTCCACAGGGGCTCCAGAATCCTGGAATGGTTTGGGTTGGGAAGGGCCCTAAAGACCCCTCAGTCTCCCCCAGGGACACCTCCCACTGTCCCAGGCTGCTCCAGCCTCGCCTTGGGCACTGCCAGGGATGGGGAAACTTCTCTGGGCCTGCTGTGCCAGGGGTGATGCCAGGGATCCCCTTTGGACCTCTTGAGATCCTTGGGAAAATCCCAGCAAATCCCAGAACCTCCCCATGCCCGGCTGTGCAGAAGGAAGACTTTGCTGGTGACCAGAATGGCCCAAACTGTCCCCAAACGGAGCTGGGACCCCTGTGCCAGCCCCAGGAGAGCCTCTGCTGCCCCGGGGGGGAGCAGCCTGCTCTGGATCTGTTTTTGGGCTCCGTGAAAATGCCAAAAATATTCTCTGTCCCTCAGGAGCCGTGGCCCCCTGGCCCCAGCCCCAGCCAGGTCCCTGCTGAGGGATCAGAGCAGCTCTGCTCAGCCTTCCACACCTGCAAAGGAGGATTTTTGCCTGCTCTGTGGGAGGGTAGATGGGTGCAAGAATAAAACTGGCTGGAGATACCGTCGCCTGCAGGGCACCTGTAAATATTCGAGTTGAATATTTTTAATTTTTCTCCAAGTGAAAGGGTCGTTTTGGGATTATTCCACCGGACAGGGCTCCCCCTCCCTCCATCCTGGCCCTCTGATGCTGGCACATCTCGGTCCCTTCAATCTCTGTTCCTTCTCCACAAAATTGGTGTAATTTTCCTTCTTTCCCCGGTGTCACAGATCCCTCTGCCCGTGTGGGTGATGTGCTGGAGGGGCCATGGCCTCAGCTGTTAATTTGGTTAATTAAGTTGAGTAATTGATCCACTGAGGTGCTTCCTAAGGGTTTTTCCTGCGCTTGGAAACAAAGGAAATCGGGAGTTCAAGGTAAAGCCACCTCTTGATGGGCTGTGCCTTAAATTCCCTGACCCAGGGGTTGGAGAACCCTTGAATTCCTTAAAATCCCTGATCCAGGGGTTGGAGAACCCTTGAATTCCTTAAATTCCTTGATCCAGGGGTTGGAGAACCCTTGAATTCCTTAAATTCCCAGCCAGGAAACTCTTCCTGGTGCCCAGCCTGGGTTCCCTGGTGCAATTGAGGGCTGTGACACCCTTGAGAAGCCCTAAAGGTGGTTTATCCCTTTTTCCTGTGTCCCTTGGGATGGGGTTGAAGACCAGGGCGATGCCTCCCTGTTGTCTTCACTCAAAATGAATCCCCATCCTGGGAATGTGAGTCCCCTTCTCTGGGAATGTGAGTCCCCATCCTGGGAATGTGAGTCCCCTTCTCTGGGAATGTGAGTCCCCATCTCTGGGAATGTGAGTCCCCATCCTGGGAATGTGAGTCCCCTTCTCTGGGAAAGCTCAAAGAACACCTGGATGTGACACCTGGGGACGTGGTTTAGTGCTGGCCACGGAGGTGCTGCTTGGGCTGGACGATCCTGGAGGGTTTTTCCAACCATAACGATGCCACCAATGTGATTTTTCCTCTCTGGTTTTCCAGCCTGTGCTCTCTCCATCCATCCCGGATGGCTCTGCTTGTCCTCTTTGGGAATTTCTCTCTGGTTTGCCCAACACCAGCACCTCAGTGGGGCCAAAGGGATGGGAAGTTCCCTTTGTTCATTTTTTTGGATGTTTTGTCTCTCTGTCACAGCAAATGTTTGGTTTTATTGCACTGTTTCACGTTCAGCTCCTGTTCACTTTGTGACCCATGGAAATCCTGAAATTTTCCCCAAAAAATTCACCTTTTCAAGCCTGTATTTATTTCCCTGGTGGCCATGTCATCAGTTATTCCTGCCTTACCACTTCACCCATCATTCCTGAAGTGTCTTTTTCTTTCTCTCTTGTTTTTCCAGACCATTTCTACAATTTATCAAGACCATTTTGACTCCTAATCCCGGCCTCCGAAGCACCTGCAGCCTGTCCCAGCCTGGTATCTGCAGCAATTTTAGTAAGGAAAAATCTTATTTTCCATCCTCCAAATCCATTTTAAAGGTACCAAACTCTGCTGGGGCTCCCGTTTTCCCTTTGGCTCTGTGGAGTTGGGTTGGATGATCCTGGTGGGTCCCTTCCATCTCAGGATATCCTGGGGCCACTCGTCAAACGCTGCATTTTCCTTGCAAAAGGTCCAAAAGGTCCAAAATGGAACACAGCTCCTCGGGCTGGTGAGATTTGTGTCCCAAGGATGGGATTTCATCAGCTCGGAGTGTTTGTAAGGAAAAATCAGTTTATTTGTGGTGCCAGGGCCTGAGCAAAGCTGGTCCTGCGCAGGGTTCGGAGAGTGAAAGGGAAGAGGCTGTGATTTGGGGCTTGGTTGGGTTTTGGGAAGGAATTGTTCCCTGGGAGGCTGGGGAGGGGCTGGGATGGAATTCCCAGATTTGCTGAGGCTGCCCCTGGATCCCTGGCAGTGCCCAAGGCCAGGCTGGAGCAGCCTGGGACAGTGGGAGGTGTCCCTGGGGGGGACTGAGGGGTCTTCAGGGCCCTTCCCAACCCAAACCATTCCAGGATTCTGGAGCCCCTCTGGAGCCAGGCTGGGAGAGCTGGGGGTGCTCAGCTGGAGAGGAGAAGGCTCCAGGGAGAGCTCCGAGCCCCTGGCAGGGCCTGAAGGGGCTCCAGGAGAGCTGGAGAGGGGCTGGGGACAAGGGATAGAGGGACAGGACACAGGGAATGGTCTTTAAGCTGATAGAAAATGGATTTAGATGGAAGGAATTCCTGCCTGTGAGGGGCTGGGATGGAATTCCCAGATTTGCTGTGGCTGCCCCTGGATCCCTGGCAGTGCCCAAGGCCAGGCTGGAGAAGAGAAGCTCCAGAGAGCCACTTCCAGTGGTTAAAGAAGCTCCAGGAGAGCTGGAGAGGGATTTGGGACAAGGGATGCAGGGACAGGACACAGGGAATGGCTTCCCACTGCCAGAGGGCAGGGCTGGATGGGATCTTGGGAAGGAATTGTTCCCTGGCAGGGTGGGGAGGGGCTGGGCTGGAATTCCCAGATTTGCTGTGGCTGCCCCTGGATCCCTGGCAGTGCCCAAGGCCAGGCTGGAGCAGCCTGGGACAGTGGGAGGTGTCCCTGGGGGTGGCACTCGGTGGCTTTAAGGTCCCTTCCCACCCAAACCGTTCCGCAGTCATTCTCAGAAAATCAGCAATTCGGCTTTTCCCCGTGGATTTGTGGAATTTTGGCTTTTTCTCCGCTCCCCAGCTGCCTTGGAGCCCTCGGAGCTGCCCTTTGCCAGTTCCTCAAGGAGACTTTGGGGCCGAGACCCCGAGGGCAGAAATACAAGCAGGGTTAATTTCAGGAATTCAAAGCAGCCCTGGGTGTCCAGGTGGGTTGTCCGTATCCTTGGAATTTTGCCCTCTTTCAAACACTGCGCGGCTGTGCCGGCATCTGTACAGTTCGTTTTGGTGGCCAGAATTCCAGGATCCCTGACTTTCTGAGGGATAAAAGCTTTATTGTAGAGCAGATTTATATTTATGAGGCAAAGGGGCAGAGCCACAGGCTGCCCCCAGGGACCAAAATCCAGTGGGAAGCCGCTGCTGGTGTCCCAGTGACTGCCAGGGCTTGAGAAATAAGAAATGAAAAGAAAAGCAGGACCCCAAAGGTGATCAGGTGCACATGAACTCAATTAGGTCCTTGGTTTTTCCCTCAGGAGGAGTCACAATCTGGGCTTTCGCTGTTGTGTTTGTCAGAGCATTCTTGGTTTCAGGCCTTCCCTGTGCCATCCAGTGGTTCTGGAAGTTTAAATTTGAAAAACAAACAAAAAAAAAATAGATATTTCCTGCTTTTTTTTCACCTCAGTCTTCCTAGAAATGATCACGGATTGGGATTTTCAGCACCTCTGAAATGCCATTCTCATGTTCCGGGGGGAAACTGAGGCACGAGAGGCCGGGGTTTGGCTGCAGGGCTGAGCTCGAGTGGGAAATGCCAATTCCCCGGGACCTGCCTCCCCCAAAGTTACAAGAAATTGAGAGGAAACGAAGTTCTGGGAGCAAAGCCTCACGACTCGATATTTTCAAGGGCTTTAAGTGCATAAAACTGATTTACTTTGAGGGGAAAAGCTTTAAGTGTCCCTGCAGAGAGTACATAATGTGCATGGTTTTGTATTTATTCCCTGCATTTCAGTGAATGGATGAAACCTCTCCCAGCCATAATGGAATTACACTGGGATGTGTTATCTGGCAGGCTGGTGTTAAAAGCAGGTGCACAAAGGGAATTCTTTTTGGAGAGAGGGGAAAAAAAAAAACCACAAACCCCTTGTGGTACCGGTGAATGGTTCTTAGCCCTGCAATAAACCTAATCAGGTTAATTAGGATTAATTTGGCCGCCTGGCTTTTATTTGTGCGTGGAATAAAAACACATCGGAGGAGTTTTGTTGAAAACCTCGGTGAGTTTTAGTGATGTTTTCGAGGTTTTTTTCACCTGGGCAATGTAAAAATCTCTGCCTGGCCAGGCTTTTAGGGAGAATTATGCTGCACCCAGCAGAGCCATTGATTCTCCATCTCCTCTTCCACCTTTCATTGTCAGTAAATCCCATCTCCTGTCCCCGTTCCCACGTGCAGGTGACCCAGCTCCTCCTGGGTACCTTCAAATGTGGTTTATGGGGGGTTTTTTGGAGGTTTTTTTGGGGGTTTTTTTTCAGCATCGTACCAAATCTCCCCTCTGGCAGCAGCCTGGATCTGCTCCTGCTCTGCTGCCCCATCCCACATGAGGCTTTTCCCTCTGGACAAAACCTCCTGCCATTTTCCCCCCGTGTGCCTCACCCCGAGCTGCCTCTCGTCTCACTTGCTCGTGGCCCTGTCTTTTCTCCTCGTTCCTGATCTGCATCTTCCCCTCGCCCTTTCCCATCCTGGAAAAGCTGCTGGGATTTTCACCGGGCAAATCCTTGCACGTGCGCCTGCCCGGATGGATCTGAGCAGAGCAGGGAGCTGCCACGGGAGGGAATTTTCCACCAGCCCCGGCGCCCGTCCCCTCCCATTCCGGATTTAATTCCTTGCAGAGCTGCAGTCAGGTCACGGGGGTGGCCTTGGCTTTGCCCAGGCTGAAGGAGGAGGGGGTTTTCCCTGGGGGAGGGCTGGGGATGAGGGGCCATGGGCACTGACAGAGCCTGGTCCTCATCACCTTCCAAACTCGCAGGGCTGCTCTTTGCCTGTTGGTTTTTGTGGTCACAGGGTCCCAAATGTTGGAAGACTCCTCAAAATCATGAAACTCGAACGTTGACTGAACCCCACTGTGCCCCTGAACCGTGCTGGGAAGAACATGCACTTATTTTTTGGGCACCTCCAGGGGTGGGCACTCCAAACTTCCCTGGGCAGCCCCTGCCCAGGCCTGAGCACCCTTTCAGTGGAGAAATTTTCCACAATATCCAACCTGAGCCTTCCCTGGCACAAATTGAGGTCATTTCCCCAAGTCCAGCCTGTGACCAACCCCCACCTTGTCACCCAATGTCCAGGAATTCCTTGGACACCTCCAGGGATGGGCACTCCAAAGCTCCCTGGGCACTTCCAAGGCCTGAGTGCCCTTTCCATGGGGAAATTCCTGCTGCTGTCCCAGCTGAGCCTGCCCTGGCCCAGCCTGAGGCCGTTCCCTCTCCTCCTGTCCCTGTTCCCTGGCAGCAGAGCCTGACCCCCCCTCACTGCCCCTCCTGGCAGGGAGTTGTGCAGAGCCACAAGGTCCCCCCTGAGCCCCCTTTTCTCCAGGCTGAGCCCCTTTCCCAGCTCCCTCCGCCTCTCCTGGGGCTCCAGCCCCTTCCCCATCTCCGTTCCCTTCCCTGGACCCGCTCCAGCCCCCCCAGTGTCCATCTTGTCCTGAGGGGCCCAGAACTGGACCCAGCGCTCAAGGTGGGCCCTCCCCAGTGCCCAGCACGGGGGGACTTCAGGTTTTAATTCAGCTTTTCCTGCCATACTTGGTTTCACAGTGCCATCCATGAACCTCTGGTGTTTTATATCCCTCACCTTTGTCCTTGCTGGGATTCAGCCCTGTCCTCAGCCAGGGCTGTGCTTCCCCCGAAGGGCAGAGGGCACAGGGAGCTGCAGAGGGGGCACAGACTGAGCCAGGGCAGGCTCGGGCTGGAGATCAGGGAAAGGTTCTTCCCCAGAGGGTGCTGGGCACTGCCCAGGCTCCCCAGGGAATGGGCACGGCCCCGAGGCTGCCAGAGCTCCAGGAGCCTTTGGACAGCGCTGCCAGGGATGCACAGGCTGGGATTGCTGGGGGGTCTGGGCAGGGACAGAGGCTGGAATCCACGATCCTGTGGGTCCCTTCCAGCTCAGGATATTCCATGACCCTGTGACTTGGCTCTTCCATCACTTCCCAGGTGCAGAGGGTTGTGCTGGCAGTGTCAGGTCAGGAGTTGTCCCCAGACCTTTGCTGGTGCCACAGGGACAGTGGCATCTCATTGTCAGTGGCATCTCAAAGCCAGCCTTAGTGCCAGAGCCCCTTTCAGCCCCGGCGTCGGCTCTCAGAACCCACAACCCTTCCCCAAAGTCACGCAGAGCCTTTTCTGCTCATTTTTTTTTTTTTTAGTGGGAAATGTTGTCATTTCCAAAATCTGCTTTGAATCATCCCTTTACACTCCTCTCTTCAAACCCTGGCACTTTACTACGCTGCCAGGGAGGTGTTAAGACCAATTTTGGGCTTCCTCCCCTGTTTTTTTTGTTTTTTTTTTTTTGCAGTGTTTTCTCTCAGCTTGGTGCTGTGCAGGAGTCCTGGGGAGGGTGTGAAGTGTGTGTCCCTCAGGGCTGTCTCACCGCTCTGACATCACCCCGCACCGGCACGGGGGATGTTTTTGAACAAGGTACCACGCACTATTTTAAGCAGCTTCTAAAAATAACTCCCTGCCCAGGCTGCTGTTGTGGTGGCAGTGTTTTCATCTCTTAATTGAGGCTGTTTGCTGAGGGTGATTCATAGAAAGGAGCTGAGCTTTCCAAGTTTACCCTGAGGTGAAACAGCCGAGGTGATTTGTAACGGAGCCTGGAGGAATTTTCGGATTTTCTCCACGGATTTTTTTTTTTTTTTGGCTTTTCCCCCTAAGGCCGAAGTGTCACATTAAAGACCGGGCAAGCTCTTTCTCCTGGACGTGTCTGGGAGGTGGCAGAGCACGTTCTGTGAGGGGGACGGGGACCCAGAGAGCTTTGGCGTTGTCACATCGGGTGAGAGACAACGACTGAGGGAAGGAATGAGGAAGGAGATGATTCCTCTGGGAATTCAGGTGGAGATTTAAAACTTGTGCGTGCTCAGAGCTACGGGGAAGAAGAGCCAGAGGTGGAGGAAGGCATTTCGTGATGATCCCAGGAGCAGGAGGTGACTCAGCCTTCCCACGCTGTCACCTAATTCCTGCTGAGCCGTGTCCAGCTCTGGGCCCCTCACTGCAAACAGGACCTGGAGGGGCTGGGGCGTGTCCAGGGAAGGGAATGGAGCTGGGGAAGGAGCTGGAGCCCCAGGAGAGGCTGAGGGAGCTGGGAAAGGGGCTCAGCCTGGAGAAAAGGGGAATCAGGGGGGACCTTGTGGCTCTGCACAACTTCCTGCCAGGAGGGGCAGTGAGGGGGGAATTTGGGATTTTCTCCCAGGGAACAGGGACAGGAGGAGAGGGAATGGCCTCAGGCTGGGCCAGGGCAGGCTCAGCTGGGACAGCAGCAGGAATTTCCCCATGGAAAGGGTGCTCAGGCCTTGGAAGTGCCCAGGGAGCTTTGGAGTGTCCATCCCTGGAGGTGCCCAAGGAATTCCTGGACATTGGGTGACAAGGTGGGGGTTGGTCACAGGCTGGACTTGGGGAAATGACCTCAATTTGTGCTGGGAAAGGCTCAGGTTGGATATTGTGGAAAATTTCTTCACTGAAAGGGTGCTCAGGCCCTGGCAGGGGCTGCCCTGGGAGATTTGGAGTGCCCATCCCTCGAGGTATCCAAGGAATTCCTGGGTGACAAGGTGGGGATCAGGCAGAGCTGGACTCAGCTGTGGCCCAGCCCGTGTCCAGGGGATGCTGTACCAACCTCTGAACTTGCACGTGAGGCTTTTCTTCTCCTCTGAACCTGCTGGGGGGGCGGATTTGGGGCAGAGTTGTTGTACTTCACGGGGAGGCAGGGCAGAGTGGAGGCTGTGCCGACACCCCTGCGTGCCCCAGCAACAAGAATCCCGGAATATCCCGAGCAGGGAGGGACCCCCAGGACCACCCAGCCCAACCCCCATCCACACCCAGGACACCCCAACGAGCCCACCCCGAGCACACAGAGATGGCCACAAGCCCTGGCAGCGTGCCCACCTCACTGCAGAACAGCAGGAAAACCATGCCAGGGCTGTGCTGATGCTCCCAAAGCCCCTCGGGGACCCTCGGGGTGTTGGTCTGGGCGCTGCCACCTCCTCCCCTCCTTTCAGGGGGTGACAGCACCCTCAGGACCTCTCCTCTGAGCCCTCCGGGGTGCCCCAACCTGCAGCAGGTGGGCAGAGACCCTTTGAGCCTCCTGGGAGGGGTGAGGAGGCTGCACCTCTGCCCGGCCGGAGGGAAGGGAGGTGGGAGGAAACCATCGCTGCCTGTTTACACTGCGAATGGAAAAAAAAGAGAGGCTTATCGTGATCAAAGGAGGCAAAACAGGACGTCGGGGCTGAGCTCTCGTCAGGCACTGCTGCTCCAGGGTCCCGGGTCTCAGCTGCGCTACGGGAACGGGGCATTTTTGGGTTTGTCAGGCGGCCCGGGATTCTCTGGTGGATTCGGGAGGCTGGGATCACAAGTGCTGCTCAGTATATTTGTTTAGCTCTGAACTGGCAGCAGGGAAAGGAGCAGAGAGTCAGTTTGGGGCTAATTCTGACTTTATTTGCTGTGCATTTCAGGAATAGCTGTCTGAAAGGCTGCAAAAACGGCTGAAAAATAATCAGAATTGTTACCAAGGCAAAAAAGGTGCCAGAGGCTGAGGCCGAGCAGAGGGGAATTGGTTTTATTTGCAAGAGTTCAAGCTCTTTGAAATGGTGTTTCTTTCATTCATCTTCATTAAGGAAATGACACTCAGAGCGAAAATGAAACACCCCAGGGAAATAAAACCCCTGCAAGTGTGGAGGAGATCTGCCCAGAGCTACAGAGCAGCCCTCCTGGATGAGCTCATGCCTTGCAGTGCCTTGTGGGGAAGGGAATGAGACCATCCCCATCCCTGGGAGTGTCCAGGGCCAGGCTGGACAGGGCTGGGAGCACCCTGGGACAGTGGAAGGCGTTCCTGCCCACGGCAGGGAGTGGGATGGGATGGGATTTAAGGTCCCTTCCAGTCCAAACCATTCCAGGATTCTGGGATTCAGTGATTCAATAGTTCAATGATTCAATGGTTCAATAATTCCCTGATCCCATGATTCCGTGATTCTATAATCCTGTGATTCTATGGTTCAATGATTCAATAACTCAATAATTCGGTGATTTAATGATTCAACAATTCGGTGATTGAATTAGTCGATGATTCCGTGATTCTGTGATCTTGCAGAGCAGGCAAGAGATTGAAACCTGTGAGAAGTGGGAAAAACCCCAATGTCACCCCAATGTGCTGCAATAATGAGTTCTATTTAGCTCAGCAGGACACTGGGGACATCAATGTGACTTCTGTGCCCCCGGCACTGCTTGGTTGGGGTTGGGACGGGGGAAGCCCTGCTGGCAAAGCCTTAATCCCACATAATCACCCCATTCTCCTGGGAGAGGAGTTTTCCCAGGACTCTGTGTCCTGGCAGGGGCTGTGTAGGGGGAATAAATGGGAATAAACACCCTGGGCCAGAGAAAGGCCTTCATTGAGCATTGTGCTGGGAGCTGCAGGCCCGGGGAGCTTCCTCCTGCCGCAGCTCAGCAAAATGTGCGTGCTCCCCACAGCGAGGGCTCTCTGAGCTGCTGGGGAGGCTCTGGAGCTGCTCCTCGTGGCTGACCTTGCTCTGGGTGCCTCCCAAAAGAGCGATCTCTGCTCGCTGTGCCGGCCAGCTGGAGCTGCCAGCAGCCCTGCTCCCTCCAGGCTTCCCAAACTCTTGGAGCAGCCCTGCAGGGAGCCAGAGCAGGGCAGTGCAGGGAGCAGCCCACCCTCCCAGCCCACCCTGCCATCACACCTTCCCATCCCACCTTCCAATCCCACCTTCCCATCCCCACCCTCCCATCCCACCTTCCAGCCCACCTTCCCATC
>WEKY01021694.1:107929-126862 GCA_013390045.1 Picathartes gymnocephalus
TTTTTTTTTAATGAGCAGAGAAAGTCTCCTGGCTGTCTCCCCATCTGTTTCCAGTTAAGAGGATCCCTGTTTATCTCCGTGGGTCTCTCCCTTCCCGGAGCATCCAGGGCCCCCCAGGCTCTCAGTGCTGAGTCACAGCGCAGCTGTGGGACAGGGAAGTGTCCCCGTCTGCAAATGGGGACAAACTCAGGCCAAGGAGAGATGAACTGGTGCGGTTTCGCACAGGAAATGTGCAACCCAAGTGGGAATTGAACCCAAATCTCTCCAGTTTAGCCCTGGGCTGTCTTCTCCCCTGGGTGATCTGTGGGACCTCAGCAGATGTTGCTCAAGTCTTAGGATCCAAACATGTGGATTCCAGAATCCTGGAATGGTTTGGGTTGGAAGGGCCTTAAATCCCATCCCATTCCACCTGGGGACAGCTCCCACTGTCCCAGGCTGCTCCAGCCTGGCCTTGGGCACTGCCAGGGATCCAGGGGCAGCCACAGCAAATCTGGGAATTCCAGCCCAGC
The DNA here is from genome assembly GCA_013390045.1 of Picathartes gymnocephalus. NCBI lineage: Eukaryota > Metazoa > Chordata > Aves > Passeriformes > Picathartidae > Picathartes > Picathartes gymnocephalus. Next base: position 108,439 of record WEKY01021694.1, read on the forward strand.
CCCTCCCCACCCTGCCAGGGAACAATTCCTTCCCAAGATCCCATCCAGCCCTGCCCTCTGGCAGTGGGAAGCCATTCCCTGTGTCCTGTCCCTCCATCCCTTGTCCCCAGTCCCTCTCCAGCTCTCCTGGAGCCCCTTCAGGCCCTGCCAGGGGCTCTGAGCTCTCCCTGCAGCGTTTTATTCAGGCTGAACACCCCCAGCTCTCCCAGCCTTTCCTCACAGGAAAGGGGTTGGGATGTGCTGGGAGCTCTGTGCAAGGTGACTGTGGAGCGACTAAATTATTTCCTTCAAACTAAAGGTGATCTAAATGCAAAACTCAAGACTAAATACGAGCTTTGGAGGAAGGGCTGGGCCAGGAAGAGGAATAACTGGTCCATGATGGAGGGATAACTAGTCCAGGAGGAGAAATACCTGGGTCAGATGAGGAATACTTGGGCCAGGAGGAGGAATAACTGGTTTAGATAAGGAATACCTGAGCCAGAAGTGGGAATACCTGGTCTGTGAGATGGAATACAGGAGGAGGAACACCTGGTCCGGGAGAAGGGAAAGAAATGGTCCAGGATGGGGAACAACTGGACCAGGAGGAATAACTGGTCCAAGAGAAGGAATAACTGTGCCAGGAGGGGGAATACCTTGTCCAGGAGCTGGAACACGTGGGCCAAGAGGGGGAATACTTGGGCCAGAGGAGAACACCTGGTCCAGGGTAGGAATATGTGATGCAGGGGAGGAACACCTGGTCCAGGGGAGGAATACCTGATCCAGGGGAGGAATACGTGATGCAGGGTAGGAACACCTGGTCCAGGGTAGGAACACCTGGTCCAGGGGAGGAACACCTGATCCAGGGGAGGAACACCTGGTCCAGGGGAGGAACACCTGGTCCAGGGGAGGAACAGCCCCGGTGCTGTTTTCTCCAAGAGCTGCTATCGCCCCAGGCAGGTGGAGGCAGCCCCAGGGGCGCTGTTCGTGCCCTGCTGTGCTGACCTGGCCCTGTCCCCAGCAGGGCCCTGGCTGCTCCCCGGAGGGGGCACTGGGATATCTGCACGCTCTGAGCCCAAACTGCTCTTCTTTCCACAGCCTGAACTCAGCCGTGGGCAAACGAGAGAGGGACCCCACCAAAATTCCAGACTCCCCAGTCCACTGTGAGTAACCTCTGCTTTTTCCACCCTGGCTGCCTTCCCTGCCCTTTGCAGTGGGCTCCACCTGGGAGCAGGACCTGCCTTTCTCTTCATCCATTTTATTTTGCTTTCACTTCAGTTAATTTGCGAAACTTCTGCCTTGTGAGTCCTCCCCGTGCTGCATTTTTATATTTCTGAGTCGAGTTACAAGAGATGATTACAGAGGGTCTGCTCCTGCTGCTGTTTGCATGAAATCCCTCTCTTCATCAATCACTCCATTCGTTCAAAGCTAATTGGGGATCTCCCACGATCTCCAGGTAGCACCAAACTCTCCACTCTGTCCTTCTCGCCTCTGGTTTTATACACGGGCTCGAGGTTTTTTGTAGGAACTGAGGAACCATCAGCTACTGGGAAAAAGAACTCCCATCTCTGCTCCCTGGGCAGTGCCCAGCACCCTCTGGGGGAAGACCCTTTCCCTGATCTCCAGCCCGAGCCTGCCCTGGCCCAGCTCCAGCCCTTCCCTGGCTGCTGTCCCTGTCCCAGGGAGCAGAGATGGGAGCTGCCCCTCGGGAGGAGCCGCAGATCCAGATGAGTCTCCCCTCTTCTTCCCTCCCTCTGTATTTTTAGTGGAGAAATCTTCCAGGGCTTCATTTTTTTCCTCCCATTTTTTGTTGCACTGTTAAATTTTCCTTGGAGAGGTCTCAGCCTGGATGAACTGCATCCAGCCAGGAGAATTATCCTTTGTCATGGGCATTCCAGGAGCCTCATTCCCAGTAATGGAATAAAGATGTCCAGAGTAGCCTGAACTGGCCTGGAGTGGCCCTGCTCGCTGCTGTAGGCAGCCAGGTGTGTTTGTTTGTTGGCCTGTTCTTGAATTGTTTGCCTTTGTGCAGAATTCCTACAAAATAAAAATCAGCTGGGGCCCATGTGTTCATCAGAGGAGAATGAGGATGGTCTGGACATTTGGGGTGATACTGAATTAACTCCAGAATTTTCTTTGAAAGCCTAATTGTTAAACACTTAGGAATTGATATGTGGTCCATAGGAGGAAATTCAGTACTAAAAAGTTGTTTAGGTTGAGTTGGGAGTTCTTAAATGTGAATATTTGAGCTCGTGGCAGCTCACTCCGCACTTGCTGAAAAAATCCCTGCTTAAATCCACTTCTACCCAATTAACGTTCTCTGTCCCTGCTTAAATCCACTTTTCCCAAGTTAAAAAGCTTTGTGTGTCACGAGTGGGACAAACCCCAGCAGTCTGGGTAGAAACCAGGGTGATAAGTCAGCTCCATGAGTGTCTTTGATCTGGAGCAAATGCTGGGCTCAAAGTCTAGCCCAGACCACGGTCAGGGTTAGTCAGCACTGAGGGCTCTCTGAAAAGTGGTTTCAAAACGTAATTAAATCCCCACAGCGAGCAGCCTGACTTCCTCAGCAAGTCAGGGCAAGAGCAGGTGCTCTGCAGGTCCTGGGAAGTTGGAAGCTGGTGCTGGAAGGGAGCAGGACCTGGATTTGAGGAAAAGGCAGGTGAAGTTCAAGGCTAGGACTGATTTTGTGTCATTGCCCTGAGATGAGGTGTCACAGCTGGGCAGGAGGAGAAGCCGCTTATGCAGTTAGTGAAAAGTGACATCTCAGGGCCACCGATGTCCCTGAACTGGGCCCCTCGTGGGGGATGCACTGTCCCCATCGGGTCCCTCACTGGCACCTGCCTCTCTCCGTGGTAGAGTTGTGTTGGAGGCCTTGCACCCTGAATTTGGCCATCTGAGGTGATGTGTCCAAAGAACAGCGGGTTTTCAGGGGGTTTGTGAAGTCTGGCTGCTCACGATGTGTCCCAGGGTGTCCCAGCGTTGTTGGACTCTGCTAAATTAACCTGAATCCCCTTCAGCTCCACGTCCCTTTTCCCACTGAGTCCACAGGGCTGCTGTAGGAGTGAATGAGGAGTGGGGAAATCCCTGGAGGACGTGGTGGTTCCTCCTGCTGGCTCTTCACTCTTCAGGAGGCAGCTGGGCCGTCACAGAGCTCAAATCTCAGTCCCCTGCTCCTCCCTGCTCTGGTGAACTTGCACTTCAGCCCCATCCCCAGGGAACACAGGGCTTGAAGCAATTTCCTCTGATTAATCCTGTGGAATCCTGTCCTAGCAAAGCTCTGCACCCCAGGGCAGGCAATGCCTTCAGAAATAATTCATTTCTCATTACAAATCACACCTATCAAATTGCTTCACTTGAAAAGCACCACCCTTCTTTTCCTTCAGAGCATCCCACCCATCTTCTACTCCATCTCTTGGAGACACCGATTGATTCCAGTGCAGTCAGGGTGCAGCTCCAGTGCAATTCCCTCCTGGAGTGTCCCACCATGAGCTGTGTTTGCTGACACGGGTGGTTTATAGGGTTGGAGAGGTCCCATCCACACTCATTTCAAGAGGGTTTCCCATTAGACACCCCACACCTGTGCCACAGAAATTGGATTTGCACCTTTGTTTGGTGACAAAAGGCAGGAAATTAAAGAGGCAACGTTTCAATAAAAGCTCCTCTTTACCTGCCTTTGTTGTAGGTGACACTGAAGATTAGCACAGCTCAAGAGCAGCTTTTATCCAGAGAAGATTCCTTGCTCTTTGTCAGGGATGTAAGAGGCGTGAGGCAGAGCTTTGGAGTCAGTCCGTTTGGAAGGGAAATACAATTATAAAAACTTTAAGCCCCTAAATGTTTGCAGGAGATTAGGAGGAATTCGAGTTTGAAAGCGTTTTAATGCATTTTTCCAAACTGTCTCTGTTTCAAGTTCCTGCCTTTGGTTGCTGCCTCAGAGCCAGGTTTTGTGAGCATTAAACCAAGTCCCTGAGGTTTGCCCGAGTGCAATTTATGTTTAGGTTGCCATTAAAAGTAATGTCTTGTGAATGGCAGACATTCAGTGAGTTGTTCTGAATTATTTGTGTGCAAAATATTTACTGTTTAGCCCCCCAGAATGAGCAATATTTAATTACTTACACACAAAAGCTAAAGTCTTTTTTTTTTTGTCTGTTTTTCTTTTGGATATAATTACAGAAATGTGGGAAATACTTTTCCAAGGCTTTTGAACTCCAAAGTGGAACAGAAGGAAGACACAGGGGGACATCCACCGTTGAGTGTTATTTTCCTTGCACAGGAGAGAGCGAGAGAGAGAAAAAAAAAAGGATCTTTCTGAGATGAGCACTAAAGTCTCAAGTTTTCAAAGGTTTGCATAACAAACAAGAGACACATTGTGGGTTGCATCTTGACTTTGAAGGCTTGCCACTGTCAACTGAAATAAAATGGCAAGGTTTAAAGCCTTAACCAAGTTCACAAGGAAAATATTTGGACTGAAAGTTTTGGAAAGTTTTCTCTCTTTGAAGTAGTTTGTCATGTGTTACCAATGTGAACTTTATTGACCTTGAAACGGTTTTTTTTTTTTTGAATCAAATAGCAACTAGTGACACTTTAGTAAAATCTTAAATCAACAACCCTCTCCTGGCGGCTCCAGCTTCGTAGCAAATGCAGGCAAAACAGGGAATCTACAGAGGAGACCTTTATTATTCGTAAATGAAGCCTGCCAAAACCTTCCCGAAATAGCATTCAAAGACCCTTTTAAGGTCATGGATCCTGAACAAAGCCAGAAGAGCACAAAAAAGGCTGAGGAAAGTCCAAGAAAGAGGCTTCCCAAAGGAGAGGCTTTCCAAGGCAGTATTTCATCCCCAACTACGTACCAGGGCAGCTCTGCTCCTTCCCAAGGAACCCCTCTCCGAGATATCATCTCGCAGCAGCACTTTTCCGGCTCTTTGCCCGTTCCGCGAGAGGAGCCTCAGGAGAAGCCCGGCCATCAGAAACAACCCAAGCCCTCCTCCTTTGACCACCCTGCCCACGTCCCGCAGATTCAGCAGCACGCACTGGCACCAGCATTTATGCCCCCGGGGAAGCCGGAGCATGTCCTGGAAGGTCCCACATGGCAGCTAGTTGATCCAGTCAGGCCAGGGCCCTCTGGCTCCTTCCCGTCCCCCGGGCTGCACGCCCACCACGGCCAGCTCCTCCCGTCCCACTCGCCCATCATTCCCACAGAGGAGATGCCGGCCGTGCAGAAGGTCTTCATCCCCCGCCCCGCCCAGGTGTCCCTGAAGCAAGCTGAGGAGGTGCACAAGAAGGAGAAGAAGCCTCAGAAGCCGGGCAAGTACATCTGCCAGTACTGCAGCAGGCCCTGCGCGAAGCCCAGCGTGCTCCAGAAACATATCAGGTCCCACACGGGGGAGAGGCCCTACCCTTGCATTCCATGTGGCTTCTCCTTCAAGACGAAGAGCAATTTGTACAAACACAGGAAGTCTCATGCTCACAGGATAAAAGCTGGGCTGGCCTCAGGGATCGGAGCAGAGATGTACCCATCGAGCCTGGAGATGGAGCGGATCGGCGGCGAGGACTTCGAGGAGCCGACAGAAGGGGAAAGCACGGACTCGGAGGAGGAGACGGCGGCGATGTCGGGTCACGCCGTGGAGCTGTCGCCCAGGCAGAAGCACACCCTGCTCTCCAGCAGCCTGCTGAGCGCGGGGAGCCAAGGCTCCAGCCACGACCGCTGCTCGTTGTCCCATTCCAGCATGTCCCAGTCCCTCGAGGACAGCTCCCAGTTCGTGGAGCCGTCGTCGGAGCACGCCCTGAGCCATAAGTCCGAGGACACCCACACCATCAAGCAGAAGCTGGCGCTGCGTCTGAGCGAGCGCAAGAAGGTGATCGACGAGCAGGCGTTCCTGAGCCCCGGCAGCAAGGGCAGCACGGAGTCCGGGTACTTCTCCAGATCTGAGAGCGCAGAGCAGCAGATCAGCCCTCCCAACACCAACGCCAAGTCTTATGCTGAGATCATCTTCGGGAAGTGCGGGAGGATTGGGCAAAGGACGGCGGCGCTGGCTGCAAACACAACCCAGGGGTTCCCACACCTGTCCGGCGATGAGAAGCCCAGCATGGTCCCGTTGTCTGTGCCTAGAACACAGGTGATCGAACACATCACTAAGCTAATTACCATTAACGAAGCCGTCGTGGATACCAGTGAAATCGACAGTGTGAAGCCCAGAAGAAGCTCTCTATCAAGGCGTAGCAGCATTGAATCCCCGAAGTCTGGTGCGTACAGAGAACCGTTTCAGTTTGATATCAAGTCTGGTTCCAGCAGCCAGCTGGATGCAGCGAAGATGTTGGCGTCCCACGGTGAAAAAATGAAGCCCGAACAATCATTGTTGTCACTTCAGCAATCCCACAGTGCCACAGAGACAGTGCCTCTCCTTAGAAGCCACTCAATGCCTTCTGCCGCATGCACTATAAGCTCCCCACACACCTTTAGAGGTAGCTACTCATTTGATGATCACATCATGGAGCCCGACGTCTTAAGCCGCAGCCAAGCGTTTTCCTCCCACCCTCGAATGCTAAAACGCCAACCAGCTATCGAGCTACCCTTGGGAGTGGAATACGTCTCGGAGGAAGTCAGCTCTGCCAGCAAAGAGAGTGTTCCCAAACCTCCCGAGGAGCCTGAAACCAAGGAAAGCGATCTTACCAAAAAGTCCCGCAAGGGCCCGAAGGCAAAAGGGTTCATGTACGAGTGCAACGTGTGCGGCGCCCGCTATAAGAAAAGGGACAATTACGAGGCCCACAAGAAGTACTACTGCTCGGAACTGCAGCTCTCCAAGCCCCGCTCTGCCACGTCCCACACCTCCTCAGAGCCAGAGAAGAGCGCGGCGGATCCCGACGTGTGGCCCCAGATGATGCATTACAAGCTGGGCAGCACCTTGGAGCTCACCCCACTGCGGAAGAGGCGGAAGGAGAAGAGCCTTGGGGATGATGAGGAACCTCCAGCTTTTGAATTATCTGACACGCCTTCCTCCAGCACAGGCCCAGGCACTCAGTTTGCAAACCCAGCCTTGTCTGATGTCGCTCTAAACCTTACCCGTGAATCTATGAAGTCACCAGCAGACTCGGGAAAATCCACATCCTCCGAGGCCAGTGCCAGCTTCCATTCCAGGAACCCCAAACTGGCTTCGAGCACGGAGGGCAAGGAGAGGAGAACAACCTCCAAGGAGATCTCTGTCATCCAGCACACGAGCTCCTTTGAGAAGTCAGACTCCATCGAGCAGCCCAGCAGCTTGGAAGAGGACAAGCCCTTGTCCCAGTTCCCATCTCAGCCCACGCCCCAGCACAGCCGCCCCCATCACTCGCTGCAGCCCAGGCTGGTCCGCCAGCCCAACATCCAGGTCCCTGAGATTCTGGTCACAGAAGAGCCAGACAGACCAGAAACAGAGCCAGAACCTCCTCCAAAGGAGCCAGAGAAGACTGAGGAATTCCAGTGGCCGCAGAGGAGCCAGACTCTTTCCCAGCTCCCTGCAGAGAAACTCCCACCCAAGAAGAAGCGGCTCCGGCTGGCAGAAATGGCCCAGTCCTCCGGAGAGTCCAGCTTTGAGTCCGTCTCTCTCACCCGGAGCCCGAGTCAGGAGAGCAGCCTGTCCCATGGCTCCGGCCATTCCATCTCCTTTGATCGGGATGACCACACCAAGCCAGAGTCAAGTAGCCAGCCCTCCGAATCCCACCCAAAACCTCCTGGCGTTGGCTCCCATATGCTGATGGTCCCCAGCCACCATCACCATTCCAGGGAAATGCGGAGATCCGCTTCCGAGCAGACGCCCAATGTGTCCCACCCTTCCCAGATGTCAGAGACTCGCAGTAAATCCTTCGACTACGGGAGCTTGTCGTCCACTCCTGCCTCCACCCCCGGCCCCTCCACCTCCTCGGCCCCCCAGGAGAGGAGGAAATGCTTCCTGGTGCGGCAGGCATCCCTCACCAGGCACCCCGAGCACGAGCCAGACCCGGCCCCACCAGGCTGGCCGGACACAGAGGATCCAGCTCCTTCTTCAAGTAAATCTTCTGCCACGAGTTTGCCCCATCAGCCGACCTCGTCCTCCCCTTTGCCCTCTCACGGCACCTACCCCAGTGACAAGAGCCAGCCAAAGGACAGCCCCGAGCCATCCTACAGCCCGCCATACACAGAGGCCCTGCAGGTGTTCCACCACCCCGTGCCGCAGCTGACGCTGCACGAGAAGCACTTCATGGCCCCCCAGGTTTCCATATTCCCCTACCAGCACCTGCTGCCGCAGCCGGGGCAGTCTGCAGAGCTCTTTGCTGCGCACACCATGTCTGACATCCTCTCTGCTCAGTTCTCCATGCCTCAGATCCCTCCCTCCATATTCCAGACTCCGCCGCTGCCCCTCCCGCAAACGCTCATCCACCCGGGCCCGCTTCACATTGCTCCTCCCCTGATGTCTCACCCCGCCGAGGTGTCCTTCAGGCACCCTTCATTCCTGCCCGTGCACTACCCTGGCTCCTCCCCGATCCCCTCAGCCTTTTTCCTGCCTCTCCAGTCTCAGTTTGCCCTCCACTTGCCAGGCGATGCTGGTGGACATTTGCCACAGATCAAATCCAGTTTGTTCTCAGCAGCAGGAAGCTCCAGCCTGTCCCCGTGCACGGATTTTGACTCGGACAGCAGGCTGCACCCTCTGACCTGCGCAGCGAGTCCCGCGGTGTCTGTCACCGTGACCCAGCTCGTTGTCCCCGCCCGGACAGAGCCCATGGTGTCCCTGGTTGTCCCTGTTCGCATCCAGACCAACATGCCGTCCTACGGCAGCGCCATGTACACCACGCTCTCCCAGATCCTGGTCACGCAGTCCCAGTGCAGCTCCTCCACCATCGTCCTCCCCAGATTCGATGACTGCCAGCCCAAGGGCGCCCTGGTATGCAGTGCAGACGTCCATGGGCTGGGCTTTGACCTGGCCCAGATGATCACAGAGGAGCAGAGAAGCCTTTTCCAGACCCCGTACCTGAGAGTGCCCCTGCCCTTGCCAGAACGGAAGGGCTACATGCCCCTCACCTGCCCCTCAGACAGCGTCCTCGGCCTGGAAGGGGGCCCCTCCACAGTTGGGGGGAGCAAAAGGATGCTGTCCCCAGCCGGCAGTTTGGAGCTGACGATGGAGACCCAGCAGCAGAAGAGAGTGAAGGAGGAGGAAGTGTCTGAAGCAGAAGAGAAGCTGGAAGTGGTGAAGCCGCCCAGTGCAAGAGAGGAAGGGAAAAAGCAGGATAAATCTCACTTCCTTGCAGAAAGCCAAGACAGGGTCGAGGTTGAGACACCACCCAGCGTGTCCGTGGAGCAGTCGGAGCCAAAGGAAACCCCGAGCAGTTCCCAGCAGGCAGCGTCCCGGTCAGCTTCCCCGAGCTTTGAGGCACTGCAGGAGTATGAGCAGCCAGCTGGCAAACAGTTCCTCAGCCAGGAGCCTCTGCAGCCCGTGAAGAAGGAAGACTCCAAAGAAGTGGTGGAGCAGCCTCCACCAACCCCTGCCAGCACTGCCCCCGTGCCCGAGGGCGCCGCCAGCGCGGGGAAGGCTCGGGAGGGCACAGACACCAAGAAGGTCCTGCAGTTCCCCAGTCTCCACACAACCACTAATGTCAGTTGGTGCTATTTAAACTACGTAAAGCCAAATCACAGCCCGCAGGCGGACGGCCGCTCCTCGGTGTACGCCAGCTGGTGCGTCAGCCTCTACAACCCCAACCTGCCCGGGGTGTCCACCAAGGCAGCCCTGGCCCTGCTGAGGTCCAAGCAGAAGGTGAGCAAGGAGACCTACACCATGGCCACTGCTCCGCGGCCTGAGGCGGGCAGGCTGGTCCCGGCCAGCTCCAGGAAGCCCAAAATGACCGAGGTAATGCAATCCTATCTCTTTCTCCTGATCCATTTGGATGCGTGGGCAGAGGGGGCTGAGGGCCGGGGCGTGGCTGTGCTGAGCTTGGTTGGGGTTTATTCGTCCCGCGGGTGCTTCGGGAAGCGCCTGTTCTCAGTGAAGCTCTTAGAGTGAAGAGCCCAAACCCCACTGAAACCCCAACCCAGGAGGCAGGAGAGCCTGCTCCAAGGCCAGGTTTCTGTTCTCCAGTTCCTACTTGCCTTGTAATCCAAAAAGTAGGAATCACCACCACCACCACCCCATGAACCACCACCGCTCCAGCACAAAGGATTAGACTTCATTTGCATTTGTCTCGATATTTCAAATAGCTTTACAACTTCTTTTTCTTTTTTTTTTTTTTAATGCTGTTATAATTCCCTACATTTTGCATGTTAGAAATGAAAAAAAAAAGGATTACCTTGGGGAAATGGGATTCTGTCTGGTTGTGCATCTGCTCATCTCACATTAATGAACATGGAGAGGCATGCTTAAAAGTATTTAAAAAATATTAAAGGGATATTTGCAAGTGTATTTAGGCCCCTGAAGAAGCACAAAGGCTGGCAGTGACATTTATGAAAGTGCCTCAGCGGGTCAGACACGTTGTGTTAAACACCCCTGTGGTTTGCTCCATTTGGTCCATAGCTGTCCACCTGCTTTTCCAGGTATTTAAGGATATTTTATGCCTGGTTTTAGAGTTTAGACTTCACAGTGGCTTCCCAGGGGCAGAGCTCCCCCAAGACATTGCCCACACGGGCACAGAAGTCTTTAAGACCCTCCTGTGAGCTACCTAATTTTATGTATCTCATTTTAAAGGCAGACTTTACCCCTCCTGCTTAATGCTGAACCAAACAGATCCCTTTAATCCAGATCATGTTCATGTAGATTAGCAAACAGAATCGCTCTAAAGATTTTGCAATTTGATATTCATCTCAAGTCAATTTATATTGATGGATTATTCATTTTATTTCTGTGTCATGAAATGAACTCTGAATATTAAATTTATCATAATCGCTGCTGCAGCTGCTGCTTATAAATATGTCTTAAAATACACAGTAGAGTCGCTTTGATTCAATAAATCTTTATTTCTATTCAGCATTTCCATCACTCTCCTGCAGATATCCAAGAGACAGATTTCTGGGGACACAGGGGCAGATAATTACCCGAGCAGTGCAATAACCACACTGAGATTTATGCATCATCTTTCCAAGGGTTTTATCTGAGGGGTGCCATAGCACCCTCGATTTCAATCCCTAGAGGAAGTGCCTGTGCTGCTCTGAGCTCTCTCTTTGCCGTGGTGCTAAAACGCACACCCAGTGTGTGTGCAGAGGTACGAGACCCTCCCGCCCTGAGGGGAAAGGTTAAACAGCAACGCTCCAGCCCTCACTCATCCAAATCCACATTTCACTGCATGCATTTCCCCCAGAGCCTCCCAACCCCCCCCAACAAACCCCTCTGAGCTGCCGGGTGGCGCAGGTTCAGGTTCCCGTGGCACAATTTGCGAAACGAATAGTTCGCCCTGCCCGGTTCACCCGGGGAACGGTGGATCCCAAACCCAGCCCTCCTCCCCACGTGGCTGGCAGTACCCTGAGAGCTGCAGTGCAGATAAACTGAATTCTTGCCGAGCACAGAACTAATCTGTGCTCAGTGGGAGAGAAATCCTCCGTGCAGCGTTTAAAACACGCACGGGTGGGGAAGCAGCGACCGCCAGGACGCGCAGTAGCCGCAGCATCCCTGCAAGGCTGGGAGTGCAGCCCTCAGCTAACTCTGCTCTGGCTCCTTCCCTTCAATGTCCCCTCCTTTGTGCAACTCCAGGTTGTCAGTCGCCCCTCCCAGGAGATGTAAAAAAGCTCTGGTATTCCGTACAGTTATGCATGCAGCAAGCAGTAGTTCTGTATGTGCTGTCTCCGTCCTTGGCTTGGGGGTTTCAATTTCCACTGGGATTTGCTGAGCAGGTAATTCTGGAATTCTGGAGTGGCTGCGGGCTCCAGCGTGCATGTAGGGATGGCTGGTGACACTGTACTGGGGCTTGCACACTCTGTAAATTCAAACAAGATTGTAAAAGGGGATAGTAGTGACTGTACCATTTTGGCTCTCTGGTGCCTTTCATCTGTCAATGTTTTTGTGCTTTCGAAAGTTGCAATAAATAAACCTCGTGCTACATCTAGCAAGTCAATTGTTTTGTATTCCTCAGTAAACCTGGGAAGGCTGTCCCCAGCAGCATTCTGAGCCCATAGCTCCTATCAGGAGGTGAAGTCCCAACCCTAAAAGTTTAATTTTTGAGGGTTCTGAGTGTGGCTCCTGCCGCTGGTTTCCTCACCGTCATCTCCATGCCCAGAGCCACCAGCTCAAGACCATTCCTGCTGTTAAATATTCAGATGGTTCCTGGCACTGCTCTGCCCCAGACCCTTCCTCATGAAATTCCTGGCACTTTTAGGGACATAGGACAGCACAGGGAGCATTCCCAGGCTTCTAGGAAGGGTCTGTGGATGGTGTGGACATGGGGAGAAAGAGCAGCCCTTGGGTGCATTTAGTGCTCTCAGCTGAGCTCCTGAAATTCCTGGGCAAACTTGAAATGCTTGAGCCCAATCTTGCAAAGCGAATTTTGGGTGAGTCCATCCCTCCTCCTGCTGAGCATCCCGTGGCTGTCCCAGCAGCTGGAGGGGCTGGGTTTTATCCCACTGGATTCTGGAGTTCTCTGCTTCAGCTGCTCACTCTGTGGCTTCCCCCAAAACCAGGGGAGACAAAGAGGCTCCATTGGGGTGATTCATCCCCCCCCGCACAGACCAGGCTGAGGTGGGGCAGGTGAATCACCCTGGGGAGCTGCCACCCCTGCCAGCCAGAGCCAAGGGTGACCAGCTCTGCTTCAGGAGCTGCCTTCAGGCCAAAAGCCCTCTAAAAACTGCTCTCGGATGCCTTCAGCCTGTTTCCATAAATTACAGATAATGTGAGGATATGGATCCAGGATCCTCATCTCGGATATGGATTCAGTTGGATGTCAGGGTTTGAAAAGAAGTGACCTGGGGGAAAGCCATCTGCTTCCCTTTCTCTGGAGAACCCTGGGTTTGTCCCGTTAGGATTTAGGGGACCAACATCCCAACATTTCATTCCAGGCGCTGAGAGCTCTCCTTGGCTTTGTCCTGTTTGGTTTTAGGGAGCAACATCCCAATATTTCATTCCAAGTGTGGAGAACTCTCCCTGGGTTTGTCCCGTTAGGCTTTTGGGGCCAACATCCCAACATTTCATTCCAGGTTGGAGAGCTCTCCTTGCATTTGTCCCAGGATTTAGGACATGCCAACATTGATTCCAGGGGTGGAGAGCTCTCCTTGCATTTGTCCCAGGATTTAGGACATCCCAACATTCATTCCAGGTGTGGAGAGCTCTCCTTGCATTTGTCTCAGGATTTAGGACATCCCAACATTCATTCCAGGTGTGGAGAGCTCTCCCTCATCCCACCCAGAGCCACAGAGGCAGCTTTGATGTTTAGGTCCATCCTGTACCAAACCACGTCCAACGTGTGGGTGAGGTGTCAGGGCATGACTTAAACCTTGGGCTAGACAAGGTTTAGGCACAAAACCCCCTCAACAAGTGGCAATTTAACAGTGAAAAATGAGATTCGACCCTGGGAACGTGTGGGGAGGTTGAGGATTCTTTTCTCCCGTGGGTTTTGTGGCTTTCTCTGCGCTGCGCCCTTGGCAGCGGGGTTGCAGTGAAAGGAAATCACCCGGGAGCGCTGCCTGGCGAGTGATTTATGTCAGGCTGAGGTGGCCGAAACCCAAATTTTTGTGAGCGTGTGTGAATGTGGGGGAAACCCAGAGGTTCAGTGTATGAATTCTGCAGATGCCTCCTCTCCAGGCCTTTCAGATGTGTATTTTAGAGAGAGGATTATCCAGGGACAGAGATTTGGGAGCAGAGACCCCACACGCTCAGAGTCGCCCCAGCCACAACGCTTCCCTTCATCCTTCATTTTCCCAGTTTGTCAGAGCTGGATAAGCTGCAGGGGGCAATTAAAAACCTTGTCAGAGGTCACAGTAAATACGACACAACCCTGAGGGCCCCAAATTCAGAAGCAAGGCCCCATTTTTTAGGAGGGTGCCCCGATTCCAGCCCTGGGTGCCAGGAGCAGCGGTGGGGACGCTGCTGGCTCTGCTGGGGCTCTTTGCTCTGTATCTGCCTGCCGGTGATTTTGTCTGTAATCATGGATTGTTTTGCTCTTTTGGGGAGATAGGTTCATTTGCCTTCGCTCCTTTCTAATGAAGGTCGAAAAGATATAACTAGAGCTGAGAAGGAAGAGGAGAAAAGGGGAAAATCAGAAGAAGAGGCTCTTGTGACCAAGCGAGGGGAGCCGGTGAGGATCAAGATCTTTGAAGGAGGGTGAGTGTCTCATTTTATTTCTCTTTTTGTGTCTCACGCTTGTCTAGAGTTGTTACAGTGATGGCAAGGTGCCACTGGAGGTGAGCAGATGGAGCTGGATTTCAGTTTACTTTCCACAGTCACTGAAAAAAAACTCGGCCCTCCAGGTCTGGAGCGCATGAACTCCCTATTTTTGAGCTGTCTTTAAGTCAGCAATCACCTGGATCTTTTTTCTGAGTGAGCGGTTGAGTGAAGAGCACAAATCCATCTCACAGCTGTCTCTGAAGCGACAGAGGTGCACTCTGCTTCTCCTCAATCTTTCCAGAGCCTTCTCCCAAAAACGATGTTCCTGGTGCTTGTTCCCATTCTGAGGAGGATCTGGGCAGATCTTTCCTGGTGCCTGGGGTTTGGGTGGGGAACAAAAGGAGCGTTTTGTTCGTGTGGTTTCCATCCCACCCAACCGAAATAGCTCAAACCAGAATGGATGCAAGGCCTTAATTTGATGTGTATCTCAAACCTCGGCTCCAGGTAATTCAGAGGGCGCCTCAGGAATTCAGCACTGGTCTAATGCTGCTGTTTATTTCTTCAAAAAATATTTTTTAAAGTAGCGAATAAGCAGTGTGTTTGTGGGTTACAATTAAAGAACATCCTTCCTGGGTGTTGCAGAGGGGGCCAAGTTGGTGCAAGCGATTTCCAGCAGGATTTATCAGTTCTGCCCTTGCTGTTGGGTGGTCTTGGTTTCTGTGTGTTAGAAAAAGGCTTTCGGTAAGCTGTGCTTGTGGTTTTTGGGCTGTTACCAGCTGAAATTTGCTTACCATACCTCGTTAGCAGATGATCAAACTAGCAAAGCAAGAGGTGAAATCAGTGCTTTTGGGACAGGAAAGCTGCTTGTTGGTCGGGAGAGCTCAGGGCGTGGGCTCTGTGTGCCCGGCTCAGCTTTGGGCAGGGAGCGGGGGATGCAAAGAGCCAAACTCTGCCAGCCCTGGCGTGGCTGTGGCCTGAAATGACTCAGGGAGCAGCAGGATGAGAGGTACGATGGGCTCAGTAAATCTCTGTGACCCTCCTGTAGCAGACGGGACCCGCAGGATGCACTGAGCTGGGTTTTATTCCCTTCAACCCCACGGGAACCTCAGTGCCCCTGCACTGGCCTGTCCCCGTGACTGTTCAGGGGCACTCTGCCCTTCCCTCCTGGAATTAAAGCATTAATATGGCTTTGAATCGCCCTGCCCCCCACAGAGCAGCTCAGGGGGTGTTTTGGGGAGAGGTGGGGGGTCCTCAGTGCTGTCCCCCAGGGGCAGCTGCATCCCCTCGCGCTGTGCTCACGCAGGGGTGGCTTTGTCCCCGAGCCCAGCACGCCGCAGTGACAGCGGGCTCCGTGCTGGTGTCAGGGTCTGTCAGGGGAACATTCCCGGTTTGCCGCCATTCCCAGGAGGGAATCTGAGAGCAGAGGGCTGGGGACACTCGCTCCGTGTCCTCCTGCATGACAGACACAAAGCCAAGCCACTTCTCCAAGGTGTTCACCCAGCACCAGGCAATGTGCCAGCCATCCTGAACCTGTGCTGGCTTCAGCTTTAACCCTCCTGTAGCTCTGAGCGTGTCCCTCTGGATGGGACAGAATTCCAAGCACTACTGGGACACATCACAGCAAGGAATTCCACATCTGGATTCCATGTCTGGATTCCATGGCACTGCCCAGGGCCGGCAGGACGGGCTGTGCTCTGTGTGCTCCGTGTGCTCCGTGTGCTCCGTGCCTCATTCCCACGAGGGTTCTGCTGTCAGGGTGTTCAGCCCCAGCACCCAGGACCTTTTCCTGCTGCTCTTTCCCAGGTGTCTGCCAGGACCTTTTCCTGCTGCTCTTTCCTAGGTGTCTGCCAGGACCTTTTCCTGCAGATAAATCCACAGGGTGCCTTCTGCAAGCTCCCAAATGGATCAGACTCTCTTTTCTGGCCATCTCTTGTTTCACACAAAGTGCAGCCATTTTCAAGACATTATTTCACTCTCTTATTTTGGTTTTTTTTTTTTTCCCCCATAAAAATTTCCTCCTTGGCTCATTTCCTCCCTTATTTATTGGCTTCACACTGAATGCTGCTTGCTGGGCAGGCACATCCTTCAGTGGGATGCAGTTCGTTTCAAAGCTTTTGGAGCCATCCCGTGTTTTGTTGTCTCAACCAAGGAGGGAGATCATACAGAAATTCACAAAAGGCGCACCTGCTGCAGCTCTTTTAGCTCCTTCTTCCCCTCATTTTGTATTTCTTTGGAGCTCTTGCCTTTCTCTCTGCCATCTTCATCACTTTTCCCTCTGTACAGTCTTCTGGCTTCCCCAATCCCATCACTTTCCCCATCTGCCACGCTCCTCAGAGCACTTCCAGGACCATCTCTGAGATTTCCCCTGCTGCTCTCCAGCCTCCTTGGCTTTCAGGGAAGACCAGAAAAGCCAAAATTCCTCCTTTGACCATTCCCACTTGTCAGGGAGGAACTGATGAACCCACCAGAGCTCTGGGAGCAGCTTGGCTTCCCTTCTCTCCCTTGGAGGTGTCTTCTCCCCAGCTTTGGGAGGGGGGGTGGTTCCCTCTGTGTTCCCCCTGGGAAGGGGTTTGGATCCAGCATTCGCAGGTTCCTGGAGCCTGGAGGTTCGTGCCTGGCTTTGGGGTCAGGGCTCAGCAGTGCCAGGCAGGGCTCAGTCCTTCCCTCCCCACTCTCTCCACGGAGGATTTGTGGTGCCAGCTCAGGATGCGGCCCTGGGGCTGCCAGGAGGGCCTGGCTGTGGCTGTTTCCAGCCCCTGGTGAGTTCCCAGCCCTTCCAGCACTGGCCTCCTGCTGGCATGAGGCTCTGCAGACCCTTCTTCCCCTGGCAGCCTCAGGAGGGACGTGCACGGTCCTACTTTGAAACCTCTCCACATGAAACTGGGGGTGGGATCCACGGAGTTTTCTGCTGGAAGAACAAATCCCTCCTGAGGAGCAAGCCCTGAGGTCACTCCACGTGTAATTCCAGCAGTGGCTTTTTATTTGAAATCATGGAATTCTGTCAGGCTGGATAAATGCCCGTTCCAAGCAGATGGCCCCAGACTGGCAGGTGGGGGTCGTTTAACACCCCAAGGACGGGCTGGGGGCTGCACAGGCTCCTCGGGTGCTGTTTGGGAGAGCCATTAAACAGCCAGGTCAATGCCTGTGCTCCTCAAGGAGCCAATCTAAACATCCCCTGGGCCTGTCCTGAGGGCTGCCGTGCCGCTCTGGAGCAGGGAAGATGATCTCTGAAGGTCAGGCTGGGCAGCAGCTGCAGGAGCAGTGCCGTGGTTCCTCGGTGGCTCGGTGTCACCTTCACCACCCCCCCGGGGTGCCCATCCTGCAATCTGACATCATGAAACCAGAGCTTGGTATCGACCTCAGCTGACAGCGGGGTCTGTGCTGCTCTCAGGGTCTGCTCAGGGACCTGCTCCCTGTTTGCTGCCGTTCCCAGGATGGAATCTGAGAGCAGAGGGCTGGGGATGTTCAATCCGTGTCCTTCTGCTTCGCAGCCCAGCCCTCTCTGCTGTTATGGGGACAATTAGTTGGTTTATTTCATTAGTTACTGACTACCAGTGGGGAAAAAAGAGTACCAAGATATATAAAGTTAAAAACCTTAACTGACATCCCCAAAACAGTGCCATCTATAGTGAAACCTACATTTGCTCTTTGGAAAACTGTACATTTTTTTCCAACTTTAGGGGAAAAAAAACCCCCACTTATGGCTGTAATCTTATGATTGGAGACACAAATATCTGAATATCCTGGCATTCCCACCTTAAAAAACCCCTCCCCTTCACACCACCCCATGATACAAACCCACACATCCACAAGAAGAACGTTTCCCTTCCACGGGGATGCTCAGAGTGGGGTTGTGCCCCAGGGGCTGCTCTGCTCTGCAGTTTGCAGGAATCCAAACCCTTCCCTCTTTGTCTTCACCAAAATGTGACAGAGCTGGAGGTGCCCCAGCCGTGGGATCTCCTGAGCTGGGGTTCTGAGCCCCCATTTCCCTCGAGCCTGCCTGCAGCCCCTTCCCAAATGACTGGGGGGGTGCCTGAAGTTGGACTTTGCATTCCCTGGTGAGCCCCAGGGCTGAGGGCAGGAGCTGCCATGTGGCCCTTTCCTTTCCTTTCCCTTTCCTTTCCCTTTCCTTTCCTTTCCTTTCCTTTCCTTTCCTTTCCTTTCCTTTCCTTTCCTTTCCTTTCCTTTCCTTTCCTTTCCTTTCC
>WEKY01021695.1:2340-17200 GCA_013390045.1 Picathartes gymnocephalus
TGAGTGATAAGGTATAAAAGCAGACTGAAATGAAGAACAAGGATGTACACAGCAGCTAGGGTCTTTCTTTTAACCTGTTTTGTTTGTCTTTGTTGCTAAACCAAATTCTGCATTATTTATGTTCGTGCATAGACAGGAAACACAAGGAAAAATGGTAGTGTTTGTTGGGAAAAATACAGCAGGAAATTGATGGATAAAAAAGAATTTTACTGTGAATAAAACCAAAAGGCAGCAAACAGGTATGATCCAGGCTTAGCAACTTCACTGACTGTGAAATGAATTTATTGGAAAAGGATAAGAAGGAAAATAATGGAAATCAAGCAACACAAAAGAAAGTTAGGTTAGCAAACCAAAAAACAACAAAAAAAGCCTAAAAAATCTAATAAAAATATCTGTTTAAAAAGTGAAAATCACTTGGTAAGGTGGTAAAGAAACTAATATTGTAGGATTTATGTCAGAGTGATATCTGCAAAAAATATATTTGCAGGGCAATGAAAGAGTTAATAGCGCTATTTCCAGAATGGCAAGTAGGCAAATGTAACAAATTATATTTTAGCTACCTGGGAAATAACATAAATGTGATGGAAGCAATAGAAAACTGTGTGAAGTTGATTTTTTACTCTGTCTCCTAGATCTGTTACAGTGAGATAAAATTGTCATTTCACCTGAGCATCCCATCACCTACAGAAGCATTTTGATATTCTCTCTTCATTGCCATTATTTAATAAGGGATAGGTTTGGGGTTTTTTGTCCTTTGTGAGAATATTACTGCCACTGTAGCCTTGCTCTGTATCTGTGCACATATTAAATACGAAAATGTTTTGGCCGTTGTGGCAGAGCAGATGTGCTTAAACTTCCTCCTGGAGAAACTCCCCAAAGAGACCAAAAGAGTTCAGATTGAAAAATAAATTTTATTCCAAAATAGAATTCTAAGTGTATTGACTTTCAAAATGAAAAGAAGTCAAAGCAATGAATGAAGTCAACAAAAATGGAGAGTTTAATGTGCTGCCCATTTTGTCCCTGCAGACTGGAACTTACTTTTGTGTTTCAGTTCAATTAGCTTGATACTTTCTGAACAGCAGCAAATTTGATCCTTTCCCCTCCGTCCCAGAGAAGCTCTTTACTCTGTGCTTGTGTCCTTGCTATCAGACTCATCCTCTCTGCTGCCTCTCAGCCTCTGCGTGAGCTCCAGCCTTCAGGCTGGATCTTGCTTGCCAGCTCAGCACCCTTTCCTGCCCTGCATATACCCAGAAACTCCCCGATGACATGGGTGGCCTTCTTTTCCACAGGGCACTGCTGGAGCCAGCCTCACCTTAAGGCCAGGATAAGCATATGCTGGGGAACACAGACATAAATTTTAGCAAAGATGGTCAAGTGAGAAAATACAGTTGTCTCCTAGGCATTGAAATACTGTATATTTCAGGATGGGTACTTGATGTATTTTTATTGATTTGCATATATTTAATTCTTCAATTGCCTTAAAATTGCATTAGCATACCTTTTACTTATTGGACAAGGCTTGATTTAAATTACTGAGAGGTTATGTGTTATTAATAAAATGTAGCTAGTGAAATGTTTCAAAATAATTTTAGCTTCTGGTTAAAGTAAGCCTGATTTTATGGTGGTGGTGTTTTTGCATACACTAGTCTTGAAATTCTCCTCCTTAGTGAAAATAATTTCTAGGACATTTATCAGACAATTAAAATTGAGATGTCTGGGCAGGTTTTCTAATCAAGGATTAATACTCTACACTTCTATTTCTTTGGCTTGCTCTTACATTTGTATCCTTTGTCATGCTATTTTGTAAGTCTTTTATCAAATGCTATATTGGTAATCCCCTTTCCAAGATGTCCTTTGCAGTTTTGAGTGCTTTGTTTTGTGCTCTTGCCACTTCTCTTCCTATAGATTAAACCCCTTACATAGAAAGCAGTCGATAGCAATACCTGACTATGATGGGAGCACTCTGGAAAAAGGGAGCATTTTGTAAATCTCAAAATCTCAGGCAAGAATATAATTTCACTGTTGATAAAACATGAACACAACAACTCAAACCCTCAAAGCAAAACTAAAGAAATAGTAGCCAGTTCAACCAAACAATACTAATCTAGATGGATAAAGATCTAACATCATTGAGACTGAGAAAAATAATCTTGATATAAATTAAGAAACTACATTCTTTTAGTTTTCCTATTCATTTTTTTTGTTGTAGTCTTAAAGATGGGGACCTATATAAGTTCGCTGAATTGCAAATATTTGGCATAAATTACCCCTTTTCATGGTTCTACAGAATAGTTTAGTTGAATGGTGAAAGAGAGAATTTCAGTTGCTTCATGGAACAATCTTCATGTAAAGTGACTGGCAGAGTATAGTTATGAGAGATAAAAAATAGAGGAAGAAAAAACTGAGTTGAGTTCTTGTTGCTATTAAAACTGTTGTGGATAAAATTTATTGGAAAAATAAAACATTTCAAAGGCTTGCATTTCATTGTATATTAAGATACAGTCCATTGATTATAAGTGGTTCTTCAGAGCATGCTTTCTTTCTATAGATTAATTTCCTAAAACAAGTAGAAATTATAAATCTGTCTCAGCAATATGTTTCATGTCGTGTAGATCAGAAAATGCTCTTTAGCTGGATGACTTTAGAGCTACAGAAGCTGTATATAACAAAGCAAAAGAAAAGGAGTCAGGGAGAAAAGAATAATAGCAAGGAGGAACTCATCATTTTTTCTTCTACCCCTGAATGAGGATGGTGTCTCTCTGGGAATCAAGGTGCTTGAGCTCCCTTGAGGCAAGAGAGAATAAATTGCCAGTAGCAGACAAGGTGAATGCAATTGTACATGAGGTGGGTTAATAGAAGAATCTCTTTGTGATTGCTTTCTAAACCATCAAGAGGGTCTGAAATAGGGCAGCCAAGGGGTATATTTTTCACTTTACATATTCTGTTTGTGGCTATGTAATTTTCATATAAAATTCATAACATTGTGTATTCAAAAATGGCAATCAAACCTGGTTTGCATATTACAATATGTGTCTATCATTAGATAATATGTTTTACTATGCTACTATGTTTTACTTAGCTCAATTTTTAAGGAAAATCATAGACAGTGATTTGGAAAAGCTCTCCCTCAACATCAGAATATAATTATTTCTTTCCTAAACAGAAACAATAAGAGCTGTTAAATATCTTGTCAATGCATAATTTGCATTTTAATAGTGAAACTATTCTGACAAATTACAGTTTTCTGCCTTTTTAAATCATGCATATAACTTTTGAATGTTGTATAATATTATCGCTGGATCATAGAGATTTTCAGCTTTATCTAATATCATTTGTTATAAGCATTAACATCGAGATTCCAGCTCTTCCTGATTAACAGAGAGTCATATTTTTATCTTTTCCATAGCTAATGTCACAACAAAAATAAAATTATTTAATATAAGTATCACTTTGAAAAGAGGAGAAAAAAAAAGATATTTCACTTTAACATATTATTTTCTTCTTGCAAATTTTCCTTGTCAGGTTCTTCATAGAACAAGCTGTTCTCGTGACACAATGCCTAACAGATTCTACTGTAATATTTCAGTCTGTAAAAAAACCTAAAACATGTCTAGAAAATATAATACATTTCAGAAATAAACAGCATCTTTCTCATCCTAGACTTTATTCAAATTCATGCATTTGAGATGGTTTCTAACAGCCTATTATAGCAGCATAAGATAGTGTAAATGGTACAAGCACAGAATAAAAGCATTCTACCTGACTACACATGCAGTCCTTTTTCCTGTTTTACTAACACTTAACTTGAAAAAATATTACAAAGTGGAGGATCATTACTTTAGACTTAATGAAAAGCACCTCTTCATCTAGTAGAGGTCAAAGTAGATAAGATGGTGAATGTTCGGAGAGTGAAAGAACAGTTACCTCTCTCACAAGCTCTGACACATCTTTTGTGCTCACTCAGGAGAAGTGTGTAAGTGTATTCAAGCTGCTTTTAGTGAGAGGGTAATTTTCTATGAAAGTTTTTTCTGGCTTAGTTCACTTAAGAAAAGGTAGTTTTTCTTTTCTCCAGCAGTCTGGGGTCGGGAGATTTTAACCGCTGGTAAAATGCAGCGAAAGGCTCCATACTCTAAGGCTGTAATAGTTTCCAGTTGCTCTGGGGAAACCTATAAATAAAACACTGTCTCTATCCACATGTTCCACATAGCTCAGGAAGTATGTGGCATGGCCATATCTGAGCTTTCATGTATGAGACCTATGAAACTAGAGTAGCTTTCTTTGTGGCATCATGGTTTCCCTCATTACCTTTTCTGAAAAGATACATTTTGAGAGAATGCAAAATATTGGTTGCTGGCCAGTTACGCAAGAGTAGGGTGAACGTTTTCAAGCAGGAAGGGGTGTAACAGAATGTAAGATATACCATTGTGTGAGGTTTCAGGCCCTGTGTGCGTTAAAAGCACAAGCAAATTAAAAAACTAAACAAAACCAAAACAAAAAACTAACCAAACAAAAAAACTAACCAACCAAAACAAACTAACAACAAAACAAAAACAAACAAAGGCCCCACCAAAACACATAAAACCTTCAAATATCATATTTCTTAATCAGAAGTACAAGACCTACATTTGGAATACTTAACAGCACTTGTGAGTAAAAGTGCTTCTTAATCCAAAAGAAGGACCAGCCAGAGACTATGATGTAAGACCTTGGATATCACACAAAAACTGATGGGTTCTTACATGCTTCTAAAATCCTTGCAGCTATGGTTGTATAGCTGAACTATTAGTTTATTTTTATTCAAGGAATGACACATCTGCACTTCACTTTATCCCCAGGCTTAAACATATTATGCTTTAACTACTATTACACTGTGTCTTTCATCCCATGGCAGACATATCACTTTGATTTTATTTAGTTTTACTGAGAGCTTATTTTATGACAGGTTTCTCTTTTGTTTGGATTAGTGGGGGGAGGGGGGTGTTGCAGGGAGAAGGAGGGAATATTGAGGGTATTCTCACCTGTATTCAGACTATTCTGCACCTTGTAAAAGTGAAGTTATATTTCTTTTAAAGAAACATAATTTTCAACTACAAATATACAATATTCCCTGTGACAAAAAAATATTTCATGCAGGGTAATAAAAGAATATTTGTGGTGGCGAACTGCCCTAGAATGAAATATTTCTCTTGTTATAAATCTGGGCAAGTGCATTAAAAATATATGAGTTCATTATTATATATGCACAGGCATCCACATTTTTACACAGAAATTGAGAAATATACTTGTGTGTGTCAACAAATATATTCATTCATCCATGTAAAAACAATTCACATGAATATTTGTATCATCCTTTTGTTTGCTGCACAATATATACCTGTGAGCCTGCTGCACACAATATACCTGTGAATATATACAGAAACAGAAGACTGACTACTTCTTTGTTTTTTTTAACAAATAATTGTACACTAGCCCAATATCATATGTAATATGCTGCACTGGAAATATAGTCAACAAAACTTTATTGTAAATGTCCTTAAACGTTGGGGAAGGTGTAAGTCCAAGTATACTTGTCAGTGCAGGTTGAAAATGAGTGTTTGCCTTTGAATGACTATTTAGCATCTTTAAAATGTTTTCAGATGTCCCTTTAACAGGTACTAGCTCTGGGGAAAAATACTTTGAAGACTTATTGTAACCCAGAATCCTTATTTCACAATACTTTTAATTTAACAAGTTCAGGTGAGTGTGGTAAGCAATGTTTCTAACTAGTCCTTACAAATTGTATGTATATGGTACTTTTACGGTGATATATGTGCAGTGGGTGCTTGTTGTTCATGATGTTTATTCTCGTTGAAAAGCAAAATTATAAAAAGCTGTCCAAATAATATTATGCTGATAATCTTTGCCACAACTCCTAGAAATTCCAACATTTATTCTCCTAATGTCTCTGACATAAACAATATTTATCAGAAATCAATTTTTGTAGACAAGTGTCGCTGTTTTCCCGGGGACAGCAGGGAAAAGAGGTATAAAAGAGTCCAGCACACCGTCCAGTTCAACTAACTTTTATTTCAAATCACTTGTCTTTTTATACTACACTACGTACAAGTATATACTATTGGTTAACAATATTAACACTCCTTAAAGCTATTGGCTAACTATGAATAACTTTAAAACACACAGGTGCAAGATGTTTACATTATTGTGATAGCAGTTCTCATAACAAAGTTACAGAAACATGAGAAACTTTCACTCAATCCATGAGAGAGATTTGTAACCAGACACTGCAGCAAAAATAAACCTGAGTCTCTCTCTGCCCAGGCTGCCAGCGTCCACAGACAAGAATAATTATCTAAAAATTCTAGGTTGCACCATGAGCTCGATAACAAACAATATCTTTGATCTTCAAATATAATTTTTATTATATGCAACATTTAAAGAAATAGAAGAAAACCATTTGTGCTCCTTTTTAAAAGCCTCTAATCTATTTGTCTCCCACTTAAGAATTATTCCCAAGATGTGTCAATCCTGCAATGAATAAGGAAGATAGCAATGCAATTTTGCATGGTAAAATATATGAAACAAGCAGTAAAGTAAAAACAGAATTATTGTTTCATATAACACAAAGTCAAGTTGTAGGATTTATTGTCTTAGGGTGCAGTAACAATAGGAATGTACAGGGGGCTAAGAAGTATGTAATCCTCTCAGAGACTATCAAACATGACTGTGTGGATGAGACTTCCAGAGAGGCTTAGAAACCTCTCATAAGCAGTACTCAGGGAGGCTGAGAACCTATGTTGTTTTCTAACTTGTTTACATATTAGCAGATGCTTTGGAAAATACTAGACAAATCAGTGAACAACATACTTAGTAAGTATATATTATCATTTAAAAGAAATTATAACCTAAATTATAATTCAAGAGATAATTCTAACTGCCATAGAAATTTTCCTGAATTTTTCTAAAAATTGTGTGTATAAAAATAATATGTATGTGGAATAATAAAAAAAAGTAATTCAGCCCTAAAGAGCAGAATAACAGACTGCAGCAGGTTCCACATTGGTGCTATAATTACATGTGAACTTGGGCTCAGCTTCATTTGAAAATAATCTCTCTCTATGAATAGCAATATATTAATTATTTTATATGTGTGTATATATATACAACTTTATAGTATTTTAATATTATATAGATTACATAGGAATTTAGTATTCACAAAAGCATTTAAACATTTGTTACATAGTGCAGATGTAATTTCTTGTATGAACTTGAGCTTGGACTTGACAAAATTCCAACAAGCTGCATTTGTGGTCATTTCTTCAGACTGGAAGAAACTTGCAGTGAACAAATCCATCCTCTAAGGATTTAGTTCCCTTTTGCAGGAGTAACAGAAACATTTAAGATGATGACAAGTATCTCTGTGTTGGAATGCTTGATTTGATTTTTTAATTTTCTTAGGCCACTTCTCAGTCTGCTTTTTATTCCAGTCTTGATTTCCTACTCTTAAGAGAATAAATCTCCTTTCCTGGCAGATTAGAATGAAGCGAGGTATTGGAAACATACCATAGGAGAAAGAGAAAAGAGGGGATTATGTATAATGTTTCAAAGATTATGTTTTATAAAGAATGTTTCTTAGCTGTAAAATTTAATCATACCTATATGCAACATGTACCACCTATGTTATAGCATTAGAGACTTTGATCAGTGATTAAAGTTTTCTGGTTGAAATGAAAAATTAAGGTATGAAACAGCATTTTCCTCCATTTTCTTTTCCTTTCCTTCTTGGAAAAATCTTTATTGCATATTTAAGCATTTTGTTGAGTTTAATAGTTTATCCCTATGCTAATTCAAACACAGTATTTCTCTCCATGCTGTTACAATGCTTGGAACAGCATATATTTTAGATGATTGAAATTAATTTCAGTGTCAAACTTTCATGAGCAAGCCAAAGGGAAAATAAAACAACCAAAAAAAAAAATTTAAAGTGGAATGCAAGGAGAACGGAGGAAATCATAAAGATTTACAAAGGATACATATCCATAAAAATAAAATTTTAAAAGTTAATTAACTGGGAACAGTGGTTTCTAATTAAAAGTAATAAACAGTGAAAATTATCCCAAACTGTTTTGTCTATGAAACATATTTTGCATTTGTACTTTTCTTCCTTTCCCTGCCTTTCATATCAGAAGGCATTCTGTGAATAAAGTCAGGGTACACCTCTTAGTTGCCTTAAAAGGGGGAGAATTTCTCCCTTACACAATTCAGAAAATATTCTGGAAAAGGTGTTTCTTGATCAAAATATTAAACAATCACATTTTCATCTTCATTTTTCAGTAAATTTCTTGTAATCTCAGAAAAATTTGATCCACCACGTAACATCCTGAGACAATTAAAGGTGTTAATTTGCCACAGTTTGGATTGGCCCCTCATTTGGAGGTTTTGGCACCACAACTCGGCTGGAAGAGTATTTATAAACCTGCTGTCATGCAAAGTTTTCCAAGTTACTTCAGAACACTTGTAGTGTCTGTTCATACTAACTCCATTCCCTTTGAAATTTGGTAATAGAGAAACAGGTTATGTATATGGTAGTGGAAGAAAATATTTTAAAATATCACAGTTGTTTTTACCACCTGTGTCATCAAATTTGTTCATCTTCTACAATATATAGTGATAATCAAACCAGAAATTCCTAAGCAGATCAAAAATCAATATTTCTATCTATATAATTCAATGCAGCACTCTATAAAATTCAGTCTTCTCAGCTTGCACTTCAGGCTAATTTAACAAGGTTTTCCTTACAAAAATACAATCCTTATTTCTAGGATGTTTCATGCACAGCCTCACTGTCTGGTTGAGGGAGGTGATTGTCCCTCTCTGCTCTGTGCTGATGTGGCCTCACCTTCAATATTCTGTGCGGGTTTTGGCACCACAACATTAGAAAGACATAAAGCTATTATAAAATATCCAAAGCAGAGTTATAAAGATACTGGGAAGGAAAGAATATATTTACTTTCTTTTTTTTGGCAATTTAATAGATATTAATTCTATAGAATATGTCTTCCTTTAAATAATTTAAACATGGTTACAGCTTGAAATAAGACTTAGTGATAACTAGTCATGCACAGTTTGGGAGGATAGTCACTGATAGGAATGGCTTACAGAGAGGCTTAATTATCAAAACTATCTCAAGTTATTGGTGTAGACAGAAGCAGAATAAGTATAAATAAAATGTATTATTTTTCTGTCAGTTTGAATACTGTTCACATTACTGTTAATTTCTGTGCTAAGACTCCCTGTTAGGTATTCTGCATGACAATTTTCATGTCACTATATAAATTTTCTCTTATTTGTGGAAAATGGCAGAACTCAATAAAAAAATTATCCCTAAGTAATTACATATGTGACAGGAGATATTGGTCTGCATCTCATGACTAGACTAAAGTGGCTTCAGAACTTCCAACATGTAGCATTTGCTTATGCCCAAAACTTTGAACAAAAGTGAGAGTTTTTCCATTGATGATCATTTTTTCTGTTTTCAAAGGTAAAGCAAAAATCAGAGATTGCTGACTTTTTGTAGAAAAGGAAAAGAAAGGAGAAACAGAAAGAGAAGGGTTTTGGGTAACAGGGATTTGGATAAGATTTACCATGGCAACTACTGTACCACAGACAAGGTCGGTTAACACGAAGCTGGAGATTAGGATGGAATGACATTGGTGTCATTAACACTCTTCTTCCTTCTCTCCAAGGAAGTATAAATGCAATCAGTTGTCACCAATAGATACCTTTTTCCTCAGGAAAGATGAAGATGACAAGAGAGATATAGGACATTTCATTATTTTATCCCTATCAAAATATAGAGAACGAGAAAGCATTTTTCAGTCTGCCCCTGTGATGGTGTTTGGGTCACTCAATTTGCTCTCTGCTGGATATGTTAATAGAAGTCCTGCTACATCCTATTTCTGTGAGCTATAAATTTTGACAGCCTTCTGAAAGCTTGTATAGTAAAGAGTAGGTTTTAGACGAAAACCTCTTGAAGACTTATCTTGTCCAGAAAGGTTCCAAAGTTTATCCAAGCAGGTAAGCTTTTCTTCAAGACAAGAATAACCTTCGGATAAGAATGTATGTTGGTTCTTTGAGGAGTTTTCTTGAAATAATTTTGTCATACTTCACCCTTATTGAAGGCTTTCTGCTGGAGGATGGATTTATTTATGGTGATGACAGTCTTCCACTTTTAAGAATTTTAAATGTTGATGCAAATCTAAGTCTATATAACAGAGGATGAAAAATGTAATTTAGCATTGGTACTATGAACATACCTTAATGAAAAGATCTTTGATACTGATAAATGCAAATATAGCTAACATGTCCTATAACTTCATCCATTGGAATAGATGATTTATTACAGCAGTTGCAGGGACATGTCTCCTCCTTAGAAGAGTTCCAGTTGTAGCAAAGGGTACAACAATGCCTTAATCAACATTTGTAAGTGTTTTCTGCAGTAAAAATAGCATAGCTACTGCTAACAGAGCAGCCAGTCATCAGTAGGGAAGAGCATTTCTGCATATAGCATAAAATATGGGAATCCTAAACTTAAAAGTTATTTAAAGGCTAAGAGAATTGGATTTGTTCAGCCTGAAAAAGAGAAGGCTTAGGGATGACCTAATTGTGACCTTCCAGTACCTGAAGGGAGCCTACAAGAACGATGGAGAGAGGTTTTTTTACAAGAGTATGTAGTGACAGGACAAGGTGGAATGGCTTCAAAATGAAAGAGGATATTAGAAAGAAATTTACTCTGAGGGTAAAAAAACACTGGAACAGGTTACCCAGGGCAGATGCCCATCACTGGGAGTGTTTAAAGCCAGGCTGGATGAAGCTCTGACCAACCTGGTCTGGTGGACCAGGTCCAAGGGGGTTTGAACTAGATGATCTTGAAAGTCCCTTCCAAACCAAACCTTTCTATGTTTCTACAATTCTGTGATTCTATGATGAAAAGCGACTCAGCTGTATTGTAATATTGTAGGTGCATATGCATGCTTCTATTCCTGATCTCCTTGCCTCTGATATTGTCTTTTTAATGATCACATTTTAGACAATTCTGAATAAAGTTTACTGATATGGGGCTAGCTCATAAATAAGGGAGATTTGAGTCTAGATAGCATCACATTTTTAAAGTGTAACTTAGAATGTGTTACATGTTAAAGAATTAAATATCACCTTTCTCACATTTCTGGTAAAAAAAAAATTAAAATAAATTTCAATAGTTAAACTGAAAAAAGTCAGCGTGGAGAATAAATATTTTAGGATGCAGAGTTTTTAGTTGGATACTGCAAATTTGGGAGAGGTCAGAGGTACCGCAACAGCAGTAGTATATTGATTACAAAGTTTTCTTTTCTGACCCTAAAAAATGCCTTTTTCTAAGCTCTTGTTTTACCGAAGTGCATCTGACCTATCTCTTCCCCTAAGCGTAGAAAGTATTCTTTATAGAAAGCCATAAGCTGTAGTTGTACATGGAACAGAATGTAGATGGTAAAATACAGTGTTCCCAGTGTGCCTGTGGGAATACAAAGACCTCAAAACAAACAAAAAACAACTAACAGGCTTCCAGTCCTAGAAATCAATAACAACGTTAGTTACCAAAACTAAAATAAGTGTTGAGCATAAAGATTGTGTAAAAAATTGTATGTTTACTGAAATTATGTGATTTCACATGCAAAGGTTCACTCTGTGCTGCCACAGTAGACATGAAAAAGAAGTAAGGCACAGTTATATAAAGAAGTTCCCGTTCTGAAATCATATCCAAGCTGTTCAATTTGTCATAAGCCACCAAGACCGGTTCACTGCTGCTAGCCTATGCTGAGGCTTATATATAGCATCAAAGAGTTGGAGATTGATGCTCAGAGAAAGAGACTGTGGAAGTGGACTTGAATTCTAATTCTGTCTCTCACCTTGTCGTTGATTGTTTCATGGGATGGATAGTGCAGCTGAAGCCGAAATTGTGTTTGCTTTACATCCAGCTCTGAGAACAAGCTCTGACCGCACTTGTTCAAGTTTCCTTAGCCAGGGATGACTTACAAAGGCTCCAAATTGGAATGAACTGTCTTCTAAGTGTGTTATGTCTTCTCCAGCTGGATTATAAATCCAAGTAAAAGGATAACCTGACAAAATTTTTCTGTTGTCATTTCTAGCAAAACAACATCCCCCTTCCCAGATTCTAAAAGTTTTCAAGAATGAAAATGCTATTTAAAGGAATTATTTTTCTGCTTTTTTATAGTATCTCAACCCTGATTCTTGTGCTATCACATAGTGAAATTTTTACAAGCTTCATAGTTATATAAAAACAGCTGCAGTGACTGCAAAATTTTGGGTCTTTTTTATTTTTTCTGAGAGCCATTTCACTCAGGAGGACTAATGATGCTGTGGACACCTGCTGTAACCAAAAGACCTTCGTTGGAATGAGGAATATTCTTGAAGTCTGAAAATCTGGACTCTGTGATGTAGGTGGGAAAATTTTCACTAGTGTAATAGCAGAATATAGTTATATTTCTCATGGCATATATATCCATAAGATATCCGTAATCAGGCGTGTGATGAAGCCATCACCAGTCAGCTCAAGGCAGTTAATTGGTATGGATATATTTCAGGCTGGAATGATATGGATTTAGGTATGAGTTTCTGACTGTGATGGGTTGGCCTTTGCTGGGTGACTGTTGCCCAACAAAGCTGCTCTGTCACTCCCCTCCTCAAAGGCACAGGGAACAGAAAATGTAATGAAAGCCTTGTGAGTCAAGATAAGGACAGGCAAATGTCACTTATCATGGGTAAAAGAACCTCGACTTGGGGACAAGGCAATTTAATTTATTGCCAATCAAATCAGACTAGGATAATAAGAAATAACCCCAAATCTGAAGCACTTTCCCCCTGTCTCTGTCTTCCTAGGCTCAGCTTCACTCCCAATTTTCTCTAGCTCCTCCCCACATCAGCACAGGGAGATGGGCAATGGGGGCTGCGGTCCGTTCATGACACATGGTGTGTGTTGCTCCTTCCTCCTCAAGGGGAAGACGCCTCATGCTCCTCCCCTGATCCAGTAGGCCCTTCCAACAGGAGACGGTCCTCTGTTAACATCTCCTATGTGAGTTTTTCCCACAGGCCACAATTTTTCACAAACTGCGTGTCCCTTCCGTGGTGTGCAGTCCTTCAGGAACAGACTGCTCCAGCATAAGTCTCCCACATGGGCAATAGTCCTGCCAGCAAAACTGCCCCCGTTTAGGCTCCTATCTCCACAGGGTGGCAGGTCCCTGCCAGCAGCATGCGCCAGCACTGGCTTCCCTCAGGTCTCAGCCACCTGTACAGTGCGGGGCTCCTTCACAGGCTGCAGGTGATCTCTGTTCCCTGGTAGCTCTCCATGGGCTGCAGGGGCACATCCTGCCTCACCATGGTCTTCCTCATGGTCCGTAGTGGAATCTCATCTCCGGTGTCTGGAGCACCTCCTGCCCCTCCTTCTGCACTGACTTTCGTGTCTGCAGGGCAGTTTCACATTCCCACTCCTCTCTCCTGGCTGCTCTTTTGCAGCAGTTTTTTTCCCTTTCATAATTCTGTTATCCCAGAGGTGCCGCCACCATGGCTGATTTCAGCCTTGGCAAGCAGTGGGTCTGATTTGGCACCAGCTGGCACTGGCTCCATCAGACATGGGAGAAGCTTCTGGCAGCTTCTCACAGAACCCACTCCTGCAGCCCCCTGCTACCAAACACTTGCCATGCAAACCCAATACACTGACAGATGTTTATCTATTTTAAGGGATAACAGTATCTTACTGAGAAATTATTTATTGATACCATATGGCAATCCCCAAAATTATAGCTAAATTAGTTTAATTTAGCTCATAAAACCCCCATTTGTTTTTCAATTAAAAAAAAAGTCTTAAGGACTGAAAATACTGCCTAACACATTTTGTGGGTTTTTTGGGATTGAGTTCTTAAAATGTTTTGAGCATCCTTTAAGCTGCGTGGTGCTACCATAAGGAAATAGAGATGAGGAATGCCTTTCACACAGGTATTCTCAAGCATTATTTTTAAAACTGTTGCGTTAATAACCTCTTACAGATTGCTTTGAAGACTTTAATCCTCAGACATCTCTCAATTTCTAGAGACCTAGTAATATATTGTATATATCTAGAAATCTCTCAAAGATCAAGACGTCAGACAGAATATATATGTAACAAACATCATGATTCGGTAAAACAGTCTACCAAGAAGCCCTTCACTTTATCCACATAAAGAAATTTAAGAATAATATTCCTTTCAAAGTATTCTATCACTACAACATCTCTAAAGCATAAGAGGAAAAGAAAATATATTTGATGTTAGGACTGAAAATAAGTACAGAAATTTTGAAGAACTGATTTTGAAATATTTAGTTATGTCTTCTGAAAATACTTTAGATAATCAGAAAGGGGTGTAAAAGGTACATAAAGCGGTATCAAATTATTACTCTGTGTATCAAATTATTATAGTGTGTTGTACCTCTGTGCTGTAATTGAGTATGTGTTGCAAACTGCCTTTTTGTATGTGGCTGGTGGTTAGACAAGGAAAGAGAACCTGGAAAATTTGATGCAGAACTAGTTTTTTTATTTTTCATGTGTAATGCAATTTCTTTTTCTACTACTTCATGTAACGTACTCTACTGAAATTGTGTTAATCATAATGATATCTTAGTGTCTGTTCTCTAGGTAGTCCTATGAGAATCAAGGAGTTGGACTCTATGGTCCTTATGGGTACATTCCAACTTGCGATATTCTATGATTTTTTATATGTAGTGTCTTGATTCCCAGTTGCATTATATATGAGCACCAAAAAAAAAAAAAAAA
>WEKY01021695.1:17240-28446 GCA_013390045.1 Picathartes gymnocephalus
AAAAAAAAAAAAAAAATTAAATACCAGGTTTCTTTTTCTGAGCTCCTCACTGGAAAATAAATGACGATCTGAAAACAGGACCTGAATGACCACCTAAAAGTAACATGGCTCTAGTATTGTCTTTAATCTATTTTCACTGTCATTATTTATATCAATGTATTTATAAGGAACGTTAACATTTTGATAGACATTATATATTCCACTAACTAACAAATAATGATGTAAGCAATGAAGGGAAGACGAAATTTGCAAGCCACTTTCAAAAGTGAGATTATGTCAAAACTGTTTATATGAAGATTAGTTGCATTTCATATAATCAAAAATACAGTAGAATAATGCAATACCATGAAAAGATTCCTATATATTTAGGTACATTT
The DNA here is from genome assembly GCA_013390045.1 of Picathartes gymnocephalus. Taxonomy (NCBI): domain Eukaryota; kingdom Metazoa; phylum Chordata; class Aves; order Passeriformes; family Picathartidae; genus Picathartes; species Picathartes gymnocephalus. The sequence goes on from WEKY01021695.1 coordinate 17,618, forward strand.
TTCTAATAATTATCAAGACCTCATAATATCAGTGTTTCTGACAAGTACATAACACTAACAATATGAAATGAAGAAACAAAAATGCAAATTTAATTTTAAATCTCTTTTTTTCCTTATCTGGAGCAAGTTACAGGGGTATTTTCCCCTCCACAAGACATGACACATATGTGCCTTGCTTAGGGAATTTGCCCATTATATAAATCAAGGAGAGTGCATAGCAACATCTGTTATACAAGCCTAGGTCTGCTAAGAAATTTTATAATGCTGAAAAATAACAAACCTGCATTACCATACATGACATCTATTCCTTGTACTATTAACGTAAATAAACATATAATTTCCTTCAGATAACATAATGATATTATATTTTACCTTCCTTCTTTTTCTTCCCCACCTTTCTTATGATCATGGAATGACTATAAACAGAAGACTATTTGACTAGTTTTTCCAATTATATTTTGGGAGGAGTTCTGGGACATTGTTTTCTTTTATTTTGCAGATTTCTCTGTCAGTTTTTAATGGATTTGTTTTTCTAAATGTAGTTCTAGATATTGCCTTTCTCGAGTCAAAGCTTACTAGGAGAGTAATTTAGAGATATAAATTTAGGGAAGGCAGAAAGCCCAGGTCCTACCTCCTCTTTAGCTCTTTCAGATGCAAGACAGACTCTGGAATACCTACATTTATGAAGGGGAGGAAATATAAAGGAAACTTCCTTATGAACAATAACAGAGCTTTATATACTCAGCTACAAATGTTCTTGCCTTGAGACAGCTGGTTGAAAAGACAGATTATGGTTGTCTGATTCTCTTTAAAAACCAGAAGCAGATCATTTCCATGTGTAATTATATCCAGAATCTGAATTGTCAAAGTGTTCTTGAAACATAATTGACATACACTATAGGAAGGGACTCAAAGTTCTATAAAAGAAGCTTGATCTTGTAACTCCAGCATGTTGCCAAACATTGTTTTTGCATTTTCAGCAAAAATCCACGTGGCAGGATCATGGTAAGAGGTTCTTTAGATGTAAGGCATTCTGTTCCTCAGTTTGAAGATGGAGGAGTGTGTAGCCCAGATTGCCTGAGTCATGGGAACTAAAAAGAAATGAGAGAGAGACTCATTAGACTTTAAATTCATATGTGAAGCTAAAACAACTTAATATTCAGGACATCCTTCACAGCCAAATATCCTAATCACCTAAAACAAGGGTGAGACTAAGCAGCAAAAGCACTACCACCACTTTAGAAAAAGGCATGAGGCAGCTGCATTCTGAGCAATACATATGTCTTCAGGCTCTACACAGAATTACTCACCCGCTTGCAGTGAAGAACAGTTTCACTCTCATCCTTCGTACTGGTGTTTCCTACAGGATGACTCTAGTCAGTGCTGATTGCTGTGATCACCAATCCAGCTTTACTACCTTTCCTGCCTCTATCATTTCTGTGACACAAATAAGTATATCAGCATTTCCAATGGTTTTCTCAGAGATAACTGTCCCTTTCTAGGGGCCCACAATGCTGAGGATTACAATGGCAAAGTCCTATTTTTATTTGTGACTTGGTGTTTGTCTGTTTTAAGCCATTTAGACCTGGCATTGTCAAACAAAACAGCCTCTGCATAGCCTTAAAAACTAGACCTAGGAAAAAGCACGAGAGTAGGGCTTGCAGACTAGTTATGTTTCACTTTTGCGACTATAAGGAATCCAAGATCTCTCATGTTCAGAACAAATTACTCATAGCAAAAGATTCTGGGAAGAGAAAGGTCTTACTCCTTGGATTGTCTTTCTGGTATACAAGGCAACAGAAAGGAGCAAGGATAGCTGCTATATTATTATGATTAATATGTTTGGATGAGAATCTTAGGAGGATTAGCCAGGATACAGACTATTCCAGCTAAGTGATTTACAAAGACCCAGGATAGCCAAGTGCTTAGGATGGCTTTGAAGATCAGGCAAAGCTGTGGACAAGCTGAGGATGGGTTGGAAGAATAAGCAAAAAAACTGTGCCAAAGGAGTTAAACACCTTTGGCGGGGGAAATGAGACTGGTTTTTTATATTATAATATCTGATGTCTGGGTTTTCAAGAGAAAGCTTTTTGAATTCTTTCAAGGCAAAAAGAGAAGATGCTTCTTAGAAAATCCATTCTGATGGAACGTAACTTTAGGAAAAGATCTCCAGAGGAGGAACAGTCAAAGAGAAGCAAAGGCAATTCTGCTTTGATTCTAAACATTTTTATTTTTACTGACTAGGGAAAAACATTTTAATTTGACTAGTGTCTATACTGTCTCTGTAAATAATAACTCCAAAGGAGAGACCGGAACACTGTCCAGAGGGATGTAGTTAGTCGCTGTGACCTGCATTTGGAAATAAACACAAGGGAAAAACACCACGGAAAAAAATTCTTATGATTTATAAGGTGTGGTCAATCTGTTTGAGATCCAAAGCTGAATAGTAGAATCTTTCCTACATCATAATTTTAACACATTGCTCGTATGAAAGTTTGCTTTAAAAAACTTTAATTCCACAGAATCACTTTCCACCTAATTCTCGTAGTTATAAAATAGATCCTTTGCAAGGAACTTGAAGTTCTTCTGTGTGAAAAGGATGAATTTTAAAAAAAGAGAGGTTTGAAGTGGCAAAATTGTTAAATAGTCATTAATATGAATTCAAATGAGCAATCTGATGTACCTAATGGACTTTGAAGGGACTGTTAATTTGAAAAATCATTAGAAAGTCATGCAAGAAACAGTGAGATAAATTTTAAAAGGATATATAAAAAAAAAAGATTAAGGATATTAAGAAATGTGACCGCCCACATAAAAGTGAAATCAGAAAGAAAAGAGAATCACAGTGAGAAAGAAAAGTTTAAGTAGTGACATTTATAAGACAAAGATGAGAAATTATGAATTTTATATTACATTTTTTTTAACAAAAAATATTTTCTCTTCATCTTGAACATGTTCATGGAGGCCTGTCTCCTGTGGTATAACGTGTTTTCCTAGAATAAAACATTAGGGGTCTAAGAACCTGCTGATTATATATAAATGTTTATATATAAATATAATCCAAATATATTACTTATTTTTAAACAATTTTCCCATAATTTTTATAATGTCTAAAACCTTAATTAACGAAGAACAGAAGGAAGAGACAAAAATAGAATGGACTCTTCTGTTAAACATGCATTTTTGATTGAACAGTTGTAGCTGGAAATTCTACTGTCTGTTCCTCTACACTGTTTAGAAACACAAATGTGTATTTATTTTTTTGATTAGCAGTTTTTTGGATAAATTGTCTGAGATCATAAAAAGTTATGGGGTTTTAATTTTTTTTCTTCTTCTTTTTTTTTTTTCTTTTGTAGATTTCACAAGTTGCTTTGTTGAGAAATTCTATTCCACTGTGATGAAATTTTTATTCTGTTTCCCACAGATGCAAGAGCTGGGAGATCCCTGATTCTTAATGTGTCAGAAAAACTAAGTGCTTTTCTGGCAAAACTCTCAGAAGAAGGCCTTCCTATACCACTGGAAGTAGTATATTGTAAAGTTTGTAAAATTGCCATTGAAATTAAATAAAATAAAGTTTATTGATGAAAATATTTTTCTAAGATGTAAAGCAAATATGTTTGAAAGTAGATAAACTACTGGACTCAGATATTCTCTCTAAATATGCTAATTCTTGCTATGAAGAAAAATTCAATTCCATTAGCACTGCCAGGTTTATTTTAAGTTTAACATTTTACTGTTTTCAAATTTGACTGTTTTCTGCATACTTTTATATTATTGCTAAAAGTTATTGCAGGATATTTTATTCCAGTTTTCCAAACAAGTTCTACAGTTAACAAATATTCATTGTTTGCCCCTTAGATTTCAAAAAGGAGAAGTTTTTTCCTCTTCCTTACCAATGTCTGTTTCAATTAGAAAAACGGTGCAGAGACCTCACTTTGATTTTCTCCTTCTGGCAGATGTAGGCTTTAACACAGGAATCACTTGCTGCCAATTCTCCTGCTAAGGCCACCTTATCTGTCATAGTTGGTAATTTCCTGATGAGCTCTGTCTGATCACCATGTAAAAGATTTTATCCAGAGTGCTGACCTTCACTCACATTTTACTGCTTCTGTCTCTCAGATGCAGTTGGATTGTGTATTTATTTAGCCAAGAAATTGATTCTAATCTGAGATGGAGAATATTCAGAAGACTTTACTGCCTATTGCCCTTAGAGCAACTCATAATGTGTGTTCCCAAAGCTGGCCACTCTGATGGCATGGTGGAGAGATTCATGTACACATTTATCAATCACCCATATTGATATTGTGATATTTATAATGGGGAGAGTGGGCAGTAAAGAGGATTGTTTTGAAAAGACACTGAAGATTAGGCAGGTGATGCTGAACAAATGAGGAAAAGAAAACTAAGTGTACAGAAGCTTAAATAACACACCTATGGGTTTCCCATAGTGATGAAGTGTTGGAAGTACTGTGTGAAAAGAAGAAACATTCTGCAAGGAAAATCTGTAGTTTTCAGGGGACTTGTCTGCTCAGTCTACATTCAGGAAATCCATATGGAAGGATTTATAAACGAATAAGAAAGAGAAAACTATAGGATTAGAATTAAAGCAATATTTTCTGCACCTTCAGATGTAAAATTTAAACAGGCCAAGTTTGTTGGCCTGCAGTTCGATCTTGTAGCTTCTTGTAGTTCTTTTTATGAAATCCCCAAAAGAATATATGACAATGTTGGAATGAGTCTAGTTAAAATCAGTGGGAGTCACCTCACTTTTCACCTTAGTCATCTGCTTGCTTTAGGTGTCTTCCTGTCATAAAAATGACATGATGATTTAAACCGCAGCCAGCAATCTTGATCTTGGCTATTATACATATGTATAAAAATGTATTTCAATAGTAGGGATTGGTAATCACATCACAGTGCTTTTCCTTTGTTCCAAGTCTTTACAATGTATTACTGTCTGGTAGACATGTCCTTAGTGATGTTCCTTGAAACAGAATCTGTTTGAATGTAGAACCATCAACTCTGACAAAGAAGTGCCCTTCTGACACTTAAAAAAGTGTGTGTATGGATAACCCAAATTAGCAATACTTTTTCCTAAAGTACTGTGATAACTTTTGTGATTTGGGCTGAAATTTAAGAAGCTTTTGTCTTTGTAAAGTCTTGCTGTAGTTCTAATCTTATGACTAGCTGACATTTTCAAACTGGTTCTTCTTTTTTCTCTACATTTGACATGACTGAAGATGTAGAAACTACCATCAGCCTGCATGCAGCAAGCTGAGATTTTGACACTTCAAAAAGACACATGCCAGAACATAAAATGAGGCCACTGAGGGATAAGAAGTTGTTATTTTTCTGGCCTGCTTAGCTTCAATATTTTAATTGCTATAATCACCTAGATTTTAATCAGGTATATGTATAAAAATATTTATTAACTATACTAGACAAATACCTCTTTCTTATTTCCCAACTCCAAAAATGTTTAAGAAAGCTTGAAATTTATTTCTAAATTCTTTCTTAAAAAAAGCATATATTTTTCTTTTATGTTTGTAGAGAAAATTGCATTTAGTACATAGTGTAATGTGGTATGAATAACTCATCTGATAATTTCTGCAGTAAAACATTTAAGTAGTCTCAGCAATAGCTCATAAATTAAACAATGCAGAAGAAGTTCAAAGGCTTTTGGCTGTCCTAAGGAGTTAGTAGTCTAAGGATGAATGGAAAGAGAATAATTTACTAAAAAACAGATGGTGGGGAATAAGAGACCATTAAGTTTATACTAATAAACATGAAAAACTGTGAGCGTGGATCAGCGTGCAACCTCCATGCTGTCATAACTGAGAAACTGAGAATTTCAGGCTCTTTTTTCACAATCTTCTCTCTGCCTGTCATAAGAAACTGTTTATGCTAGTTAAATGAAAAACAGCACAAAGAGGAGACTAGCTGAAATGTGAATGCTTAAGGATTTGATAGGTTGTGTACTGAAACGATTTTATAACTTCCCTCTAGATCAGGTCTTTCTATTTTCAGATGTCCACCTTAAATCAGAATAACAGACAAGTCTCTTTGCCTAGAGAGGAAAACAACTACTTCATGCAATGGCTGAGCACGAACTGATGAAACCAATATATGTGGAAGTTCTCTCCTGTAGCATCAAGTGACCAAACCCACAGGAGCTTTGACAGAACATATCTGAAATTGCCTTCAGTTTTTCTCTGGCAGTGTTAACTGACAATGCAGACTATAACATTTCAGCTGAAGAAATGCAATTACTTTGAAATCAGCAGTCGAACTCAATGTGCCTGTAACTGCTCACTTTTTTTAAAAGAAGTCTTAATTTATTAACTCTCAGATACTATGTGCACCTGTTTTCAGTGTCAAACCTTTCAAAAGACAAAATTTGGTGTACTTTAGCTTAATATTTTGAATTAATCTATAGAATCACTCTGGTGGGTTATAACTGTACAAAAAGGAAATTATTTGCTCTGTATAAAAGTGGAACAAATGCAGTACTTTACTAACATAGTATAAAGTTCAGAAATATTCATTTTATGACCAGTCTAAATGAAATCTGACAAACCTATCATACAAGTTGCTTACTTTTTCTTGCAGATATCAGGAAATAGAAACACTGGGTGGCTGGAGTTGCTGTTGCTGTGGTTGTTTGGGGTTTTTTAGTGCAAAACAGCATAACCTCCTGGACTCTCCTGAAAAATCACTACCAAATCAGCTTAATTTTTTAAGATGCTTTACTTTAAGTAAATAAGTAAATATTGGCAACTTCTAGAATGAAGAAACAAAATGTATTCCACTCTCAGTAAAATCTCAGGAAGGAGATAAAAGTAAAATAGCTACAAGTGAACCCAGGAGAGAAGGAAATATGGCATGAATTTCTCCCATCTGCTCATTTTGGTGCACTTCCATATTTATTTCTCTTTCTGTCAAGTGCAGATTATGAAAGCTTTAGATTTTTATCTTACTTGAAAACTTTAGCAAATACAAGCCAAAGTATCTCAAGTCAGGAGCATGATTAAGAAGTAGTCTCTAGCCAAAAAAAATCTTAAAAGACTGCCTTCTTATTGACTTTCTCAAGTACCTGTTTAGAAAACACTGTAATCTGAACCATCTATTCATTAGCGTGGGTACATTAAAATCCTCGTCCTACTCATAATTCCTGTTCAAAACCACTAAACCAATGTTTTAATTAGCTCGGTAGCACAGATTTCTAAAACTTGTTGTTCTTGAGGCTGACCAAATACCGCATCTGCCTTCCCTACAACTATGTCAAACAGTTAAATCAGCTGGTAGGAACTGAAGGTGTGTTGGCAAGCAGAGACTTTGTAACAGCCCAAGATCATTTTCTTTTGATACTTTTGATATATGAAGTAATATTAATAAGAATAATATTATCTTTATACATAGATGCAGCTTCCCGATTTACTGATTATTTTGAAGTTTATTTGAAAGTTTCTATATTGGTAGTCATCCACATAATTTTAAAAACTAATCGAAGTCCATTGTGTATCACTCTTGTTTCAGTCGCAAACCTCTTCTAAGGAAAAACAGTCAAGTTATTCTGTGCAATTAGTGGTATCATGTCAAATCAGTGGCTTTGTGATGTTCCTGATAACATTGGCGACTAATGAAGTATTTGACTATTGCAGAGTTTGCTTTTATGATATGTTTAGCTCTTGATTAGTAAGAAATAAGTCCTGGAGCTTCCAAAAGAAGTCTTCTTTTTTTTTTCTTGCTAATCACTCTTAGAGCCTCTTCAGATTAATAAGAGTATTTAAAAAATTTACAGGTTCAGAACTACTCAGGTCATTTTCAAATAAGCAAACTCAAAAGGCAGTTTGATTCATCAGAAGAGGTTAACAGAGAATTTTTGTAAAATAACTTGTAGTATTCAGTCAAAAGGCAGCTGTGGGATTGTCTGTACTTTGATGGCTTTAATTACGCACCTGACTACACAGAAAATATCGGTGCAGCACTGTGAGAAGTGTCTACCTTAACTGCCTTTATTTCTTACTTCTGTAAGTGAATAGCACTTAAAATGCCATTATGGTTTCTGGGTTCCTTCTCAAAAGACATGTAATCATTAAAAAGTGTAATATAAATATAAGAAGATATATTCTGCAATATAATAGAAACCCATAAAGTCTCATGCTATTTCTTTTACTTCATGTTTATATAGAAGGCATACTGAAATGCTTTTCACCATATACTTTTTGGGTTTTTGTTGCTGTGTCTTGTGTCTCCACACAATCAAATTGTTAGTCTTATTTAAGAATTTTCGTTGACATGAGGAAACCCCTCTCTGAAGCCCTACATGCATCTGTGAGGTGTTGGTCCCCACTTTCACCCTGGAATGACAGCCCCCCACCCAGGTAGGGGCTGCTCACAGCACTTACCTGGCTTAATGCTAAGAGACAGATTTTATTTGTTTTCTCACAAAAATTCATTTTCTCTCTCTTTTAATGCTGAAAAGATTATTTTTGAATTATCTTACTATTCTGTTTAAACAGTCAAAGGCAAAAAAGTGCCTTATTTTTCTGGATTTATAAGCAGAAAAACCTCAAATCAAGACAAAAGTGCACGTGAGCTTAGAATTTCAGGTTACAACTTGAGATTTCTGAATTTTGATTTAATACAAAGTTTAGAGACCTATATAAGATCAAATATATTCTGGGATTTAGATAAATTTTAACTACCGAGAAGGATCCCAGACGGATTTTTTCTGACCACTTGGAACATTGGATGATGCTGGTTTGTTGTTCCTGTATGAAGGATAGGTTTTGTTGTTCACTAATTTCTGATTAATTTTTTTTTATCAAATACCACTGAGAAAAGGAAATATGGGCATAGATAAGAAACCGGCGCTGGTGAAACTTATTTCTTCTCCCTTAAAATAGATCACAGCTTCCTCAGGGAAAAAAAAAACAAAAACAACAAAACAAAAACTATACATTTAGAGAACTGACTATTTAATGTTAAGCTCTTTACATTTAAATTATTTCAGTATAAAAACTAATTTCTGGTTTCAAGAGACAAAGCTAACCTAGTTAGGAGAATTGACAAAGTCGGCCAGTCCTACTGCATTACTGTGGCTGAGTACACCTGAATTGTTTCACAGCTTAGCTCTGCTAAGCACTGCCAGCTAGTATCACTGGCAATTTTTCTTCTGGGCATCCAGAAATCTATATGATTCCCCAAGGAACCATGCTGACCCAACTGTTTCTGAAGTTGCTGCTTCAGAATAGCTCTATTAGAGGCTTAGACTGGCGCTGACTGTTAGGAAGGTGATCTCTAACTATATATCTTATGCTCTTTAACAATTGTAGGAGGCAGTAGACCCCTCAGTCTTTAAACTAGAAAAATCCCAGAAGGGCTGTTCACAGGACTAAAGCTTTGAATTATGAGTACTCCATCAGAAGATTACATCTTCCTAGATAACAGAACAAGGCCTGGTCAATTCTGGCTACTATTAGTGTTAGACAAATATATCTGCTTTAAATGCTGCTCATATAAACACATTTTAACGTAACATTAATAGTGCTTTCAGAACATTGTTTTAAAGTTAGGAAGATCTGGAATTCATTGGTGAGCTATCAGATGGTATCATGCAACCAGAATGCTTGATAAAAAATCAAACTCAAGAAACTATACACAGAGCTGTAGTTCTCTAGACAGCTTTTTGCGGGGGTTTTATGTGTGGGGTTTTATTTTTCCTCCACCTTTATCACCTCCTAGTTTACTACGTATTACCAAAGCTTGTCTTAAAAAAATATATTGTCTGTACATATTTTCTGATCGCTTTTATTCTCCTGTTGCAATGTTTCAAAAGTACTAACTCTGATGAATGCTTTGACCAAACACAGCATTCTCTTCATACCCTGCAGTCAATCTCACTCTGATTATCACCTCACCCTCATGCTCATCCTACTCTCACTCTTCAGTTACCTGATGTTGAAGCTTCCAGCACAGAGCACGGTCTGTTCTTTTCTTTCCAAATGATTAGTATTTTACTTTGCTTTAGTACTCTGCCAGAAATGACACTAAACCCCCCTACTACTCTACATCTTATTTACTATAATCTTACCTAATATGAGTATGTATTACAGTATTCTTTTCTTCTGGCTATTCATTTCATATCCAATTTTCTCCGTCCCTATTAATTCTGTCACCTCCTTCACCTTCTTGCTTGATCACCTTTGCTTACTACTGTTTCTCTGCCAGGCTCCTCCTTCCTTGTTCAGACAGAATAATTCCTTCTTTCTCTCTTTTTATTATCAAACCTGTTTTCTATTTTCTCTTTTTATGCAGCATATAAGCAAAGAAACTCATGCCAGGCCTTCCCAAGGCTGTTTAGGCCATGCTCTTGTTTATTTGGGCACAATTCTTCATTCACTGTCAGTGTCTGTGGAACTTTTCAGTCTTTATGCTTCCCCTTCTCAAAGATCCATCTGTCTCCCAGATGAGTTAATATCCACTACCCCAGTTGCAATTCTCACTTCTGTCTTACCATTTCTTTTCCTCTATAAGGCGTAACATATTCCTGACCAGATCCTATCAAACACCCAATGTCTTTCTTACAAAAAATTATTCTCTGCTCAGAGAAATTCCTAGAATTTCTTAGCAGAACTAAAGCTTTATTTGCCTTATAATGACTGAATTAATTTTACTGAAATCTTCCAAAAATCTAGTACAAGTAAAAAAATATTAGGTGAAATTTCACAGAAGATAATTACTTTTTAATTGTATTAGGATTCTATATTCATTCTTACATATCAGAGTAGAACAACCCTAAAAATAAATAGGTGATGCTGCAGACT
>WEKY01021696.1:0-17320 GCA_013390045.1 Picathartes gymnocephalus
TTGGAGTGTGGCACAGCTGTCAGAGATCTACAAGGGTTTTTGTGGAAAAATGACATAGGCCTTCTCCAGCTTCCCTTCATGCTGTATAAAATATTCATTTATTCCATGCTTGAGTTATTTTCTTTCCCTTGGCAGCATCAGAGAGGTGCATCAAGGTGCCTTTTCTACTCAACACCCACGAGAAAATTGCACAAAACACCGAGAGGTGGAATGGTGCCCATGCTGGCCAGTACCTACTGCTGGTGTCTGGAAACCAGCACTGGTTTCATATTTCTTGTCCAGTTGTTGTGTTCTGTGTCTCCATGTTCTGTTGACTCCTGAAATGATCCTGTTGTCTGAATTTAATTAGTTTTCAAGATAGGACACTAGGGTATGAAGAAAGCCAAAGACATGAACAATGGCAGCATAGAACACATGCTAATAAAGAACAGATTAGATGTTATACATTCAAAAACATCTGACAACTCAAATGAAAAAGCCGGAGGTTTTTTTGTTTTGTAAAAAGCATAAAGCCACATGATTTACAGTAATTTTCAGATTAGGAAGATATTTGAGTAAGAGCATGACAAATCATTTCTCTTGTGTGTGTTAAGCAGGCAGGATTAGCTATCCAAATATCAAAATCATCTATTTTTGAAGTCAAATGGAATATGGTTTAAGTTTTGCTCAAGAAATATTAAGGTAGGAATACCAAAGATAAATTGCAGGTAATTCAGTGAGATCTGCATTGGTAAATTAAATATATTAAAGTGAAGAAGTTAATACCTCAACAGATTTCTTTACCCTTTTCAATTTATTTCACATTTATTCAATAGACTACCTTATGGATAATGCATTTTTCATTATTTAAATGTAGTTATTCTGCGTTTATATGCATATATCATATAAAAGATGTTTAGATTTTAGCAAATTTCTAAATTTTCAATTAAGCACACTAAACAGTTGTTCTATATTTCAGAGGGCATAAACACTGCTTTAACTAAGAAATAATGACCCTCCCAAGACCACAGAAAAGCACAGCAAGAGAACTGTATCATTGACACACAGATGAACAGTCTAAACACAGGTCAGCAAGTGGCAAATCATAAAACCTTTCTCGTAGAATTATAATATAGTATTATATTTCTTTTCATGCAAAGATTTTCAATGTTTATGGCCTTATTTGTGATATTTAGACAACTAAACAGGGCCAGGGACATTTTTTAAATTAGGTGCTGCAGAACATGGAAAACTTCAGTCAGAGTGTATATTGATACTAAAGTTATTTTCCTGTCAGTTATTTTGCAGCAGATATTTCTATTTTGTAAGGAACCCTTTTGGTCCTCCTCCATATGTAAAGCCATACTCTTACGAATTCTCATGAATCAGCATGTAAGCAATACATTTTAACAAATAATATTGCATCTGAAGATTATGTACTATTATTATTTGATATAAGCTTTTGGACATAAAAACGCATTAAATTTTAGTCAAAACAGAAGCAAAAGCTCTAGATTTCACTGAAAATTCACTATGCTGCCATAGTCCACTGGTGTAAATCTGATTATCTGGTCCAATGCATTAGCTAGGACTATCTTGAAAACATTGGTCTTAGAAACCTTTGGGAAGGGAAGAAGGTAAGAAAAGGTTTGAGGAAAAGGACACATGAAGTACAGTTGAAGAGAAGCATATATAAGAAAAGTTAATTTTAATATCAGGACAACTATATAAAGTTGCTCAAATGTTTGGAGTATTAGAATAAGAGCTGAAAAAATACTAGCCAGACCACATGCATTTATTAAGGGGCATTTAGTTACTTATGTGTCTTTTAACACACTTCATTTTAATCCAGAAATTTCTGAAAATTCAAAACCTGACAGTTTTCTGGCTTCCTACTGACCAAACTATGTATCAGTATTCATAAGCAAATGAATGCTACACCAAATAATTTAATTTTTCATCCATAAATAGACATCATCTTTTCACTTGACACCTGCAAGTGAATATATGAAAATTAAATCTAAGATTAACAACATCTTTGGAGTGTGGCACAGCTGTCAGCATTTGTTATGAGAGCAATTAAGAAAAGATCTTGATAAAACAGAGAAGTTGCAAAAAGAGCCATAAGAATAATTAAATTATTTTGAAACATTTTATAGTGAGACCAAAGAGATTTATCGATTTTAGATAACATAAGAAGGTTAATATGTATTTTCTCAAAAACACAAGACACAGTTATAAAGAACTCTTGCAAATTACTAAAAAGCAATACATTGTAAAGACCAGTGATTATATAAACATATGCATATATAGGAAAAACCTGGAAAAACCCTTCCAGAACCTTGCTGGATGTGCAAGATTCTGGCTGATGGCTTAACTGTTTAAGAGGTAAATCACATGTAAGAACTGACATTCCAAGTCCTAAGAAGACTGATGTTTTGATTTAAACTAAAAAGCAAACACAAACCTCGCTCAGAAAATCAATTTAATGCCTTGTAACTTATTGCATCCTCTCCACAGCATTCCTCGGGATGCAAGGTTTGCTCTCGTTTCTGTACTGCTACATAGACAGCCGAATCATGCTTTGAGCTGCTAAAAATAGAGAAAGCTGCCTTATCACTGATGTTTCAGAGCTTTCCTGTTATGAGAGTCTTTAAGCTGTCTTCAATAAATGCACCTAGACCCTCTCCAGCTGACTTTTCTCTGCAAAGGGCCATCCTTACATATCTTTGCATATTGATGGAAGAGTCTCTCTGGTCAATTGCTGTTCATTTAAGGCTGTACTTTGGACTTTTATCTAAGGATTAATATTAAAAGACAACAGAAATGCTGAAACTGTACACATGCCAAGCATCACTGGGAAAGATACAGACACAGAGCTCCCAGTACTCAAATAAAATTCCTCATGTATGCAAAACACTTCCCCAGTGTCTGCAATGTGATCAGATCGCTTTATCTTGGTTAAGTCAATCTGTCAAAATCAGTTCTGTCAGATCTCATTTCCTTTCCTCTCTTTTCTTTTTCTTCTTTCTCTCCTTTCACGTCCTTTTTTCCCCCCTTCTCCTTTAATATAATCTGAGTGTTACTGTGAGAAGCAATCTCAGGAGCTTTTAATCCTGTTTAATTTCAAACACAGCTCACAAAGATGTAGTTGAGTGCTTGGCATAACACACAATCATTAATCAACAGACTTATGGAAACAAAGTGTAAGGAAGAATGAGATGGGAAGATGAAACATGAAGAAAAATAGCCAGAAATCAGGACGGTAAGATAAGATAAGACTGAGGGAAAAAATTAGGAAACTCATTGAAAATGTAAATGATGTTGTCATGAAACAATTGTACAGTTTCTACTTTTGGCATTCAAACATTATAAAGCTCCATTCACATGAAACAAAAACTTTATCCTGAAGGCCATAGTAATAAGAAATAAGGGGCTTTTCAGTACACTGGACTGTGAAAGTGAACTGTCAGAATTCTTGACTCCTATATGTTTTTGGGGTTTTTTTATTTTCAAACATATTATGTGGTTTAGGGTCTTTTCTGCCTGTTAAAAAGACTAGAATTATCTATACAACTGCTCCTTATCACCCTGCCCTCCAGTAAGCCTTCCTCCTCCCCAAAATGCCATTGTAGTGACTGCTATCCCTCTGAAAAAGAAGGAGAATTTAAGTCCTTCCTTTGACAAATGATTTTCTTAATATAAAAAAAGTGAAGGAACAATCAATTTAATTCCATGCTCTTTTCACTTAAACAATCATCATTTGTACAAATTTATGGTCATCAGTGTAGGTACTCCTTCCCCTCTCTTCCCCTTCCCCCACCCTCTAGAAACACTTACTGCAGTTCTATTTATTTTTGTTTATGCATAGTATTACAGTAAGGAAAGAAGTTTTAGAACCACTTTGACAGGTTCAAGCCATGGAAGAGAAAATCAGAATATAAGAGCAACATTTTCATGAAGGTAAGTCTAGCTCATTAATGGCTTTTTGGCCTCTTTTGAAATAAGGGCCTGTCACACCATTTTGGGATAAGGTACCAGTACAATTAATAGAATTGGTGCTGCGTTGCTGTTTGTAGGGTTTCTCACAGTCTGTTTGAACACGTGCCAAAAAAAGTCTCTATTTGAAGGGAACCAAAATTATTTCTGCCGATCATTCAAAGAATTTTCAGAAGGTGAATCCTGAAATTAAACCAAGCCAAAAGAGATTAACAGTGATGAAAAACTGAAATGTGGAAGGAATGCTGGCATAGAGGCTGATAAATGCTATTGCCATTAGAAATGCTGTAATTTCTAGCACCGATTAAAGTAATAGTTTTGAACCCTAATGACATTTAATGCCTTTAATACAAGAACTGCATGACAAAGGAGGAAAGCACTAGGTGCGTTAGGCCACTTAAGTTAGTTAAGTGTAACAGACTGAACACGCCAATGAAAGGGCATCCCCTAAAAATTTCTGTAAAAAGAGAGAAGTTTAAACAAAATATCTACACCAACTCAAATTATGATGTTTGACATGAATTAATGAGTAATGTATCATGCTTTGCTGAAGCTGATGAAAAAAGGCTAAAGTAAGGCATACTAAATAACAAAAGTTGGAAGATTATTCATATTATTTATGGGCACTGTATTTTGCCTCACAATGTTACAATACAGACACTAAAATAATAGGTCTATGGGAAATTTTTTTAAGTTCCCAAAATGTTTCCTGCAGGTTACTCCTGGTATGAAATCTATTCAATTGAACCAGAAGCAAAGGTATATCTGTGCACCCTTTTAATTTTTGTGCTTACTGTAGAATTCGTAAGTGCACTAAAACTGGAGGAGTTTTGGTGCTCAACCAAATATTTTTTTTCAAATACACATGAAATATTAACTATTTCTTTCTCGTATATGATCACATTGATTGGATAAATCCTGAAAAGAAAAGTTTAGGTATTCTTATTTGGCTGCATGTGAGCTTATTTAGATAATAAAGTGGGGATTAATTTTGGAGTAAGGGTGTAACTGGTACAGATACAATTGTACTAAATCAATACAGATTAAAAATTACATTTACTGAGATGCTGAATACTTAATTTTGCTCCAAGCTTTATCAAACCGAAGGGAAAAACAGAGGACACCACAGGTTTTATTCTCCTTCCATTTTCACTGGCAGCTACTTGGAGAGAGGCAGTCCTGTTTCTGAAGGCATCTTCCCAAGAGGCGCTTGGCCGACAGTGCCCTGCCTGCTGACTGCCTTGTGCAGTGGTAATTGCTGCTTTCAGCCAACTGACTTCTGTACCAATTGAGAAGTCAGAGAGAGAGAATGACGAAATCAGCTCAGCAACATTCTGACAGTCACCAGTAAACCTGACTACATTAGAATGTAACAGCATTTTGGCAACTGGCTCTGCCTCCTCCTGCTCCCACCATCACAGAATGCCTGCTTCTCCTTCCTCAACCACTACAGCTTCCAGTGCTGTTTTTCTCAGTGGTTTAGGCTGTCACACCAAACTTGGAGACAGGGAGGCTGCAGTGCAGTGCAAGCACATGCTCTCCTTGCCAGCTCTGCTACAAAGGCAGTAGCCATCAGACTGAGAAGACAGTTCCTAATGTCTTAAAACTGCATTCCAAGACAGTAGAGCTATCAAGGCAATGTAAAGCCCCAACATCACTATTAGACTGAACAAGCCTTTTTTTGTACTTTTCCACAGAGAGCTACCTCAGAGCTTCAACATGCACTACTTTACTCAATTGAAACTGCCAATGTATAATACTTAAGAAATTCAATACTCCATTTAAGGGGTTCTTTTTTTAACACACTATTTAGATACAAGTTAATTTATCAACCCCCTAGGGGGGGAAAAAAGCATACAATTGTCAACATGGAATATACACTTTAAACCTGCAATTTCATTATATTTATCAAAAGGATAGAGAATAGCAACATTATTAATACCGTTGACTGACAATGTAATGAATTCAAAGTATTCTTGGGCAGATACAGATCAGACAATATTTTTTTCAATCAAAGTTAAGAAATCTGTGTTTCATAGGGTACTGAGGAGTTGATTGAGGTCAGGCTTTCCACAGAGAGAAAAAACAGCAGAAATGAACAGAGAACTTGGCAAAATATCACAAAATCATGAGCATGTGTTGAAGAAAAACTTCAAAAGAACCTCAAGAAAAAAACCCAGAATTTACAGATCTTTTAAATGTAAATATGGATTATCTTCTTATATTAAAAGTAACCTGCTCTCTATATAAGAACAAATAAGAGGCAGAAATGGATGGAAAAACAAAATCTCACAAAAATAAGTTGTCTGATTTAAAACATCTCTATAAAGGAGAGTTGACAATAAAGCTTAATGTCAGCTTCAAAGGAAAACATTATTTATATGAAATACAATAAAAAAAGACAAAAGGATGGACAGAGGTAAGCACTGGAGGTGCTTATGTACCACAAAGTTGGCTGAAGCACAGTATGACAGGCTGGTGGTACTCAGCACTGGATTCCTCAAATGCAGCTCATAAACAGGGGAGAGAGGGCTGAGAAACTTATTCAGAGTAAGGGAATTTGAAAGTACTGTAGATTTTTCTAATGTGCCTATCAATAAAGTATGAAATGTTCAGATGAAAATGCAGAAAAAGACTGGCGAAAAAGGGAAATTACTGAAAAGATTGGACAATATTTGGTGCAGGTAAATTAGAAGTATGTATTTTCTTGCAGTGTGCACAGGAATCTGGTAGTATTGTAAAGATGAGTGACTAAATAATAATTTGGCTGTTAAAGCCTGTACATCCTTCAGAAAACAACAGGAGCCAGCACATTTCTCTTTCCCCTGTCGCTGAGGAGTGGAGAGCTCCTGCCAAAGCATGTGCTTGAAATGGTGGTGAAGGTAATAAAGCCATGTGTGTGGGAACTGCGTAGTGGTGGTGGAAATACAGCACTCACTGCACCCTTCTGCCTCGTGCTCTGAACTCGCCAGTATTCCTGACGCTGCCGTGACAGCCTGGGCTCATCTCTTCAAGTGTTTACTGTCAGCTACCGTCTTGGCATACTGACAACATTATCGCCTAAGAAGTAAGTGAAAAACAGATTATTTTGTGGGATACAATCAATCTTTTCAATCTAATCTCAAGGGGTTGCTATAAGCAACAGTTGCAGAGGACTTCTTTAAAAATGAAGCTTTAAAACACTTATTGTATGATAACAATACTAGAATGTCACAATCTTCCTGCAAGTTAAATTTAGTTAAAAGCAGACAGGACTGAAGTTTTTCACAGAGCAGCTTTAAAACATGACATACAACCTGATTCAATGTTAGAAATGTCTGTAGATCGGATAACAGGATTATATTTACTAACCTCTGGTTCCTGACAAAATCATAACAGCAAAGAAAAAGAAGGTTTAGGGCTCTGCAGGACTAATTCAAGTTAAAACATGGTGCAACATGTACTGGCAGTTAATAATGCAAGTGAGTATTAGGTTGCAAAAGGCAAATGAAAGAAAACTAAAATTCTGTTAATAAAAACCTGATGATTCACTGTCATCTGGAATATTGTATTAAACTCTGGTCACTGAAGATAAAAAAAAAGTTACAAAACAAGTAATTCAGAGAAATAAGAGGAGATTAATTAAGACATGGAAGGTTTTGGTATCCAAAAAGATTGAATAGAGTTGGAACATTAGTTCAGAGAAGAGAGGAATGAAGATGGCATTCAAAATAGAAAGTGACAGGGCAAATTATGTGACTGCATTTTCCTTCCCTCTACAAAGACAAAGGAACATTACTGAAACTTTAAAAAACTGTATTTTAAACTAGAAGAGTTTGAGCACAACTCCCTCCCCCAAAATTTATTATCTTAACATGAACATGTAAAGTAGGGTTTAAAGCAGATTGGTCATTTAAAAGGAAACCCTTTTTTCCCCCCAAAGTTATGCAAATTTTCAAGCTTCAGAGCAACCCCAACACATATTGGGAGCAAAGAAGATATTTGTGCTACTGGTATTTTATTTCTGAAGTTGTACACTTCTGTTTCCAAAATATTCTTTAGGAACAACTGATGGGGGCCACTGGCCAGAGTGGAGTGCTGGTTTGATCCAGTCTCAGACTTCCCTTACTTCATTATTGGTAAAACCTTTTTCACTCCATAAACCACTCATTTTCCAACCTCTTCTTTCTCTCGCATTCTCTTTGATACTATGAAGTTAAATACACCTCTCATCCATGAGAATCATAAGACAACTATCACTGATTGTTTTCTTCACATTAAAGCAATAAGTATCGCATAAAGCTTTCTCCATATAACCAGCAAAATATATTTATTTGTCAAAAATTTAACTCCTCTTCAACACATTGACAAGGAGGCAGAAACAATCCTGTGATTCTCAGCAAATACATGATCCTCTATTCTAGTTCTTCCACTCAGTTTATCGCTCAGTTTCAGAGCATTTCCTTCCTTCCTTCCTGCCTCCATTCCATTTCTCTCCTTACCTTCCACACTCAACAGGAAAGTGTTATTCTCTCTATGATAAGGTCAGCCTACCATTGGCTCAAGTCATATCTTGTATTGTATTCTTCTGAGTTACTCAAAATCTATCCCTGAAGTTCAGTTCTGTCACCACACCAACATTCACTGGTGTGCATCTGCTTAATACAAAATGATTACTAAAATTCAATTTTCACATGTTCTATCTCTTCTTACACCTCCTGAGCAAAATATTGTGATCTACATTTTATTTAGCCAGAACCTATGAACAAGCAACAATACAGAGAGATAACAGATAGTTTACACTGTATCAGCACGAACTATATACACTGTACATATGTACATGAACACACATGTATCTCTATATTTTAATGGATTACGGATCTCAGAATGTGAAGACTACTCACTCTGGAAACTGAACAATGCCTAGCCTAGCAGAAAACAGTGAGCATCAGTTTGAAATCTGTTAAATGCTTAGTCAAATACTGAAGGTATTGTTACATGGTTAGTTTTACTCTCCAGGACAATAAACTGTTGAAGAACATGGCATTCCATGCTTAAAACTCAAAATCATTTCTTACGTATCTAAGAAAATTATGGTGGAAAAAATGTCTTCAGAGTCTGTAATCCAGTGGTTAGCACCAGAAATATAGTGAGGAATATCTGACACGTACTGCCTACTTCTTTCTTGCAATATTTTTCCTCCTCTATGCACATAGATACACTTATGCAAGTAAAAACATTGGTATACAGATCATTAAATAAAGAAAACAGTTCTGTGCAGCCTTCCTGGCCACTGTGAATGGATTTTATGAAAGAGTCACTTTATTTGCAAGCAGAGGGATTTTTCTGAGAGTGGTGAAAGGTACAAGCGTTTGTATTATAGAGCTGAATGACTGTATTGGATCATGTAGAGTCAGCCAGGGCAGTATTAACAATAGTAATAATGAACTGACAGATGTGATTATTATTCACAATCTAAGAAGAAACCATGGTAGTTGCAACCCTGTAATGTTCAAAACCACAGGTCAGATATCAACAAGCCAATTAAAATCTCTTTGTGGAGCCCTAGTTTTAAACATTCAAGACCATCTTGTATCATCAAAATACTCAAAAGCTTTTTATTCTGAAAATTTTCTCCAACTCATTTACTTCTAGCCAGAGCCCACTTACCAGGCTGTTGTCACAGCTACTTTCCCACTATTTCCCTGAAGGGAACTCCCAGCTTCCCTACCAAAACACTGCCCCTGCTAATCCCAGGAAAGAAAGATGTTCATGTTGCTGTGCCCCTGCCCATCTTGTCAGCAAGCTCACCTTTTGCCTTAGCTGCTCACCTGCACAGACGACAGTGCAGCAGTAACTTTCTTACTGTACCCACAGAACCTCTCAGCCACGTTGCTTTTGGAGACTGTGGGCCCTACAGCACCCTTGCTATGACTCTGCTCTAGTCAGGACATGGTAGTACTTTCTATACATGACATGTCCCAGGACACTACCAGTGTTCACGCTCTTCTGTACACAGATACGTGGCATTAATACAATGACTACATTTTACTCTTGCCTTCTCAGATTACCCTCTGAGGACACTGCTTTAAGCAGAACTCTTATTATAGGTGGTACGGATTGCTGATCTTTCATGCAAAGATATGCCTCTCTAGTAGGATGTCTGATGAATAAAGTGACTGAAGGTGAGTGGCACAGTTTAACCCCAACTGGCAACTAAGCCTCACAAAGCTGCTCAACTCACTTCCCCCACAACAGGATGGGGCACAGAATTCACTACCACTTCCCAAGGGCAGGCAGGTATTCGGCCAGGAAAGCAGGGCTCTGCCACGTGTAACAGTGACTTGGGAAGACAAACACCATCACTCTGAACCTCTCACCCTTCTTGTTCTTCCCCCAGCTGTATATGCTGAGCATGATGCCACATGGTATAGAACATCCCCTGGGTCAGTTGGGGTCAGCTGTCCCAGCGGGGTCCCCTCCCAACTCACTGGGCACTCCAGCCTCCTCTAGTGGAGTTGGGTGAGGAGCAGAAAAGGCCTTGGTTCAGTGTAAGCACCGCTCAGCAGTACCAAAAACATCTCTGCTTTATCAAGCTATTTTCAAATCCAAAACATGGCCTCATACTATGAGGAAAACTAATCCTATCTCAGCCAAAACCAGCATAGAAAGCGACCCTGAAGGCAACAGGCTTTAGAGTCTGCAGTGAAAAGAGATTCACTTGTGCAAGACCAAGGATTCCCAAACTCTTTTTGAACCGATTCAGAATGCAGTTTACTCATGAAATATGAGCAGCACTTTAAATAAAAAGAAAAAACCTCCTAAGATAGCATAAAGGTCTTAAATGTTTTCATACACCTGCATATTCATTTTTATATCTGAAGTTGAAGGTATATACCAAAATTCCTGCCCTATATAATGCACGAATTTATACAAACAACAAAAACTAATACATAGGAAAAAAATGCTTTCTGTAAATTAATGGAAAAAAAGTCAGATTACGCACATTTCAGTAATGGTTTCTGGAAGGTTCGTTGGGATCTCAGTAAGGCCTTTCCCACGACAGTCCACAATGTTGTTGCTACAGGTGCATGCAGTAGGGCAGTGCAAGACACTGCAGGATGGAGCCATAAAGGACTGGTGACCTGCAAAGGAAAGTACAACATTTTCCACTTACTTGAAGAATTCAAAGCAGAACTTCTAAAATAAATATTGTACCCTATCAGTACTTTCAAAAAGCATTTATTTAAACACACATTTAATACCAACATGTTGATTCAACCCAGAGAAGTGAAAGACAAATGCTCAACTATTGTGCCAGCACTACATAATTTTTCAACTACCTCAGCAACAGCCATTCAATATCATCTTGTTTAAGAAGACTAAGTATGATCCATTTTTCAGATATATTTTATATATTGCATGTTATTAAAAGCTAATTACTGATCTATCTAGCTTTCAGAATGTTGTATAGTATTTAAAAAATGCATGTCAAAAGAAATGAATAAACTTTGCTATGAGCACTGAATGTGACCTGCCAATTTTCTTCTGTTTTGCAAATATTTATTTGAATATGGTCCTTTAGTTATGTATCACTTACAGACAATTTTGGAGTTTTCATTCATTTCATGACATTTTCATTCACACAAAAATACATAGAAGTTTTGACTTTACATCTCTCACTCTGTTTTAGCTCAGCAGACTTCTTCCTCCCACAATCTACCATTCTTACCAACTGAGGTGGCTAATTTACATGAGTTCCCCCCTGATTTCTTGGTGTTGTATGTTAAATTCAAAGTTTTTAATTTCATTTAAACTTAATAATTTCATACTTAGGTATACTTTAGAAATTAAAAACGTTATTATATTTTCCTGCAAATAGATAGATTGCACATTTTATAATATATTAATGCCCTTATTCTTCTATCAATTTAATGATACAGAACACTTGTTTCGTAATGATACAGAAAGATATAAAGGGATAAGAAAGGCATGACACCCTTTTCTTTCTTTTTTCATTAAGTTAGAAAAAGCTAGAGACTGTTTTGAAATTCTCAAGGAAAAAAAAAGAAACAACTTCTGGACTATGAAATCACAATTTAAGATCTGTCTCACAATATTTAATGTCATATATTAATATAGGATGTGTACACTGATAATGTAAGTTGCAGCCAGTGCTGTTCCCACTTTAATCTTCATATAACTGTCCAAGTTCGAAATTGCTGAAAAGATTTTGAGGCCAGGTTGGATGGGGCTTTAAGCAATCTACTCTGGTGGAATGTGTCCCTGCCCACGGCAGGGGAATTGGAAGTAGGTCATCTTTAAGGTCCCTTCCAAGCCAAACCATTCTATGATTCTATGAGACAGAATTTTACAACATAAGAATTTGATTTCACATTTATGTTTGTGTTACAAAAGTACAAAAAACTGCCAAGTCTAATAACACATACTACTCTTTTTATAGTATCAGGAAGGAAATGTTTCACCTACCTTTATTGAATACAGTGATTCAGGGCAAAAACATGGTTATTCCCTTTCATAATAATCAGCATTACAATGATCAAGTTATAAAACTGTTCTTGACATCCAGGCTCTGCAGCCAGAACATTTACATGTAAGATTTATGAAATATGTCTATTGATATATTGATATATGAAATATATCTGTTGTTGGGAGCCCTTTTAAATGTACATAAAGGCAGAATTAGTGGCAAGAATACTGTTAGCATTTGCCGTGTGAAGATGGCAGTGCCTTACACTTTGATGTCAGAGGCTATTTAATAAGGACAGAACATTGTACTTTCCGTAAAACTCTTTTAGAAACATAGATCTGTGCAAACTTTGGCATATTTGGCAATAGGCTTCTGTGGGTTTGGAGAAAATCAACCAGTATGAGAAACTCTGCTGAACCACTGAAAGGACAGCAATATTGCAGCTGTTTTTTTAATGTTTTTGGCAAAACTTGAAACAGTAGACAAAATTTACAGAAAATTTTCAATCTGAGTGTAAAAATATTTAAATAAGAAAGATAAACTTGCCTTCTTCCTCATCTAGAAGATACAATTAAAGGAAAAAAATTGAATAGAGAAAACGTGATTAGTAATGAACTGTTAGTCATTTCATTATTTCATATCAAAAAATAACCTTATGCATTAAAGCATAACAATAAAATTCAGAAAGTTACTTAGGGATTCAGAATAGTATTTAAAAGTCAGAAAATAACACAACAAGGATATACCTGTAAAGTTTAAAAAAAATAATTCCTCATTACTAATGGCTCAATCAGTACATCTTTTATTTCGTTTCCTGTATCTCTCCCCCACAATTACACTTTCAGAAGGCTATAAAATCTTCGTGAATGCAATATTTACACAAAATTTGCGAGAACACAAGCACCCCGACAAATACCAATGAAAACGATTAGGTTTTCCTAATAAGCACTCCTGCTTGGATTATGCAAAAGCTAGCAGAAGTCAGCAGGCAGCACTGGCAGCCAGCCCGAGGTGTGGCTCACGCTTCTCTTACCGCTGCAGACGAACTCGCGCTTCTGGACCTCGGCCACGTTGTGCCCGCGCAGGTGCGACGGGCCCATGCACTGCGTGTAGAGCCCGACCCGCGGCCGCTGCCGCAGCCACTCCGACAGCCAGGCCAGGTGGCAGTCGCAGTACAGGTTGTTGGAGTGAAGGCGGCTGCGTGGAACAAACATAGCAATGCCTTCCAGTCAGCAGGAACAAACAGAAAAGCAGCTAGTTTCCCTTCAGCAAGAAGCTATGCCAATTCATTAATAAAACTGTTAACGAGGAATTCTTTACATCTTTCGTTGAAAGTCCGGGAGTTACAAGTTAGTAAATAAAACTATACAAGCAGCAAAATTACTTTTTATTTGTGGTCTAATTAACTGGAAGAAAAAAGAGGGCTTCCTAATAAATTAACTTTTCTGTAGTTTCTCGTTTCTTGTCTAAAATAAAGAAGTAAATATACAAAAGCTTGAAAGCCGGCATGGGACTCTTTAGTCCAGATTTGCATAAATAGTGAAGAAGACAAAAATGTCTCAAGAAAATTGCCCTGGAGTAGTAATACTATAATGTCAGAAAAAAAGGGTTAGTAAAGGATTTGGTTTCCAATTAGATATATCTGTAAGTCTGGCCATTATTAGTCTCTATAGAAACAGCCTGAAAGATCGCTTTAACAGGTCATATTCATTTTCTGCTGAACAAGATAGAGTAATAACTCAATATAAAGCACCTTCTTTCACATCTCTTTTCTGATTTCCGCTCTAGTTCTTTAATAGCAGAAAGTGGGATTAGCTGCTTTTGGCTGCTAGGGATATACATTTTAAGCAACGCCTGCAATTAAAAGACCAAATGGAAGCAAGTGATGGAATTAAGAAAGTTGTCTCTTTGTTGCTGTGGTCTGACACAAGACCATGGCTCCTTGCCAAGCAGCAAAAAGCACTTTGCCATTGATAAAATATCAGACAAATGTATTTACTAAATTAGGTAAATTACTCTTTGCTGGCTCTTACATTTTCTTAAACTACTGAAAAGGATGTCCACAGCTATAAATCAAATTGTTACTCAGAATCATCCATAACAGGGACATGCCATTTTGATCCTTTTTAGCTGATATGCTCAATCCTAACTAAATAACGGGAAAGGAAGTGCAGGAAATTCAGAACGTACACAAAGAGTCTAACTAACCCATTAGAAAATAAATCATCAAAGCAACATGAAATGTGTAACCAACATAAACTAAAATATTAACCAACACTTTTCTTCCCCTCCGTAAATGACTAGAAATTAAAGGCAATATATTTTCCTGTACTAATTCTTGGGTGGGTGCTTTGCAAATACAGTCCACAATACAGCACGCTCATTCAGCACAATCTGTGCCCAGCTGTAGGCAAGAACACCATCACAAATCAGAAGTAATGCCACTGAAATTAATATAGTTATACAAGCATATTGTGACTGCAAATGGGATGTTACAGATATTATCCAGGACTCTGTGTGTCCAGTTTATTTTGTTTCTAAAATATATTTTCAGAAAATGAAATATCCTAACCAAAGAAAATGAAAATACTGTTAATTTGATTAACTGTGTTTTACGGTTCAAAACAGTGACTGTATTTGAAAATTTGAAAAAAGTACAGAACGGACATTTTTAAGACCCAGGCCTGAAAGAACAGAATGAAATTCTATTATCAAAATCTACCTGAGGTCATCAAAAGCCCATAGTCACAACTATTTAAGTATTCTCGTATTTGTCCAAGCAAGAATAGTTGCAGTTTTGTTATGAAATCGACAGAACTACTCACCTGTGTGAAGTTTCTTCAGTTACAAGCCATACGTTAAACTGGGTGAGTTGTCCTACTGATTTCAGAACAGTTGTGCAACCCAACATGGGTAAAAGAAACTAGACAGGTTTTTTGTAAAAGTAATTCCTTAACACTAACATCTCCTCTTGAGCTCTGACAGAAAAATCCTATTCATTCTTAATTCCCACTTCACTGGAAAATCTGTTTGAAAGTGAGTCTCTGGACTAAACCTGGTCTTGCCAGTCAACACAATCTAGATTTTTCTGTAGTCAGTATAAATATACCAGAACATAATTCCAGCCTGTATGACTTGCATACACAGTCTTTTCACTGTGCTTTGTTTTAGAAGCCTGAAGTGTTCCTCTGTGAAAGTCATAACCTCTAAAAATGGAGACCTTATTGTAAATGCTGACACAACTTTAATTATAATAGCACTACCGGATGATGCTATAATTTTATGTTACAAAGAATGTTGGCAAGCCAGTTTAGTTTAATTAGGTCTGCTAGCAGTACAGTAATAAAAGCATAAAGATTTCCCATTTATCACATCTGACAGTCAATCAAAGAATCTCCAATACTCCTAAATGAAATGTGACCCATTCAATAGCTCAAAGTAAAACAAATTTTTGACTTTCAAAAAACATCAATTTACTTCTCTATATAGCTGTAACATGTAAAAATAATTCCCCCTGCCCTCATCTGTTTTTTGGCTAGAAGGTGAAGCTTTTCTGGACTGAATACAGCACTATGGAAATCCCATTTGGGAAGAGGCCATGAAACCGTTTTCATAGACTTATTCATCTCATATCCTAAAAAAGCTGATGGAAAAGGATACAACTTCTTTATCTCCTGAGCCCCAAGTATAGCTTTGGGGTCACTTGTTAGATTTGCCTTTCAGAAGTAGCTTCCATAGACACACAAACAGACTTGGTGCTCATCAACCTCATGAGACAACAATAGATTTTATTTAATGCTTGCTTTGCCTGTGTATGTATTTAGAGATCCCTGCCAAAACTTAATAGAGGTAAAAATAACATATTGGACTGATAAAAATGGCAGCCAGTTTCAGTGGGACTACTCACAATGTTCTGAGTTTGGGCATATGGTTGAAACTTGCCACGGACAGTCGAGTAATGTTGTTATTGTTGAGAGTGCTGCAAAGCCAAGAAGAAGCATATTAACATGTTAAGAGTTTTGTCACATTTAAAAAAGGCACAGCTAATGAAAGTCATGGTGTACTGTTTTTGGGGATGAGTATCAGGAGAAAAAACGCATGTTTTTACTTATATTTCCCCTCCCTGTTGAATCCCAGGCAAAATACCATGGTTTTTACCATTACCAATCCTAAGTGTAAGTCACAGTAGCCTATAATTCACTCAAAAGGAACTTCCTCCAATATTGATAATATCTATGGCATTCAAGCCAAACTTGACATCCTGAGGTAAGAAAGAGAGTCCTTGGGGAAAATGTCTTGGTTCTAGGATACTGGTTTCTCCTTCTAGCTTCTGGGAGTCTGAGTTTTGACAGATGATACAAGAGCTGAATGGTTTTTTTCCAAGAATTTTAGGAAAAGATTAACTCTGGGCTGCACTTAGGTTTTATATGGAATGAGTTACTATAGATGATCCAGAGCTGCATGAACAAAAGGGGAGTTTTTAATATGATAGGAGTCAGTAATTGTAATACTTTAGCAAACTAGTAATTTAAATTTTAGACAAGATGTTGGGAAATTGAGATAGGAACTAGAAACTATAATGGTCTACACAGGCCCATTATACTCAGTACATGTAGTTTGTAAAGATTCAGAAACTTCATGAATTAACTTGCAGTTAAATATTGTTGTTAGGCTGCAAATAAAATGCAAACAAGCTTGACTCCAAAGAAAGGAAGCAAGCAATAGAATTTCCAGATTTGACTTAGAGATTACTCATTTGAGCAGAATGGATAATGAGCTCTATGTAACTAAAGCAGTAATAAATAATAACTCCCACTGAGCAAAGCTTTTCTCCCTTTTGAAAGAGAAAGTATTTTCCTTTTTTTTTTTTTT
>WEKY01021696.1:17380-66893 GCA_013390045.1 Picathartes gymnocephalus
TGAACACATTTTTAAGTAGTCTGATCTTGAAACACAGAAAGGTAAATTCACAGCACCCTGACCAGGAGCAGGCTATATATCTCCACATTAAACAAGCAATTAATTACTGCTGCAATGTGCAGCATTTTACCTTTATGTGCTTACTCATTCCATGTACTAAATCTTTCCTTCACTGTGCATAAGGGATCTCCCCTGTGTGTTCTTAGGGATACATAAACAGAGAGAAGAATAATAGAAAAAAGGAAAAAAAAAACAAAACAAACAAACAAACAAAAACCAAACAAAAATACCAAAAACAAAAACACACCCCCCCCCCAAAAAAAAAAACCCAAACAAGTAAATAGCAGAATTGTGTCCCTTTTCAAAACATGAAAAAAAATGAAACAACAAAAAATGGCCAATGTACTGGGTACATCCACAAAAGGTGTCTTTATGAATAAATGTCAGTAAATTGTGGCAGAGTTTTCTTACAATGTCCATATGGTAAATGATGGCTCCCACAGTTCTTCCTGCATAATTTCTTACAAGATTTTAAAATTATGTCTTTTCAATGAAGGGAAGGGAAATCAGTCCATATTTCCATAGCTGTTAAGAGCAGGCGATCTACAAATGTTTTAATTTCCAATTTTGGCTGTTTGATGTTTGCCTTGCTATTTTTTGTATATAAGCTATTAATTTATTTTTGCAGGGTAAAGAAAATTAGATATAGGAATAGATGTAAGGGATATGTACGAAATTAAATGATTGCTATAGCCATTCTCTGTAATGGTAAAAGTGCTTGATTTCATTACAGAGATATAATTTTAAAAAGTTGGCTCAATACTTTTACCTAAGTGTTACATACTATAGCAAAGACTGTGATGATTGACTCTTTTTTCCATTTTATATACACGTTCCTTTTTTGTTAACATGTCAGCATTATATTTTCCCTATACTCTGTCTCCCAAATACCGCAGATTCAAAAAAAAAAAAAAAAAAAGACAAAGGAAAACTAAAAATTCACAGAAATTCATGGGGAGGAATATAGGAATATTCAGGCTATTTTGTATCTTGAACGCTAACAGCCTCTAAAATTCTACAATTATTTAACCAAAATATAAGACTTGTTATTTTGGTAAGTATTTCAAACTGTCACTAAACAGGATTACAATCTATTTAAAAGCTTTAACTCAAACTTGAAGTTTGAAGTAATATCCACTTCCTCTGCTTTGCTAGAATAGTTGACTCCAAATGAAAACAATATGCATAGTCTTATTTGCTACTCAGTGCATATACAGTGTGGTCTGGTCTACACGCCTTTCATTCTTTCAGCCATATTGTAAAGGATCCTTAATTAGATACAAAATCTTCAGTAGTGTTTGAAATATCTATCTCAATTTCTTAAAAAGCCAGGAATCTTTACATCATTTTTATCACATAGCTCAAGATAGCAAACATTTAGTCATATCTTTGAACAATGCTAATAGACTATGTATATTCATTCACAAAAATTCTAACTACCTACTTTTCAGCAGACTATAATTTTAGAGATTTCTTTCCTCTTTTTTCCGTTCATTGAAATCAATGTAAAAATTTTACCCCTGACCTCAAATGCAAGGATGACCTTTTAAGAACAGTAAAACTGCAAACATTAAAAACTGCAGAAAACTTTGATTTCTTTTTTTTTTTTAAATATACATTTAACCATTGCACTTGTAAAGAAAGGCTCATATTAACAAAAAAACCAGAACCAAACCATATAAAGCAGATTAAGCCATCACTGGAAAAGAAATATTCTGTCACATATAAGAGTTCCAAACATAAAAATCTCAGAGAACATCACATTTACTGACAGACAACTAATCATCAACTTAACAATTAGATGTAGTATTGAACCTACACTATGTTTTACATAGCTTTATATCAGAGAATTAACAATAGGCTTGTTATTCTGTGATTGCAAATTTAAAAAATAATATCAAATTTGGCTGGAGTTTCATCCACTCACAAGTAAAACCAGCAAGTCTTTAATAATAAAAAACTTTTACCAGCAGCTACTCACATACTCTTTGGTTTTGTAGAGAGGTAAACACTATCTATTGCCAGAGAAACTTATGTTTTCCAGAATATTTAAAAAAACCCCAAAAAATCCAAACACAACAAAACCCACTTCCTCACCCTTCTCAAGTTGTGATTTATCAGGTGTGATTCAAATCAACATAAAGTCAGTGAGTAAACTCACTGATACACAAATTCTTTCACTTCTCTTAGTGATGAAAATCCAGAATAAAATGTGTCATTTTTTTCTGACAGAGCAAATATTTCAGGAATGTGTCTTGTGCCTCAGATTCTTTGAGAACTAAGGCACTTTGCTCAGTGCAGTAACTATTTTCAGATGATAATTTTGTTACCTTTAACCTCACTGATAGCCACTTGAAGAAAGTGAAAAAAAAGTATGCAAAGAAGTGCTGCAATAATAATCTTCTGTGACACAAAAAAAGATATTTTCCTACGCATAGAAATGTATTTATGCAGATAAAACTTAAAATGTTTTAAAAAGCAGTTATTAACATGGACATGCTAAATATCTTAACATATAGCAGTAGTGTTTGCTATAAAGTGCCTCTTTGAAAACATCCAGATTTTCAAACAGATATAGCATATTGTTTCTTACACTGAGTCTGAAAGATCAAATTGATGCTGAGTTTACAACAAAAGCAATCCTGAAAATGTTCAGCACATCAACAGTAATGGATAATTTACAAAATTAATTGGGTTCTTTAATACTGCTGCCGTCCCCCTTTTTAAAATGAAATACATTCTTTTCTTACAGTATCTGTCAATGGCTTTTTTTATTATTATTATGTTTAATGGCTGTCTGGGAGAGTAAAGGAGAATGCCTCTCCATATCTTCTAACCATTTTATAGCACATCACAGTGGATTATTTTAAGACATCTTTTCACTAGACCATCCTGACACCAGGCTGCAGCTTGCAGATAAGCTTCTACATTAGTGCTCCCCAGATACCGAGCTCGTGCTACAAGTAAGAGATACAAGGAATACTTACAGCACTTCCAGGTCACGCAGAGCCCTAAATGCCCCATCTTCAATACAGCTGATCTGGTTGTAATCCAGTTGCCTGTTAAAGAGATTAGGAAGGCATTTGTAAGGGAGAGGCATGCTGGCAAGGCGAGGTGCAAGGGAAGCCTCCCGAAGGGGTGGCAGAGGCAGGCCACGCGAACGCAAGGGCTCTGGCCATCGCTGCCATCCGCTCAAGGCTGTCGCACGGCGCTGGCCCGCACGCTGCCACAGAAATCCCTTTTTGTTCTCAACTGTCTGCGCAAAACAGCAGCGCTGGGAAAGCTCCAGTAAATAATAACTGCACCTTATATTAAATGCCAAAGGAATGCAATTTCATTACATCAAGAAAAGCTATCCATTAAAAGCTCTCAGCGTCATCTTGCTGAAACAATTTCATTAAGGTAAAGGACGGTAAATCACTTAATGTCATACGCATCCCCTCGGTGACCTAACAGAATCCATTTATCAGAGCAGCCCAGCTGCATGTTAATTCCACCCGCCGCGGCAGGGACCAGGGACAGACACCAGTTTCAGGGGTCTCCCTGTGTGTGTGCATGCCTAGAGCAGGTGGGAGGTGTTACCCCCGGGTACACGGGGCATTTAGAGTAATTACCTCCTGGAATATGTCTACACGTAGAAAGAACAGTGTCTGAGGCATTTACAGATCTGTTTACTTATATCCTTTTTTTCTGCTCCAAATGAAAGTAGTGCTTCTGCTGTAACCTTTGGTATCTGGTTTTCTACAGACTTTGAGCTGTCTGCAATTACATGCAGATAGTATGTTGTAATGGAGCACTTGGATTCTAGACATAAGACTCAGCAATCCATCCCATACATTATTAATCCTTAAGTTATGAAAAATTTAGATTCATTTCTCTGAAGAAGATTATTACCTTTTCAATTCAAAACATTGATACAGCACATATAGCCCGATTAAAAAATATCTGCTTAAATTAACAACCATGCAAATAAAAAATCACACTTTATCTAATGATAAAAGCTTTCCCTATAAATACTGAAATGTCTTATGCATTTCAGGGCATGACTTGCAAAGCAAAGACGATAAAAAACCTCACTTAAAAAACTTCTCCAAGCTGGTAGCTTGTCAGTGTCCAATAATATATATGAGTAAATGTGTGTGAACAATACTAAGAAAATGAACAAAATACAAATGAACTCTGCCCTTCTGTCTTCAATTATATATTAGCTAGCAGGGCTAATGACACTTTTACTAAAGCATTTTCTGTGATTCTTCTGAATCTATGATAACATTTTACTTTATTAATAAATCATCACACCCACTGCTGAATGTGATGTACCAACTTCTATAAAGTTCTTCTAGTTACATCTGAATTACTACTAGAAGGGAATAAAATATTGTCATAATTGTAACAGGGCCCATGTTTCTGTGTATTGAAAGCTAAATGCAAACTATCAGTTGCTGAATATGATCTTTAATGATTTTGGTGCAATGTTACAACACCAGTGCTGCAGTGTTGGCATATGTAGGTCTACTTTCTAAGGCTTCTTCAATTTTTACTAATGAATTTCATTTAACAATTAAGCTAATAGCCTTTTTATTTTAGAGAGGTAAAATATATACACAGTACAATTCCCTAACCTCTCAAACAATTTATCAAAGCTATTTAAATTACTACAATGGCATGAAATGTTACCCTTGACACAATACAAAAGAGCAATTGTTTCCAGACAAATTGGAAAAATCTTTTAATGCCATCAAATTTGCCTAATGCAGTCTTCAGGTTAATCTGTAAAAGGGTGAGCTGTATGTTTGCCCATATCTTATTATCCTTTGCTGCCAATGTATAAATCAGTGCTGACACAGCTTCTTGTAAATCATCCGTATTATACACAAAGGAAAATCTTTTAAAGCAGAGAAAGCACTTGAGCAAATCTTGTCCTACACAAACCAAAAGGCAGATTTCTTCCTCTAGACTGGCAGCAGTTGTGGTGATCCCGAAAACTTTTGGACTTCTTCCTTTAATGAGTCACCGTGATCACTACCTTAGTGAAGGGTGAGTTGTTTTCATTTAAACCTTCTTACCAGAAAGATTACTCTGTTTGCACTGAATTAACGAATTGGTTTCAGTTTGAGGAAGTGAAGTTTGCAGATGGGAAAGGAAAAATATTCCCTAGTTTTAAGAATTACTGTCTTTGAAAGATGCTATCATCTTTATGTTTTAGATTATCTTCCATCAGTTACAACTATGATATAAAAATGATTAGACACACACCATGAAGAACAATTGGTATGATATACATATATATTTTTTTTTTTAATTTTTTTTTTTTTTTTAAGCTATGAAAGGGACATGACTTTGAAGACTGTGTGACTGGCTTGAATAGCAATTTATGGCAAAAGTAAAGGTTAAGGGTAAGGATACCTACACTGCATATACGACCTAAACAGAAAGTTAGACAATCTTCTACAACCAGTGTAACATTAACTTATGATGTCCTTCTAACAGATATACTGAAGCAATCTGATTGTGTTTTTTGATAAAACTGATTCTCGACAGCAAGTATGTAATACTAGAAATCAAAAAGTACATATTTATCTAATTTTAGGTTATGTTTTATAGTTTAAGTATGACTTTCAAATCCACATATAAAAATCTCCAATACCATAATAAAACCTTTCTCACCACTAAGCTATTGAGTACACCAATAACCCAAATTCCATCTTAGAAAGCTTTTTTCCCCCAAGAGCTGCTTTTCTTCTTTTCACTCTGAAAACTGAAGTTGACCAGACATGGACCAGCAGCTCTGGCCCATTTTCATACTTCCCCTCTCCCCAGTTTATCTTTATCATCTTCCTGCCTGCTCCATCTCCATTTTTGGTCTTTTCTATGTGGGATCTCTCCATGCTTTTGTAAAGTTGCAATTTCTTTCTGCCTCCAACATTCACAAAGCTTCAGCTCATAAGATACCAAACAACAGTTGTCGCATTCAAACTCCTTCCATCATCACAGAGAATTAACTGGATTTTGCACCCATGTCTGCAGCATTAACTGGGTATTTCGTATATGAAATAATCTAACTGAACTAATCTACTGCCACTTAAAATGCCAATGTTTATGTGAGTTCAGCAATAAGAACTAATAAAGAATAATAAGCATTCAACTAATAATATGCCTACTTTAAAATGCTTTTTTGTTTATTGCTCTTGTGGATACATCTTACGCTGTAGAAACATGTTGCTAACTTACATTTTCCTCCCTTCTGGCATATGTTGTCTACCTGATAATGATAAATAAAAATCTTAAAATAAACTTTGTTATCCCACAAGAGGAACATGTAGTGACTACCAGAAGATGTTGCATACATTTAAAAACTACTACCCTCATACAGGAAAAATCTGTCATCTGACTCTTGACAGAGAAAACCTCCTTTACTCACTCCTAGAGAGTTAAAAGTTGGGACAATTTAAATAATTGTCTGCTTTACTTTCCTGTTCTTCAGAGTTTGAGGACACTTTGTGGTCCCATGCTAAAGAGATACTTTTTTCAACAGAACTGAGTTATGTTTTCTATTTCTTATTTCTCAATTTCAATGTCAAGACAAACCAATAATTTCAGAAGAATTAGTTAAAAATGATGTAAACAAAATCACACCAGAATTTACTCTGTTTTTATCAAACTTCAAAGAACTGCTTGTTTCCCATGACTATAACTATTTACATCCAATAATGCATACTTGCTGAACAAACTAGAAGTTTTAGAAACTACAAGATTTATAGTTCAATTGCTCAAACCCCTAAAAATTGTTTAGCACTCTACTTGGTTAATCCCAGAATTATCTTATAGGAGGAAAAAAATATTGAAAAAGATAAAAATTAAACAGAAGAATCAAAAGGAGGATGCATACAAAATGAAAAATCTATATGTTATGTGATTCAAAGTTATTATCACATTAGTAAGAAATAACCTTTTAACGGAAAACAAAACTTTTTAAATAGTATTGAAACATTATTTATTTTAACTGTCAGTAAGAACAAGTTGGGGTTTTTTTTCACAAAGGCCCCAGGGTCACCACCAGCTTGGCAACAAGAGGTTAAGGAGGCACTAGAAAAGTGTACCTATTCTTTCCTTCATGGCTTCGGAGCTTTTTTTTTTTATTGTAATAGAAATCTTAAGCATACACAGAATATGTTTCACTACACCCTGTGAAAATCCTTCTTTATGTAAACCTGAAATGCAGGTGGCTGAATAGACTAGTAGTCCAATTGAGATTCGCAGTAAGAGCAAGCATGAGAAATACTGAATTATAGATTATTTAAGCATATCTTAGACAAGCAACACATTA
Source organism: Picathartes gymnocephalus (assembly GCA_013390045.1). Taxonomy (NCBI): domain Eukaryota; kingdom Metazoa; phylum Chordata; class Aves; order Passeriformes; family Picathartidae; genus Picathartes; species Picathartes gymnocephalus. Next base: position 24,768 of record WEKY01021696.1, read on the forward strand.
GGAACAGGACTTGTACAGATGAATAGACAACTATACTTCCAGTTGCAATGGAATTTTATGTGTGATCTGAGAAGAAGTAAGTAATTAGAACATCTTCAGCAGGAATCTCCTTTTCAACTGCTAGTAATTGAAATGAAAAAAAGTCCAATCATTCCCAAAAAAAGACTAATACAAAATTCATTTATGTCTTTAGTGGCAGTTTTAAATGTTTCATAATCAGCATAAAAGAGGCATCAGGACAACAACAAGTAATATCAATCAAGGCTTTGGACAAAGCTTAGTATAATGGGAAGGACTTTGATTGGATGCTGGTGACTCCCTCTTCCCTAATCCTTCATTTTCCCAGGCAATTTAATGTGTGAAGCTACTACATTGCCCTGCAGCCTTTATCCCTGGCATGACAGCTACAATCTCCCTCACTTGCTGGGAAAAAAAAATGGAACCAAAGAAGAGAGGAGTCGAAAGAAGGACCAAGAGCATGACAAGAAAAACGGCACAAGATCCTTGCATGAAATACGTTGAAAATGTGCCCCGCTATTTTTGGTAACATTTGAGATTTGATATATTTAGCATCACAATTCCACCATTATATCGGTATATTCCTTTCCATCCTCTGCCAAGTATTGATTACACAAAGAGAAAATTGGAATCTTATAAAATTTTACACACTAGAAATGGCAAAGTCATAAGGCCAAAATCTACTTGAAAGGAGAGCACAGCACTATTGTTCTTACATTTGTTTGTAAGTCAGTTATTTTTATTCCTAATTCAACCAGCTTCAGAACAACCCCATCCAAGCTTACTATCTGGGCACCTAAAGCATTTTCTTACCATCTTAAACACAAACAAAATGCCTGAGGTTGGAAGAATTTTAAAAAATCTTTTGCATCCAGTGTGAATACTACATCACCAGGGAATGTTATGAAACGTTCATTAACACATATATTTAAAAAATCTGCATTTAGTTTCCCATTTATATGATAATTTTAGTTTATTTTTTTTTTTAAAGTAGGTGCCACTGTGCTCTCTGAAGAATCCAGTGTCTTGGTGAATACTTTTCTCCCTGAAAAATTAACAAGTTAGGGGTAACTTTCAGAATTATATTTCCAGAATTTCACCCTAATTTCTCTCAAGTCCCAGATCAGTAGCTATACTTACAGTGTATTGCTCTTTTAGTCATTCAAGAATAATTCATTGAATAGAGAAATTGAGACTTTGACACACTGCAGCTACTTTGTTTTTCTACATTTTAACTGCCAAAATAATGGATACTGTATTTCTAGTCTGGAGAACTACTACAACATAAACTTCCCTAATTTTTTGTCACTTTTACTGAAGAAATCAATACTTTACAAACAACTGGGTTGCATTGGTGAGAGTGAAGCCAGGAACACTCTGGCAATTGTGAGATGACTTCTGAGTTTGTGAGATGGCACCTGGTGTTGGCCTCCCCAGCAGAAGACAGTCTGAACAGGGCCACCAAGATGAGAGGGTTGAAGCAGGTGACAGTGGGGGGGATGGTCTGCAACAAATGCATTTGTTTGGCCTTCAGAGAGGGGGGAAAGGGGGGGATCTTACTGCTGCCCCAAATGAGAGTACAGACAGAGCCAGACTCTTCTCAGTTATAAGATGAAAGGCATAACAAACTGGAAACTGGGTAGTTCCAATTAGATGTAAATCACATTTGGGAGGCCTGAAGGTTTCTCAGGGTTTGTTATTCTTTTTATTACGAAGCTGTGGCAGGTTGCCTGTGTTGTCAATTCTCATAACGTCTTGCCCATTTTGCTTTTATCTTCTACAGAATCTATACTGTGAGCATTATTAAGATGCCCAGAAAGAAAACACCATGGATGCATTTTATGGAAACTAGACAGCTTCTTCTGAGAAACATCAAGAGGACTCTAGAGCTAACATACTGCAGGAGGTTATAGTGGAATCACCAACCTTAAAAGAAGCAGTTTTCTTCAGATTATCTAACAGCTCATTCCCTTTGCTCTGCAAAGACTAGAAGTATACAATCAGATGTTTTCCAAAATATTACAATTCCTGATTCAGAAGGAAGGTATTTGCTGGAAATGAGAGAATGGTGAGTCTCCATTCAGCAACATAAAATACTTTATCAGGTCAAATTCTGTGAAATTTTTAACCACTTTTGAAACAGCTTAATAGAGCTACTGTTCTGGATGGTTGTCAATCATTCCATGTTTTAAAAAAAAGGCTCAGTAATTTAAACTGAAACTGATGTAATTACTGTTGTTACACAATTTATTTTATACATATATATATTACAATATGCTCTAATACAGATTTCTTTTCTCTTTGTGCCTTCACCTATCTCACAGACGACTTTGGAAGAGATACATCTTTAACATTATGCTCAGCTACTGGGCTATTGCTAGAACAAATGTCCAAAACAAGTATGGAATTCTGTTTATGACAATTCTTAGTAAGGATATACAAGTATCTGGTTCCTGGACCTTAGGGTAATCACCTTCATAGACTCATAGAATCATTTAGGTTGGAAAAGACCTCTAAGACCGGGGAGTTTGACTGTAAACCCAACACTGCCAAGTCCACCACTCAATCATGTCTCTTACTGCCACATCTGCACGTTTTTGAATACCTCCAGTTTTTGGTGACTCAATTTCTTCCCCAGGTCACCTGTTCCAAAGCTTAAGAAAATTTTTGGTGAGGAAATTTTTCCTCATATCCCATCTAAACTTCCCCTGGTGCCACTTCAGGGCATTTCCTCTTATCCTCTCACTTGTTACTTGGGAAAGAGATTGACACACACATGGCTACAACCTCCTTTCAGACAGTTCAATTCCTGTTTGAATAGTGATGCCTTCTGTACCTATCACTTACCAATTTTCTCCTTAATTTTCTTGAACAGCGAAATACAACTTGTCAAATTCTCACTGCACCTTTCTTCTCTAAGTAACGTCCAAGGCTAGATGGAAGGCTGGGGTTTGTCTCTCCTCACCAAAGATTCTGGAAAGGCACAACAGCCTGATCTAGTTACATAAATGCTGTGTGAGCATTCACCCAACTAACCCCATGAACTCATTGGTCATTCTGCAGAGCGATTGTAGAGGGATCATAAAGTTTTCAGATGAGGGGTCTGATTGCCTTTTTTCCCTTTTTTTTTTTTTTTTTTCCCTCCATGGGACAACTAATGAGGAGTTATCTGTAGTATTTATCCTATCACAATAAAAAATATACCACAGATATGATTTGAAATTTGTGGCAATGCAATTGTGTTTATGATTTTTTTTTTAATTGTTTACTGAAAATAGAAATTCTTTAAAGGGCAGATCTACTGTTTTATGCACGTTTCAGACATGATTCAGGATCCTTAGCTTAAAAAGACACACTAAGATAAAAACAGCTTCTCTGATAAAGATTAGCATCCTAATGAAGTTTCTCACTGGAATTTTCTTACAATATATAAGTACACTTATATTCCAAACTACTGCTTTGTCACTAGAATATTTTCAATGATGCTGCTATTTTTACTACCAAAGTTCCTTTCTGTAGCTGTATAAATTTTCCAATACAAAAGATCATGCAGAAAAATGCAGACTTCTGGTAGTCAAGCCTCTTTTTGACCACGCCTAGTGATGAGACTAGTTCTGAATAAAAATTCATAACCTGTCAATTAAGCAAAGTAACAAAGCTACTTTGAGAAGCATAAGCACTTGCGTATTTTGGAACACAACAGAGTTGAACATAATGATTTTTTCCACTGAGGTACGATAGAATTTCACTGCAGAGAAGAACTGTAGTAGGCCAAATTCTTGGGCATACTGCTAAATCTTCAAAAAGGCATTTTTCTCACCAATTTTTGTGCAGTGCTGCAGGCAGCAGAAGTGGAGTCCATCACAGGAAGACAGAAAAGTGAAGGGCTTCCTGTCCCATCGCCTCCATCACAATCCTCCCTTCGCAAGCACAGAGCACTCTTGTTTTCAAAGCAGTACAACTACAAAGTTTGTCTTTCTTTTTTTAACACTGGCAACTTCAATTAATAAAAATTATTTCAGCAGGAATTACATGGAAGTCTCCCATAATGACTTAATATTTCCCTATATTTATTGATGTCATGTAAGATAGCAATCATTTTTTTTCACAGTTGTATCATGCTGGAAGCTTCACAGCCTTTCTGAAACCCACTATCCTATGTCCTCTTTGTTGGTTTATAAGTGATGAGTCCTTAGCTTACAGCAGGGGTTATAGCTTTTGAGAGCTTGACCTTTTGTTTCCTACTACAGAAGTTCATCACAGTCTTCAGGTTGTTCAGCATGTTCAATCCACTCAACTGACCTACCACTCTGAACAGAAAGTAGAAAAGTCACTGCTTTGCTTTGTCTTGAAACTTACATATTTCCACATTTAGAAAACATAAGAATTCAGAACCTGTCCATGAACTTTGAAGCCACTATCTCCAAGAAAGTATCTTTCTTTCAGAAAAGACAATAGGAGTAAAGTGAGCAAGAAAAATAGTCACACAAGTATAAAAATAATATGCTAGCACAATTAGATAATAGCATGACTATTCTTTCTTTTATGCTAGCAAACAAATAGCAAAATGATTTTTCCACAGGAAACCATAAAATGTTTCAAATTGCCTGACATTCAAATATTAAACTCAGGTTTCATAAACTAACAGTTATAATGCCATGTTTTCTTCAACTCTATTTCGATGTTTTACATTTCCATAAGGCAATTTTAGGATGTTTAAGATATGTTAAAGTATTTTGCCAAAGCAGAAGTATTAGTTTTATGAAGATACACCTTAAGCAGCTATTAACAGTTCTTAGCAAAAAAGATATCTGCTACAACAAAAGACTGCTGTATCAACAGAGCAGTATTATCACAATAACTGGAAGGAAGAAAATACTTACAGATTTTTTATGTCCACTGCTCCTCGGAATGCCTTCCTTGGTATTGCTTGAATCTGATTTTCACTAAGATCACTAAGAAAAAAAAAATTACATGTAAAAATGCTATATATATTTCATTTTGTATATAGAAAAAAAATTCAGCCATTATAATTCAGTCAATATTTCCAATAAAGCTTATTTTAGTACATTAAATGATTTGTAATTGAAGAAAAGAAGTAGCAATAATAGTCAAAATAGTTTATCTGTGTCGCACTATGTAGTTCCTTTAGAAAATAGCAACATATATGCCAAAAAAAAAAAAAAAAAAAGCAGAGTCATTTTCACTTTGCAATCATTCCAAATCCATGTTTGACAGTATGTTCAGCTTATGTAGGGAAACCTAAATTCAGCAAAAAGAAAAATAGTGAGCTATTGAGAAACAACGATGAGGCTGTGTAATATCTGAGATAAATATGTTTCCAACTTTTGTTTCAGAGCATCTAGCACCATATATTTTAAAAGAAGGAATTAAAATACATTCTGCAGCAGATATCTAATATTCCTTCTCAAAATCCCTATATGATCAGCTGTACCACGCTATCTGAAACTGTTATCTTTTACAAAAGAGAAATATTATTAAAATGCTTATAAAATTATTATTCAGTAGTGGTTTTTTGCTTTCAGTATGAATAAACAGCCCTTTATTTTTTCTGAAATCCAGAGACATTTTTATCCTTTACAGGTCAATACTGGAAATAAAATCTAGAGAACTGAAAACGGTAGCAGAGGAGACAGAGAAAACAAAAAAGAAACAAAAGCAAACTAGGATCCAGAACTTTCCATTTCTGCTATGCACTATTAACAGTGATGCAGTGCAATAGAGGATAACCAATACATTAAAGTCTTTATTGCTATATCTATACCACATGCAGTTTGGAAGTTTCACCTCAGCAATAGTTTGCTACCCTGGATCAAATACACCTATCACACATGGTACATGTTTGAAGCCTTGCAAGGGGGCCTATCTACCTTGCTGTATTAAAATTATGAAATCAGATCCTCTTTTGGAAGCGTTCCAAGATGCACCTATCGTATACAATATGGGGAACACAATTACATGAAGAAGCTTTCTTGAGCATCTGAATAAAAATGTACAAACAAATCAGATGCATACAGGTGTCTCTACAGAGGGATTTTAAGTCAATTTGCACAGCAGTTTTCTTGTGGTTAAATAGATTTCACTTTGCTAAAACCAATCGAAGATCTTCACTCCAAAAGCACACCAAATGCAATCCAGCTCCTAACAGAAGTAAAGTTTCTCCATCTTGAGCTTTAGAGACCTCTTTAGACGAACCTCTTTCAGAGAGAATTTTTAGAGAAACATCACAAAACTGTGCACAGAAATAAGAGATCTAGCTCAAAGTGTAAAAGCAAGAATAGTTTAGTTGATTACACATAAAAAGTCATGCTTTTGATATATTCTTTCTCTAGAAAGTAATCTAGCATGAGCTCGTATTTCCAGTTCTGAGCAATCACTCCTGAAGATCCCTTTCAGATTTATGAACTTGCAAAAAACAATTTGAGGACTTTATAAAACCCTACACTGCCCAACTTTAACAAAATTTATATCAACGTAATTATTTTGAAAATAATTCCACATACATTGACAGCAATTTTGTTTTATCCAATTCATTGTTATTTTATGGAAAATCACTTTCTATTTACTAAATCTTTCATAGTTCATGCACCTAATTGCACTACAATATCTTGCAAAGTATACTTAAAACTAGACCCAATTTTAGTATTATTAATCGTGTGTGAAAAAAGAGAATTTGTGAGCTGTGATTTAATTTTCAAGCCACCTAAGTAATCTTGAAATGGGATATGACTGCACTGCTCTGAAAATAAATTCAGTGGCAATGAATGAAAAAGCAGCCTTCAGCATTTGCTACGGTAATATGATTTAACAACCTACTTCCTTGAAAAAAAATTCCCTTATAAGCATAAAATGCAAATATCTATATTTACACTTCTGTTTAATTGACTAATACATTTTACCTATATAAAAATTGTGTGTGAAATGACTAAGCTAGCAGTAGTGATTTGTATCACGATCAATGATTAGTTTATAACACAGATATATGTATATATCTATGTAAGCTACTGCCATACTCATAAATATATACTACAGGAGATAATGCGTAATGGTGCATTAAGCTTTTCATGGCATTTGATAGAGTGTCATCACTCATCATTTTGTATAATTAAAAAAGGTGAAAGATGAGCAATATTGAGGGCAAATATCAATTATTTTTAAAAATCTGGTAGAAAGTTTCAGTGGTCAAAATCTTTGTTTCCATGGGAAATTTTGTCACAAACATAAGGACTTACAAGTGACAGCTACTGTGCCAGGTTCCTCAAAAGACAATACACTGAGGCTGTCTGTATGCACAGGTATGTCTGTGTGCATGCAAAAGACAGCAGACTAACTAATTGCACGCTAGATTTACTGCTGGGTGGGCGCAATCAACACCATTTCCGTGTAGCACAAGCTCAAGTAGACTGAAGTGTAGTGTTCCCTGGTAATTTTAGCTCATTTTAAATGTAAACTACTCGACTGCAAACGTTCCCAACCTTGGTGAACAAGGCATTGTTTAAAGCATACATTTAAACATGGAGAGCTAAGTAAGGTTGGCAAACGTTGTTTTCCAAAAGTAATTTTTTTGCAATGCGTCAGCTTGTTTGGGGAATTTTCTTGGAACTGCTTCTGTAACAAAAGTGTAAGTTCATTTCTACACTGCTAAATTCTACTTCTCATAAAAAATATAATTTTCCTGATAGCAGGAAAAATTTTACTAATTATTTATTGATTGCTTCAAGTTTTCATCTGCTCAGTGTAAAAAGGTTTCCTTAAACAAACCTTAAGGGGCTTAAAGAAACATTCAACTTTTTCTTCTTGTATAAATTACACCTACATTTCACACAGAAGCTGCGTGTGGTCTTCTTCATTGATCTTTGAACTCATTCCATCGCAATTCTTAGACTGCTCACAAAAAAGGCCACAAGCAGCACAAAGTACATTGTGACTTTCAAGGAAAATGGGGCAAAAATCTATTTTGTAGATAACCAGACAATTTTGCACACCATTACATAACATTGATTTGAATTTGCAGCTTATGTTCTGTAGTGAAGAAAGGTGCAAAACTCCTTTTCAACCTGATGGTCGTTGTATTGCTGCACTTAAAAATATGCGGACGTCATCTTCCATTTCAAAAATAGGCAGCATTTGAATAAAGGCTCTATGATGGCAATTGATACCCCTAAAATGAAACCATGCCTAAGCATTTCAATAATATTTAAGCCAAGACACAACAAAACATTCTACTTTTATAAAAAAGAGATCTGTATTTTTAAAAAAAAGGCATGAACCTGCTTCACATTAGAAAGCAGCAATCTGACCAAGATATTTTCATCGGAACAAATTATTCTCCATTAATATTACAGGCCCAAGACCTTACATTAAAATCCAGAATACCCCTGGAACAGCAGAATTGATTAAAAAATACAGCTAGAGTGAAAAAGTCAACGCTATGGAACAATTTCTTTCTTTAAATAGAGCACAATGATCTAGTGAGATGTTTTGACAAATTCACATTTATGCAAATTCTAGCTGTCACAGAGGCCTCTTTCAACTAAATTGTTCTTTACTCTATTATGTAATTCCTAGAGAGATATACTCCAAATTATTAAGTCTGAATGGGAGTACCTTAGACATTGACCTTTCAAGAAAATTCCTTAGTGCAACTTTGTGGACTTCATTCATGTCATTCAGTGGTGGGCAGAGCACCTTTGTTCCTTGTCCTCCACCTCTCCTCCTTGCTGCAGCATCGCCAAACCTGTGCTCAGGGTCAGGTGTAACTTCAGTCTCTCTGAATGTGAGCTGTTCTCAAGAACTCTCAGGTTTGTTTCCTCAAGTTATAAGGTAGTACAGGGGTTACATAGCAGACTGGCACCAAAAGCCACCTGGGTCAGTTAGACTGGCAGCAGCAGACGGAGGTTTTTAGAGGAACCACAAATGAGCATCACTGCTGCGCTAGATGCACAAACCAGCCTGGGTACAGTGGATTGTTTCAGATAAGTTTAAGATGTATATATGCCAAGCATTCTTCTGCGTTGTAATATTCTGGCTGCAACCCCATTCTCTCAAATGTAAAAACAGAAAACCAAATCCATATACCAAACAAAGTTGAAGCCCACTATAAATGAAGATTCACAGTGGAGAATGCACAAAGATTTCCGAATATTTGCACAACTACAGCAATGTTTTGAAAACCTTGCATACTATTTTTTCTCTCTTAGAAGGTCAGGTCTGTGTTTCTAAATCGAAGACTAAATATGTTGCACCTAAATAATTACTTTTTTATAATTAACATAGTCTATCCAAGTATGCAAAGTCATCAATAAAAACAGAACAACGATAGATTCTCTAATATCCATGATCAAGTAAGTTCTGTAATTACCGTGTAAAATATAATATATTTTTAAACAAACTGGATAAAGGCAATTTACATGCAACGGATTTTGATAAGCACATATGCCTCAGCTTTTAAACTGATTTCCAAAGATTAAAGATTTAATTCGGATATTGTGACAAAGCAACTGAACTTTTCTGATTTGAAATTATGCCTAAAAGAATGTAGATTTCTGCATCTCACAAACTAATGAACTAGGAAAAAAACCCAATAATGAAAACAACAATATCAAAAAAGCCCAAACACCTCTGCCCCACCCTCTCTCCCCCAATAGCTTCATTATGTGTATGCAGACTTCTTTTTCTCAAAGAATACATTGGTAATGGTAATGTATTAAGCTTGTGGACGTAGCAGGAGACCTTGCCAAAAACCTTGTTATTGCTGAATCCTTCCTAAGAACAGGATGGAAATGGTACAGTTATATTTTTCATATATACTGGTTAGTAGAGAGATGTGTATCAGGGGAAAAAACCTCACAGCTTGAAGTCCTGTTAATATTTAAAATTCATGCCAATAGAAGATACTAACCTGTTCTCAGAAAAAAAACGAAAAACTTGGAAGACTTATTTATGCTTCTTTCTAAAGACTCCTTTCTAAAGTATTGCTTTCTTCTCTGAAGATAAAGCCCTGAGATAACCTGAAACTGATGATCCTGATAGAATATTTTAGCTCTTAAAAAATGCAAACAGCACTGCATTGCAGTTATTTCATTACTTACCATGTATAGTACTCAGCTGAATATCATATATACCCTTAAAAAGGAGTGCTCAGTTTTTAATTATATAAATTGAAACATCACATAAAATATCTATATTATAAACTGCTAAGGATGTATCACAGTTTTGTTGTGTGTCATTCTGAGACACTAAATCTTTTGAAGATGGCAAATCTTCTTGTAAATTTAATTACTTGTAATTTTATTTTCCTCTATGGTTTAACCTCCCTCTGTGTCTGACCAGTGATATCATAAATCTATACTGCCATTCTGTACTTTGCAAAATACTGCGTACTGGGAATGATTAATGTGTCCTGATTTTTAAAGGAAAAGGTAGAAATACTCAGCCCAATTAAGTATTGAATGCTTACCAGTTTATAAAAACATCTCAGAAAGTGGCTATTCCATGACTGGCATCCTGATAATTGTTTATATATTAGTGACATGAATGAAGTAAGCCATGCTAAGTACTTCTGTCTTACTGGAAAACACCAGTTTTAACATTAGCTAACTATATTCTGCATTAAATTCTCCATGCCTGTACAAGGTGGCAAATTCTCATAGATAATGAGACTATCGGGCATTCAAAGAAATAAAAACAATGAGAATTATTTAAATTATTGGACTGAAAATCAAATATATGAATTTGGACAAGGGGGATTTCACTTGGAATACAAAGACGGTGAAAAAAACCAAACAACATATTTTAGAATAGGATCATTCAGTTAAAAGGGACATACAATTATCACCTAGGCCAATCAGGTGATTTTGATGGAACAAGTAACAACTTCTTTTTAGGAACATTAAGTATCAATCAGACATTTATCCTAAAATAGTAAAACTAACCAAACAATTAATTTATGAATATCAAACGGTCCTGTCCATTTCAGCTGTTTTTATTATGATTGGCTTTTTCTTCAGTACTGTTCAGTGTTCCTACAATATTTCTGTATCTGAGTACACCTTAAAAAATACAGGTGCCAGGGAGAAGACATGCACTACCTATTCATTAAGGAGCTCCTAACAGAAAGAGCCTTGAAACACGCTCTGGCACAGGCTGCTTGCTGGATCTTGGACTTCATTAAGCTTTCTGTGAGGTCTTGCATGGTCTGAGATACTTCTCTAGTCACAATCACATTAATGAGGCACATCATCTAAAACCTCAAAGCTATTCCAGAGCAAGACCCAAGATACATTATTTACTCCCCTGGCTTTGATCTTAGGGAAAACAAAGTACTCTGCCTCACTGCGAAGCACTGAAGACACCAGCAGTAAAATCTGAGATATGGAAGGCTGCGATATGACAGTGTAAGACAAGGGAGCCACAGCCCCAAGTTTCAAGTGTGTCTTTAAATGTCTCCAGAGAAGTATGGCAAAAGATTATTTCATGTTATCATGAACACTGGCAGCTGCCTCTGTTTGCAAAAGCTGCCACAGCCATGGGCTTTCCAATGCAAAGAGGAGAGAACGAAACAGCAAAGAAGACTTTTCATGTTTCAATGGATCTCTGATTTGGACTTTATTCCTAAAATTCCAGTTTTCCTATTTCAAAATTTGAATAAATACATTCTTCTACTCTGTATTATGTGTCTTGGGTTAACATGGATAAGTTCTGATCAGATGGGTTTTTTTCTGCTCATGAAACTTCATTTATCACTATACAACCATACTCCTAAATTGCAAAGTTCCAGCATGACTAGGAATTTAATACAAGACCTTTTCTGAATGCTACAGAAGTATGCTTTGACAACCACAAGTTTTATTGTATTAGGATAAAGTATGTAAGTACAAAAATTATTTTTGAAACTATGTAATGAGAATCAAAGCAAAGTAAAAAAGGCATCAAGAATACAGATGCTACTGAACATTGTGGTGTTAATGCAGGGGGAGTCTCCTGGAGAGACAATTCCTTTAAAATTAGTAGCTCAGGTGAACTGAAGCTACTGAAGTTTATTGGGAATTCCATCATGGCAGAAATATATCATGTTGTAACATGAGCTTACTCAACTAACATGAATGTTTTAATCTATAACACAACATGTTTATCCCACATTCAGCAAATACATTAGTATATACAAACAACTAAGTACCTTTCCCATCAGTCAAGCGAAGCTTATCCAGTTAATTGTGAGAATACTGACATATGCTTGGCTTTAACTTCATACAGTTACTGTATAACAAATTACAGTATGGCATCACTTATTCATGAAGATAATCTTATACCCAAATGGCTTGTCACATCCTTTTAGTAGGCATCCTCTTTCTGGAAGATCTACAGATCAATTTTGATGGAACAAAGAAATGTTTAAAAATATATACTTAAAAATTCAGTCTAAATTCTTGTTCTGGAAAAGCAAAACAAAGAAACAAAAGCGAACAACCAACAACTCTGCTGTACCGTTATTCTTTGACTGTGAAATAACCTAGTTAGCTTCCTATTAATTTCAATGTTTTTTTCTTCTGTTCTTTAGTAAAACAATCATTGCAGCTATTTCTCTTCATATTGAAGATACAAGGTGTCCAAAACTACCAGCAGCAGTTAATGTGTCTCTAAGGCACATATATATCCCCTTAAGAAGATAAAAACTATAAATTATAATTTCAAACATTAGTTCTGTAAATCACTATTGCTGCTGCTTCCCATAGGAGGATTAAAATTTAATGTATGAGAAAGCGACTATTAACCTCCTCTTACAGATGGGGAAACAAGGAAGTACATATCAGTAATAGCATGTATCAGTACCATGCTGAGGAGCACAAAACTGATGAGAAAGATTTAGATGACAGAATTTCAGGCTCTGTCTGCATCACTAATTTCCATTTGCTCTGTTGACTCCCAAGAGATTCAGATGCTGCACATAGTAGGCACATAACCCATTCTCACGCTAAAGCAGGATCACTCCCTGGGCCATGGTGTGCTACATTGCCGAAGCGAGTATTTCACATTTCACAACACAGGGCAATCATCACTGCAACACGGACTGAATTATTAGAGTCACAGCAATTCCCATGGTAAGGAATGCCTTTTTTTTTTTTCCCTAAGAATATTCAGACTGGATTTCCCTGCCCACTTTCATCTCTCATTCTTTAATGATAGCACTTTTGATGATACCATTCATGCTTCTTTCATTCTTAATGCTTGAGGTTTTTTAAATGTCATCCATTTATAAATCTGTTATGGAATCAAAATGTACTTCTTATTATAGCTTTTGACATATTATTATCTGTATTATTTAAGCAGCAGATCTTTTAATCCACTTTACCTATTTATTTTTTAAAGAAGAGACATCATTTATGCATAAGTATAAAACATATACAGCAGAAGAGAAAAAGTAATGCATTACATAGTAGTAGTACTGGTAGCCTGGTAATCGCCAGAGTTTATCAGCACCTTCAACCTTAACATTTAGTTTAAGTCATCCAAAATTTAAATTCTGATAATTAGTGCTAAACTTTTTTTATTGTTGTTGTTTGAGAAACAGCCTGACTCTTCATAGCCATGCGGTATAATGCACAGCTAATTTATAAATTTTAGTATTAGTAATTGATGATTTCTGCAGAATCTAAGTAGCACGGAGTACAAGTACGAGGCCTTTTACTTTTTAATAGGAATACATTTTCGGTATGGACTAAACCAAAACCTCCAATCTCAGTCTTGGCAGAAAAGTTAATCCATGGCCTGCAAAATCAATTCCACTCTACAATGTCTCCAAAAGTTTACTTAAATCAATTTGTATGCTCTGATACTACTGAAAATAATTGCTTAAGGAGATTCACCATTTATTCTTTATTGTTCTAAAGTGGCCTAGCAGGGCAAATGCTAATTATGCAATAAAATAGGAGTATTAGGACCACACATGTATTTTATTGGAGTCTTAGAAATTATTTTTGAAAAGGAAAGCGCTCTTTAATAGTCTGTTCCACTAAATTAATATATAATTCTCTTTTGTTGAGACTACAAAAACCCCAAAACAAAACAGGAAAGGAAATTACATGTTGTAGCTCCTAAAGAGGAAAGGACCACCCACAGCTTCAGAGAGAATTGCAATACTACTTCAAATTTGGCTTCAGCGTAATCCTTTTCATAGAAAAACTTGCAGTTCTTAAGAACACCCCTCACCTCTCAAAGAAAAAAACTGACAATTCTTTATCCTCCACAGTCTCAAATTGGTCAAGCTGAAGGAAGGCACTGAGTGACGTTTTACTGACTGCAGCTTATCATGCATCCCTAAGAGCACTATCATTCCCTAACAGGGCCCAAGACAGCAGCACAGCTGTGATGTGTGAGGGTACCATTGACCTACATCCCTGCTCGGAGTTTGCAGAGTGGGAAATGACTTTTACCCATATGGATGCATATCCATAGGGTGAGGCCACACTTCAGGTGCTGTGTCCAGTTCTGGGCCCCGCACAGACACTGAGGGGCCGGAGCATGTCCAAAGGGCAATGGAGCTGCTGAAGTGTCTGGAGCACAGGTCTGGTGAGGAGCAGCTGAGGGACCTGGGGGTGTTTAGCCTGGTGCAAAAGAGGCTCAGGGAAAACCTTATTGCTCTCTACAACTGTCTCAAAGGACGATGTGGACAGGGATCAGTCTCTTCTTCTACACAAGAAGTGACAGGACAAGAGGAAATGGTCTCAAGTTGTGCCAGGGGAAGTTTAGGTTAGATACGGGTTTTGTTCGTGGATTTTTCTCTCCTTTTTCTTTAACCAGATTGAAGGAAAAATAGAAAATATCTTAAATCTTTATGTGTCACTTTTTTCATACAAGGCCACAAAAGATTGTTTCTTTGTAGGGAAAGGGTGAAGATTTAGCTATTTTCATTTTACTAGTCTTTGATAGGTGATTTGGTGATTAATTTTTAATCAACTACTGCACTTGACAGACTTGAAAATGCACTATAGGTTAAGAACTTTAAAAGAATAAAACAAGATTCTGCCAGATAACTTTCACTTCTTCTGGTACGTTAGACACTCAGCATATGCATGGCTGAAACATCCATTTGGCTTGGCTGGGGATCTGCTCACATTAAGAATAGATGAGATGGCATATTTAATTTTCCAAAAGACCTCTTCAACAGTTTCAGAAAAATCTATCACTACTTTCCCTTGTAACAAAACTTCTTTTTTAGAACAAGTTTGCAGCTGTCAACATGTCTTTAATATTTAATACTGTTTCACCTGCTTTGGAATTGAAACTGTTAGCACTTTCAGGAACTGATTCAAAGGTTGTCTGGTACATTGTCTAGTTTCACTACACAGCCTACAACCCTGCGTATTCTCTTCTGAAATATCACTCTGCAAGCTGTGGCAATTTCTGTTTCTACAAAACAGAGCAGAGCAGACTCCTGATCCAACCCCATTATGCAGATCTGCAATTCCAATACAGACAAGAATAATTACATCCCTGGACACAGATATTTTTCATGAAGTATAGCTCCAAACTTTAGTAATAACCTGAGTAGTTCAAGTGTTTCCTAACAATAAAACTAACCTTGAACAATTTGTCAGGGGACAGGGAAAAATTTGGAGAGTAAACTAGAAAAGATCTTGCAGACCATTAATGTTGAATAGCACTCTGCTCACTCTTCCTTCATTTGAGTTGAGTGATGCAATTTGGGGATTGTCTCTCAAGATGGGCTGATTGCTTGATAAGACAGATTTAATATATAGTCTTAACTTTATATGGTATGTGTAGGTACATAATATATATGAAGCAGTGATGCTTCAAGCTTTAAGGCTGTTGCCTGTCAGTGCCAAAAGCTATGCTAAAACAATGAAAGAAACAAAAGCAAATTATTAAAAGGATTACCAGAGATGTTTTAAAGAAACAGACAACAGCTAAGTTACAGTCACTGCTGCTTATCAAGATGACCAATTCTATATGACTGTTTTTCTGGTCTTCACCCATCTGCTTATACCGATGTGTCATTTCTTAGACTGCAATATCTTTCAGAGAAACTTTTTTGTTTTACTGGGTGCTGCTCCGTTGGTATTTCTCTTATTCTGTGTAACAGAGTAAGTACAGTGACTAGCACCCCTGGGCTTCTGGACCAAAGAACTAGGACTTTAAGCCTTTCTATGAGAAAACTACTAAAGGAAAGGACAAGAAACATGTTCATATTATCCTCTACTTCACTGACAACTATAAAACAGTAATAACGAGCTCAATTATATGAGTAATGGAATGACTGGATTTTTTTGGTTTTTCTATTTCTTGTGTGCTGTGTATGTGCTGGTTAATACAAGTCAATTAAAAGCTCTTTGGAGAAAAAAAGAAATTGTCGAGAAACTTCAGGGCAATTACTGCTACATATATTCAGATACTCTGGAAGTAAAACTTCCCACTGACCAGGATAAAATTACTTTAATACTCTAGCTTGCATCCCAGAAGTGTCAAGCCTCTAGTTTCTTCTACTCAAGGGCTCCAGATTTTTCTTTCTTCTTGAGCCTGCCTTCTCTTTCTGTGATTGCTCCAGTCTCTTCCCCCAAACTTCTGTCTCCATAATTTTTTCCCTTTCAGTGGCATACAAAGAATGAGAAGTTCAAGTGGTATTTTCCTCTTATAAAAGGAGCTGCGAATACAGCAGAGGCAGTACAATTGGTCTGTAAAACAAGAAGAGTGCATCCTAGCTGGATTCAGGGGCTATTTAAAATTTAAAACCCTCATAAAAATGGTAAAAATATATGTAAGCAATAAAAAGAAAATTCACCATTCCAGAATGAATAGATCACAACTAATTTTTTAATCAATAGCAAACTAAAATGAACAACCATGGGTAAAAAAACTGAATCAAAGTGTTTCCATTCCACATTTCAAGAATGTGAAAAATCCCATTTCTTCTTATAGCCCTGTCTGTACGCTATTGCCACAATATCAGTATATAAATTACATTTAAATGTTCTAGGAAAAAATAATCCACGCAAAATTGAATTTAGTATTTTTTACAGAAAAGCTTAAATTTTATTGATACTTCTGCCATATTTATCCCCTTTTCCCCCTCAAACTTGCAAAAAGGTTCAGCTGCTTGCACTAGAAATAATTTCCATTCAGACATTTTTTAAGTTTGAAGTCTACAAAGCTTATTTTCTGTTCCAGGACTGCACTTTTCCACTGACACAATCAAAAAGTAGCTGCTCTTAATTGTACTTTAAAAACCCATCCTCCCTCTTTTCAGACGTTTTTCCTCTATCTGTACGTTTTCAAGCCTTTTTCTCCAAATTGCTAAATTCTTTCCCTTTAACCAATATCCAGACTCTTCTAAGTAGCTCATGGAGCTTTGCCTTTAGTAACTATCCAGAAAATGTCACTGAGAAGCCCTAATAATTACAGTAAAGAGTGATTGTATGTGGGGTGGGGTGGTTTTTTGTTATTTAAGGGTTTTTTCATTCAGGAGGATGGGTGTTGTGTCTCGCTATATGAGGGCACACAAGGCAGTTGGATGGGATGGATGTGAGTTAAGCAATTGCAATCAAACGAGAGCACAGCACACTCAGGACAAGCAAGGGTGACACCAATGTCTCCATTGACAAGATACTACACACTTCTGCAGTGAGTGAATGGGTAATTTCAGAAAAGAGAGGTCCAGGTGACAGACATATTGTGAACAGTTATGGTAATGGGGATAAAAGACTTAAATTTACTTTAAAAGACTTCAGCAAACAATGCATAAGCTTCCCTATTGCTTAATGACTAATTCAGAAATATACTATATTTGAATACTTAGATTGACTCCATTTTGTTTGAAGCACAAATGTTAAAAAGGGATTCAAGAAATAAATCTAAATATAAGAACACATGGCATTGCACCTGTATCAATAATAGCCACTAAACAGATCAACATCTCAGCACTTTACAGCCCGGCTTTTTGCTAAAGCATTCAGTGGGAATCAATTTGTACTTCTAGGGAATTCAGGAAGACTTCCACCAGCTCAAAAATCCTAGGACATGCATCTTACAACAGCAGGAGCATCTGTACTCACTCTCTCAACTGAGTATGAACAGATCTCCTCTTAGAACAGGAGTGGCTCTGAGCTCCTAGGTGATTGAATTTAAACTGTATTTACACAGATAGCTGAGGTGTGAGCATTTGCTTCTTCATAGGCTCCACTGCACTTGCTATCTGTCGCCATATGGCTAATTCCTTCTCATGCTTATTCTTCTGTTTCAGTTCATGTTACAGTATACTCCTTCTACAGACCTGCAGCTTCCAAAATCTGTAGCAAAGGTCCCAGAAATTGATTTAGAGGCTGAAACACAAGCATATCCAATCCTGCTCCTACACAAGGCTATATATCTTAGTTGGAAGACTGACACATGGTCCCCGTATGCATCAGTGATAACATGAGCCTGCCAGGAACAGATGTACATATAGCTCCAGAGAGATGCAATCTAATGATGGATAGGAATAACCCAATCATACAAACATTTGTATTTGTAAACCCTACCTAGTGCTACAGACAATATGTTTACATTTCACTGCCACATTTCTTCAAGGATATCAAGATGTTCCTAAGGTACGACAGGCATATGGTGAAACTTAATGGTATGCAAGATAGAGAGACTGCTTTCTGAAGCACAACTTCATAGCTGGAAGTTCCAAATATTAACTGCTCTTCTGGCAAACCCAATGAAAATTAAATTAAATTAGATACCGGAACTTTTTCATTAGAAGGCTCTGGCAAAATAAAGTTAATAGATGGAAAGCTTTCTGCAATTAAAAGTGACAGGTGCATTGCTTTCTCTAAGCTTTTAAATCACATCTGTCAAAAAGCCTACTAAAATGCATTTTTTAAGCTCCTTCCAATCTACTCAGCTTTTATGAATCAAAATACTGTGGAATTATTGAAGATATATCACTTAAGTCACAATTTTATGGCAGTAAAGAGCTAAAATTTCTATAGAGTTATACATCTAATATATTTAGGACAATGTATTAAATCACAAAGCAATTCTGTCTCCTGTTCCTATTCACTTCATTTGTCAGCATGATTTCCTGCTTCAATTCCTAACCACTGCACAAGAAACACACAACTTGATTTCCCTAATTTAAAACCAAGTTTCTAGTCAATTCAGGCCAGTCACAACTTTGTTTGAATTATCTATTTGATGAGTTTAAGGTGATTTAGGACAGAGATAGTTAACAGCATTTATGCCTTTGAAGAAAGTTTTTCAAGACGGAAAGTGTCTTAGAAAGAGGCAGAAAAGTTTGAGGTCAGGTGTGCTTCTTACAAGTGAAACTATTTTCAATGAACATGTGTTCCAACAGTGGGAGCAAAACCACTTATTGCACATCTTCCCTTCAGGCATACCTGAGCCAATCCTCTGCCTTTCATTCCTCGCTCACAATAACAGGTAGTGCTTAAGCCCATAACTCAAAAATCTCCAACTCAAAACTCCAAACTCTCTAATGATTATTTCCAGGGTCTTTGTTGTTGTTGTTATTTTGGTTTTCATTTTGTTTTGCTTGCTGTTTGCTTTTTTTTGTCTGCCTTTTTTTGTTTTTTTTTTTTAATAATCAACAACCAACCCTAGTTTTGACAGGTTGGGAATGAAGCTTACTTAATGAATGCTTCTCATCCCCACTAATTCTGAAAATAAACAAAAGCATTACTCTTCAAAGATCCTAATTATCAACTAAATGCAAAGCTGTTACACATTGTAAGATGACCTGTGACAATATGAATTGTATAGGCTATGGCACAGCACCTTCAAAGACACAGGATGGAAAATTACACTAACTCAGTTGCACTCAGCTCTTATTAACCACAAACATACAAATAATCTCATCCCAATTCAGGAGAGCACTGAAGCATGTACAATTTAATGTATGTGCTTAAATCCCATTAAATTCATTGTAGCTACTCACAAGTTTAGTGTTAAGCATTGTGACAAAATATATCTTTAAATCACAAACTACTTACAGAAAAACAGCGGTGAACATGTTTAAATTATAGGCTTCCCTAAGTTAAGCATATATGAACAAAGGAAAAATTCTGCTCAGATAGGGAAACAGAACAAGAAAAATAAGGAAATTGTTTTCTGTATTCCATCTATAAATTTTCATCATGCCCCATGATGAATTATTGTGACACCAAAATTAGTATTTCAGACAACTGGACCAGATGCAGGTCTGTAACATAATTATCTTTCATATTTAACAAAACTCAGGGGTTTGGCACTGCTTTTTGGGTTTTCTTTCAGGAACGGGGATGAATCTTGCCAAGTTCTCAGTTACCCCTGTACAAAAATAATTTTGAAACTGCAAAGTCCTAACATGCTTCTCCCTTGCACTCCTTATGAGTTCAAGGGATTTTTCTCAGAGATGGAAATCTGTTCCAGTGGGCAGGTAGATGAAAGCTTTGGGGTGGAAGGTCAGTATTTCAGGAAGACTGATCATTCAACATAATACTATACTTCAAAATTATCTGTCAGGTCTGCATCCCTGCAGAAAAACACAGGAAAAGTTCTCCCAAGAACAGCATTCTGAGGAAGAATCAAAAGCAGTTAACATATACACTGAAAGAGTATGTATATTGCTGGAGAAGTAAACACAGATAAGGATTCATCCCTGACTTGAAACTAAGTCTGTGAGCTGAACTGCAGTGCTACTGAGTGCGTCACATATGCAAACTAAAAATACACTAAAACCACCAAAGGAGCCAAGGTGTCATGAGGATATGCCTACAAACATTTGCTCCAAACAGGGACAAAAATATTTAAATATTTTCCCTTAGTATCAATTTTAACTAGACTGTGGGTGAGAATGAAAGGTCTGCAATCTGTGAAAACGAAAAGATCAGTTTCAGCATTCAGTAGGGATACAGAATATCTAATTAAGCCCTGGATCTGCAGTATTTTTTCTTTTTTTTTTTTAGCTTCTTTTCCCTATCTCTTTTGCCCTCTGTTAACCATCTTCCCATCCACATCTATAAATAATGAAAATAAGCCAAAGTTTCCTCACTGGTATGTTTTACACAAATATCTGAATGGAAAATATGTCCAGAACTGTTTTGATGAGCTGTATTTTTGGAACAATTTAAACAAACATAAAAAAATCATATAGAAATACAGACTTGAAAAAAGATATTAGATAACCCCATTGTAAATAGAACTTAAAATACTGGTACCTTAAGGAATAAGACTTACCAGATTCAAAGCCAGCATTTAAAACAGCCTGGTCATACAAAATGAGACCTCTGTGTTGGTGATATTGATTTTATACAGGTGTTAAGTCTAAGCTTAAAAACAAATGTTCTGATGAACTTTAGGATATGTATTTTATTCTCCTGCATTTCTTTTTTCTTTTCCTTTAACCTAGCTCAAATTTCAGTATACATAGAAATTATAATAATTATTAACAGGTATTTTTATATAGATCAGGAAGAAGAGTCTTATATAGATTTCTGCATACCTATACAAATTTCTGCTTGTTGGGTTTTCATGTTTTGGTTCTACTTTTTTAATTAGGAACACATCACTTCCAGTGGGAAATTACCCTCCACCTATGAAAACAAATGTATGTATGGTACAAGGCCTGACCTGAAGAACCAGAAAACATCTTAGTGTCTGTTTTCCACAATGTTTTTAATATGCATGATTTCCTTTCCCATACACATACAATAATAAGCAACACAAAATAGAGATTCCCAGTTGAGGCAGAGATGACATGTTAGCTTGCAGTTGTGAACAAAGAAACATAGAAAAAGCATTTGAACAACAAAGAGAAATGGATTTTTTTTTTTTAATACAATCAGGATAAACCTCTGTGTAAATACGCTTAGCAATGAAAATCACAACGACCAGGATTACAGTATAAAGATTTCATATTACTGCCAGACTGTACATGTCTAATAGTGAATGTCTTTGTCTTCTTTACATTTATGAACAGATAAAGATTATAGTAATAAATCCCCATGCTGAAATAAAAGACTAATCTCAAGATTAGGAATCTAAGCTCCATTAGAAATAAGATACAGGTATTTAAAATGAATAGTAGGTCAATTTGCTACAAGCAACAAGACATTTTGTATTGTTCTGTATTGCATATGCAGTGCATACTCCTGCACCACAGCTGAAGTATATTAAAACTTACAAGTTGACACAAAAAGCAACAGATTGAAAGAAGAGTTTCATTAAAAGAAACCAAATGTGTCAGTAACCATCTTCAAGTTGAATTTTGGTCATACAGCTCCCTGGTATTTTTTGCTTTGCTTTTCTAACCAGTTCCCCTATGGATTAACCTCTTCTCACCTCTGGTTGTCTATACACTGCAAGATAGAGCTGCTGGACAGTTCATTAGAGAAGCTCCTGCTGTTTCTTCCACTGGAGAGGAGGCACCTCTAAGTTATCATACACAGGCAGGCCCCAGTCGACATGTCTTCTAACAACTTCTGGCAGCTTTGATCACACTGGTGGTTCATACAAGTTTCGCAGCAGAAAAAAAAAGGCAGGAACTTTGAGGCATTTCCTGCTAGTCCTTTGGAAACCAAATACCATCACTTGGTAATTCATGCACCATACTAGTATCACCGGGCGGGGGCAGTGGGGGATTGGATGTGGGGGCTTTTGCTGTCTGGCACATCTTAAAACTAGAAAAAATATATTTAAATGGAGCACTTAAATGCACTGCTAGAAAATTTATGCTTTAGATAACTCCTAGATATATGTTCAAACATAACACTAAATCTAAATTAAGTTTTCTGATTCAGTATTTCAGTTGCTTGTCTCTGAGATGTGATCCACACCAAGGTTTACAAGAAGCTTTGCCTCAACTTTGTAAACTGCTTGAGGCTGCCTCACTTTTCTAGAGTTGCTCTATGTGGCATGGTGGCAAAGAGCCTTAAATTGCACTTAAGCACTTGAAACAGGCTCCTTCGTAGCCAGCAACACTTCCCACTGCTCAGCTCAGACTCTTTCCTTGACACCTCTGGTGGCCAAGCCAAAAAAGTCAATGGCCTGCAGCAATGAATGAATACTCCAGGATCCTTTCACAATGGTGTAGCTGATTGAAGCCCTGTTTAAGAGGCCTTACCTCATTTCCCACACATTTTCTGACCCATTTTTGTCCACCTCTTCTCAGAGGGGTTTTGCCTGTTATATTGTGGGCTAAGCAGTAAACTAATTATCTTGTTCAAATCCCTTTGCAACGCCTCTAATCCTATTAGTTATAAGAATGTGTGAATACTGATTGCACAACTTAAAACAGGCAGAAACAGAAAAAGAGACAGAGGCAGAGGGAAAAAGCCAAAAGGCAGGATCTGGGAAGATCTGCTGGCCACTTCAGCTTTTCGAGACTTGTCAGGACGCTCAGGACTCCTGTCTATCACAAAACTAGACAATCTGTAAGGTCCATATTTTCATTTTCTGCCAGTCTTTCGTCTCTGCCCCAGAACTGCTGCTGTTACCTGCGGCAGCTCCAAGCCTTTTGCTCACAGTAGAACTTGCCGACCTTTAACTCTAGTTAACAGTTACATTTTCTCTCTTTCCCCTTTCATAATTTTAATGACTGACTGACAATATTACAATGTGTCAAAGAAGCGATATGAAGTACCGGAAATGAATCCATGTTAGTGTAGGCAGCTATAGGCCCTATGAGTCCCACTTCTTTTCTTCAAAGAAGCCTCACAAGTCTTATTAGAGAGCCCTCTCGCCCTCTCTCTCAGCTGAAGATACCGCAGCAGTTGCCTCCTGCCGTCCAGCACTGAGTGAACTTTAATCACTTTTCCTATTTTGTTCACACTGGGGAAGGAGCCAGACTTCAGTGAAAAGCCTGCAGTCACAGTTGATGTTAAAGAGCATGAAATTTATCTGACTTCCATAAAAGATGAGCTCTGCCCTTCCATTCCTGCTTTTGCTAAGCTGGCTGCTCCGGGGACAGCCATTCTCTGCTCCAAAAACAAATATTTGCTTTTAGCGTGGATGGATGCTGCTGCCTAGGAGCGCCTTTTCCTTTGCTTTTTAAACTGTACACTTAGTTGTTTCCACCTACAAAGAAGACTTGTGGTCTTGGGAAAGAAATTTAACTTTATCATTTAGACATGCTGTTTTGCAAATGAAGGTTTTAAAAATGCAAACAGTTCCTGTTTTACATGAGTAATATGCTCTGGCTAATTGGTTACCATAGAAGCAAATTCACCAGAATTCTGAGTAATATATTTACCTTTTTTTTGGACCCTCCTTCCCTGCAGAAATGCCTATGTCAGTGAAAACCTAACTCTTAGGATAAAATACAAAGTTTCTTTTCTCACATACCATACTTGGAGATTTGAGACATCATTTGTCTGGTGAAAATTACAATAAATTGTATTCTTACATAGCATTTGGTTTTAAAATCTTGCTATTAGGATTTGGCTCTACAATTCCATTATTAATGCTTGCTTTCCTCACAATGACAAATCAATTACACATTTTTTTGTACATATCTCACAATCCACATCTTCTCTAAGGATCACTGCTATATAAATAAGTGTTTTCAAAACAACTGACTGTGTAACTTTAGAAATGTGTGTTCCAGAAGTGGCAACATTTCCATGTTATTTAATTACTCACATACTTCAAATCCTGTAGCAAAATGGAATGCAGAGAACGGAAAAACAATTCCAGAAGCAATTTATCTCCAAAACATTTTATGTATATAAAAAACCTGAAAAGCAGTAACAAAATTGCATCAATAAGCTTGATAATAAAAAGATTGTGCTAAAAAGGAATGAAAAGTGGTACTGATCCACTGACCATCCACTCTGCATGCTGTAACCCACTCTAATCCCCAACTGATACTGACAACTTCAATGACAAGGGCTAAATTGGAGCCATAAGTGGGAGTAAAGATAGACTGCCACTTCAGTATGTCAGCAATTGCCCGATTAAAATTAATACCACACAAACGTTCTCCTGCAAAGCAGAGACCTACCAAAAGGCAAGAAGTGATTCTTTAACTGTAACACGTCCTAAAAACGTGCCACCGTAGGCGGGGTGTGCGCCCAGTGCCCAGCAGACGTGAACTGGCCCTCAGCAGGAGCCAGATGAACAGGGGAGGCTTTTCTTGCTGTACTTTTAGCTGTGACCACCTAGGGGCACTCAGTGTCCTACAAATCCATTGCAAGTCTCAGCTTTTGATCCAGCCCCATTCCGGTGTACAGCATGAAACATTTCCTGTCAAGCATCCTGCCTTATATTCAACTTGAATAACAATGATGAGTATTGTTTATTGATACTTTATTACTGGCAGATAACCAGCCAGACAGCCTTGTTCCCTCTAAATGCTTCTAAAGAGCTTTTTTTCATAAAGGCTTTAATATACCGTGAAGATTTTCAATCAATAGGCAAAAATATAGAGACCATATCTTTTGAGAAAGTGATTTCAGATTTTAAGGCTGGACTTCTTCCAAACTTCCAAGAAACTTCCAAACTGTCTAAAAGCTGTCTAGAGGGAGTTCACTTAGTTATAATTCACTACTGCTTTGAAAAGGACATGGCAAAATGGACAGGAATATAAAACTGAGAAAGTACCACAAGGTCAAGAGAACTGCAATTTTTCCTTCTTCACATACATTCTTCCTTTCTACATTATATTTTTTTATATATACAAAATGTAACTGCAAGTGTAACTGTATTCCTATATTTTTGGATTCTCTGAATTCCTTAAAAAAAAATTTGGTGTAATTAGTCTTCCAAATTTTCATCAAAAAAACCTAAAGATTTTCAGTGAAACAATCAGCAAAATAAAGTTTTAGATTGAAGAAAATGGTTAATTTAGGCTAAACTGCAGCAGCCTACTACCCAATCCTATCTAATATTTTATGGTCAAGCTTTATAGCATGAAAATCCTGACTTTCTGCCACATTTTTTTCCGTTCAAACAGGGTTCACTTAACAAGCAGAATGCAGACCTGCTGCTTTCCCTTGTGGCCAACTTCACTTGTTCAAAGTCTTTGAGAATCTTGGAACACGGCAATAGCTCTTAAAAGAACTTTGGCCTGCAGCTGTTATTAACTAGCTTTGGACGTATGGACCTCCGTTGACAAGCACCTCATGTAGAGAGGTTAAAAAATTGCTACCATATGCTTTCAGCTTTTTTAACCTACAACATAAAGGCTTAAAAGAAAAAAACAAAAAACCCAGCCCTTTCTATACTTTAAAAATACAAATCAATTTACACATAAGCCAACACTTCTATCTTCTACTGCTTTATAGTTACGAAACATATGTGTCATTTTTAAAAGGGTACTGCAGCATTCTAAAAAGCAAGAGCTGATTTCAGTGAAAGGAACAACTGGCTATAGGTACAAAGATCTCAACAGGCTTTATTACTGAACACAAATTAAAAGCCACCACACACTTAAAACCAGCATTAAATAACAATAAAAATCTGCAATTTCTACTGCACAGAAAAGCATTCTCTCCCTCAATGAAAGCTAAAGCCAGCACAGTTTATTACCTTTACTTTAGCCTCATGTGTGTATACCTTACATTAGCTTTCATTTATTTGATCCAGTTCAGATCTGAAGGAGGAGCTGTATGCTCAATTCCTCGTTCCTTTTTTCCAGACAGATCCACTGGTTTACTGAAAGGTATTAACTCTCTGGACAAGCACAGTCTCATCATGAGACCAGAGAACTTTTCTTACTCACTGAAGGAAGAAAGGTACCAGTACCTGTACCATATGTAACCTGAAATGGATATTCAGTATTTTTAACCTCGCTGAAATAAACACCCCAGAACAGTTAATTGCTGAACTCTTAACATCTCTGTTCCATAGATTTCCATTTCATTCACTAAAAAAACCTTAGCAGTGTTTAGTGAAGAAGTTAGTGAGCCTCACTTCAGCATCCATCAGATCTGGGTTGGCAGACTTCAGATTCTAGAGGTACCATACAGATTTCTTTAGTTACTGGAGGATCAACACGGAGTATCAACAGAAGTTTACTTTTTAATTTATCAGGGACTTAAAATATGCCTAATCAGACTGCTAGATGAAAAAAAAAAAATACCATGAAATCAACTGCCTTATACAAGACAGTTCTGCCATTCACAGTGTAGTCAAATGTCCCATGCAGTAATCAAAAATCAATCAGAAGTTTATTTACAAATCCAAGCTGCTGCTCTAGGAGACGACAAGAAAAGCCAAGGAGACTTACTTTCCCTTCTACTAAGAGAGAGTAAAAGCTTCTAATAAGCTTTAACTTCATGTATTTAAATCCAGGCCAGTTTTACCAAAATTCAGGAATATTCCATGCGCCAGATATGTTTTTTAGTCAGATAACAGAATATTCACTGGGAATAATATTAAGACTACCAAGAATTATATCTAGATAAATGGGCAGGAAACTGTAGGTCTAGAAGAAAAGCCGTCACTAAAGAAAGATTTTCTGTCTGTCATGAGTACTTATAGAATTTCATTACCATGTTGCCTAAATACTATACATATTTAATACTTTTATAGTAAAATAAACATTCATCATGCAAAGTACATAAATACAGTAGAATAATTTCATTTTAAGATGGGGGAAAAAGGGATCAGTACCAAGGGAATAGCAGTGGGAGTCATCTCACTCATCTTCAGCCAGATAAAAACCAGATAATCTCACCTTAATTGTCTACAGAAAGGTGAAGAAACCTTTAGAAGAAGAGTATCTTTGTCTCCACATTTGAGAATACAAGAAGTTTTGAAATGCAGCTTGGATTTAGCACCTCAGTTTCAGGGAAGGCAAGCCAGAAATCCACACAGACTGACCCTGGCACGCTGCCTAGTCAAGGTCAGAGAGCAGCCCACCTTAGGTGTGTACTGAACTGATGTCTCCCAAACACCAGGATGGTTCCCGTACATTAGGAGATGGCATTCTCTAATAATGCTGGTTTATTCAGGATTTTTCTGAGTAGTGGAAACAATCCAGCACTCTGTTCTCTAGCCAAATTAGAGCATCTAGTAGAGCATCTGTGAGTATCTGAGCCCCACAGTCAGCTCTGAAGTATGACAGACAGCCTGTATTAGAAAACTTACAGCGGCTCAAAGCTATTCTCAACTACCCCAAAGTCTCACTGCCTCTTCCTCTAAGTGATTTAATTAAGAACTTTTAAACGTCAACAAGCTCTATATATTTTCATGTTAATTACAAGCAACACAACCTATCTATTTCCCAAGAGGTGACTGGAATGTCATCCCAGAGACTTTTGATACTATCTACCATTCAGACCTGCTCTTCAGTCACCAGTACAGTCAATTTTTTCATTTAAATTATTAGCTGGACCAACAGTTAGCACTTAAACATGCAAATCTGCTTACCACTTCAGGCTCAAAAGCCTTAGTTGAATTCTACCCATATAAAAATGTGATGAAAAATTGCTAAGACTTAGAAAATACAATGCTATTGAATATCCACATAAACTTATATCTAAAGCTGACCAAAATAACTTCTTAATAAAGAGAAGCTGTTATATATTACTTATAATGCAGCATTTGTCAACTTATGGACACATTGCCTTCTAATGAAATTGCACTAAAATTTTAAGGTGGGGCAGGGAGGGGTGGAGTGTGTGCATGAAGTTGATTTTGTGTGCTTGTTTAGTTGTGAAGTTCTTTTTAACTTGGATTTTGGACAAATTCTTAGACCATGACTTCCAGGATTACGGTTTTACCACACAGGCACCCCTGATCCCCATTCTCCACTAACAGCACAAAGACATAACACAGGAGGTTCATGGAAGTGCTCCATCTCTGCTCACATTCCCCGGCACACAGCCAGGAGCCTGACAGCCTCAGCCCAGGGAAGTGCTGGGGATGCTCCCTGCAGCTTTCCCTGCTGCCAGCTATCCCAGCCTAGGAGGCCTACTGGAACAGGGCAGCCATGGGAGCCTACACTTTCCCACAAAAAAAGTCAAACACATAAGTTTGAATTTTTTCAGTTTGGAAAAATGTTTAGGGTGGACCTTCAGAGGCGATAAAAAACCTCTAGCCTATGTTTTGTCATGGTGAAAAAAAAATTAACATCTTTCAGAATATGAAATGCAGGAAGATCCACTACAGTACAAGTCTGCTTACCAAATAATACTCTATTTCTAAAACACTTCTCCCCCTATTTTGGCTCTATGTGCCATCTGATCATTCAAAAAACTAAACCCACATGATCTAGACAGAAAAACATACATTTTCAAAAATGTATCAGGATGTATAGGTGACTAATAGAAAAAAAACAGATACTTTTCAAACGTTTCAATAAATTTCATGTAATTCTCCAACAGCAGTATCAGTCAGCTAAAGCAAACAATTAAAATGTATCTACCCTCCCATACTGATGTAGGCAGTAAAAACAGCATGGATATTCTGATTGGCACTCCTCCCCATACACTCTGAGGATTTAGCCAGTAGTACATGGTGTAAACTATCTCCTTTTATATTTCTTAAACGCGATTAGTATTAAAAGTTTACTGCTTTTGGAAGCAATAATTTTTCTTTACTAAAGAAAAAGAAAATAAAATAATAAAAAGAAAATTAAAATTCCTTTCTAGACTATTGCTTTTATATTCTTTTCTATGTGAGACTATTGAGTGACTCACAATTATTTTACTCTAAAAAGTTTTCGGCATTTACAGTAAGTCCCTTACAATTTATCCAGTATGAGTAATTTAGGGATTTTAATTAATCTTGGTAAAAATAAGCCACAACCCTTTATTAATTTTGCTACTGTTAATAAGAGTGAGAGTATCACAGAAGAGCAAAAGGTCTTGACTAGTTTCATAATATTTTTATATTTTAACTAAACACAGGATTTAAATCCCTAATGGAAGTTTCAGTGATAAAATTATACTAGGTCTTAAACCTACTTGCGGGCATGAAGCTAAGAATTTGATAATTATAGTAATCTTCAAATACAAGATATAACAAGCAAATAGTTGACTTGTTTACAGAACAGATGTTTTTATTGCAATGTTCAATACGACATATTTCCTATATACTATGGTAAAATGGATATTTTAACATTAACAGAGATATATATACAAGAAATTTGTGATTTAGGAGGAACATTTGTTTTACCTGAATTTAATCAAGACACCATGGCTTAGATACAGCTGCTTACATCAGTGAAAGCCACAAGAAGTTCAAGTTTGGTTATTGCAAATTTAATTAATTTAGTGAACCCATTCCATTACCTTAACATACAGTGTTCTTTCCAGAAGAATGTCATATTTTATGAAGTTGTTTTAGCTATATCTACTAGCTCGCATAATCTGGTTGACAATTCACCAGCTCCTGGAAAGCATCATTCCTGACTTGCATGTTTAAAAAGATAATGAACAAAATGTTCTCAGAACAATAGGATTGTCAGCATAGGGCAGCTTGTGTGAACTTCTACATTTCCATTTGGATTTTGCAGTACTAGTACCATTTCTCATGAATATCAGAAAAATATTTTAATTCATATATGATTTAGCATCAGTATGAATTTACCAATATGAGCAATTCTTGAATGAGAAAACAGTTCCTTAATGAACAGGCATTCTTTAATGGATTATTCATCTGTGTTGCTCCCTGGGTTTAGATTTAAATCAGGGCAACTATTACAGCAGGCACCTCCATTCCTGGGCGATGCTAATTCCATCTCACGCAGCTAAACACCAGGCAGGTTTTGACTATTTATCTGGATGTCAACAGCATTGTACAGTGTCACACAACTGACTAAGCAAAGACTGAAAATCTGCTATTCAACAATCGTGTCTTCATGTTCACTTGCACAAGTATTATGTTTCACACTACAGATATTATAACAATTGTGCAAATATACTTTATGGGTAGCCAAGCAATTTTTAGAGTAAATGCAGCCCAATTACCTGTTCCAACAAGAAACAGGAAGTTATTTCACAGAGAGGTGACAAGTAAATATCATTAAGAAAATTTATGAGGCTTTTTTTTAATAATTATTGTTTTCCTATGTATAAATTCCTTTGTTACTTACTACATGCTAGCAATCAACTTTTCAGGATCCTGGTATGAAAGCTCTTTGGAGAGTTCAGCAGTACTGCAAGGCATAATTATCCCTTGTATCTGCACAATGTTAAACTAATTGCCCTCACATTTCACATGCAACATCAGAAGGCATGTGATGGTTTAAACTGAGCTCTGCCTTGTGAGCAGAGCTCTACCCATCGGCTTGGCAATAGAGTGCAAACATCTTGTTCCTTGCAACTTGCTTTAATAGGTCCATTCTGAAGCACAGGGACCATTTATAAGAGAGAAGGAAAAAGAAAACACCAACCAGACTCATGTTAGCACCTTCAACAACTGTCAAGGATATTCTGCTTCATAAGAAAGCAAGTCTAATTTTGACATGTATGTCCACAGAGCTATTTCTAAAGAAACAAAAGAATTTTTAAAGTGATCTTTCTGAAGCTATCAGAGAAATACGGATGAAAAATGTGTACAAATAACACTAACCAAACTCCAAATTCTGAATTTATCCTTCTAACGTATCTCTTTGACAGCCAGAAGTTTTGATGGGATACCAATAGCAAAACACTAAAAGCAATTTCTTCTGGATTCTGATACATCATCTATCCAGCACCTGAAAAGCAAAGCAATGACTAATTTTCAAATAAGAGCAAAGATGTGCCATATATGCCATAAGGGCATGTGCAAGTTCTACAAAAACAGGGAAAGAAATAGGAAATTACACCAAGGGGAATTTCAGATCACATCAATTTTTGCCTGTGGCAGATTTGGTATACTGCATTACTGAATCACAAGATGCTTATCAGGCTTTCTTGTTCTTGTCTGCAATAGAATAAAATTAATCTATTTATAATTTTTTGGAAATCTTTGGAAAAAATACACAATTTGAGCAACTGGAAAGCTAAATGAAAGACAGAAAATCAATAATTTTTATTTCTGTACCTAGCTTCTCTCCAAAAAAGAGAATAGAGTCACAAACATTCCTTGAGATTAACTTAATTATAACCTTTTCACATGCAGGGACCTAGAGACAAACTGTAATCAGAACAAGTTCTCACCTTTCTGTCTGCTCAGTTACAACGCTGTCTCCCACGTAATTCAACCCAAGTGTATTCCTGCTAAAACATTTTAAACTTCAGATTTAGTCCCGTGCCAAGCAGCAGCAGCCAGCCTAGCAAGCACTGACCTAAAGGATTCTATTTGTAATAAATTAAATACGTTTTAATTAAGTATATACAATTAAATAAGTTTGAACTGATAGACATTAAGAAAAAAACACTTAAAGTTAGGTTTGAGGTATGATAGTGATTCCAAGGACATCATATGTAAAGCGGAAAAGTTTTTGAAATACTAAATAAAAGTAGTTTCTGAACATTAAAATCAAACTCTTTAAACATTTGCAATTTAGCAAACTAAAGAAGGTTTCAGATACTGGTCTTCAGCTTTATTCTTACTTAAACTTAGTTTATAGGAGATCTTAAAAATTTCAATAAAATATATTCTAGATTATTGTAATAGGTTTCTCTACTTCGTAAGTTTAAGAAATATTAAAATTCACTCTATAACTCTAATCTATTTTAAAGAACACTGTAACACCAGGAAACACAGAGGTTTTAAAGTCGTAGTTGAGGGTAAAGAAGAAGGAATAACATGAATCTGCGTCTCTGAAAAAGGAATTTTCACACTCGGTAACTAAATTAATTAATTAATTAATGACTCTGAAGGCTAAGATTGTGACTATACAAGTCATATCAGAATTTTCCATCATAGAATTTTGTGCTTGATTTCTAGATATGAGGTACTATTTTAATGATCAACTTTAAAAAACCTATCAAAACCAACTAAAAGCTCTACTGCATGTAAAGCCATTGACAATTAGCCTAATTACTTATATAAGTACCTATCAAAACCAACTAAAAGCTCTACTGCATGTAAAGCCATTGACAATTAGCCTAATTACTTATATAAGACCCTTATTTAGTTAAAATTGAATTATATCTTATGCTGGTATATAGATTTCCTTAATGTTAACCTGTTTTCCATAGTTTCATAAAAATTGGCTCAGAAACAGAAATTAAAAATACATATTTCAAATCAATACAAGATAGGCCATCAGCTCTAACAATTAAGATGATGCAGCACCCAGAATTAAATACTATTTTCAAAAGTTTTTGTATTTTAGTAACTTGTATAAAGTCTCAAATAGGGGAGATCCCCTGCCTCTTTCAGGCTATAGAAAGGGCTGAATAAAAACCTTGGAAGGAAAAGCAGAAGACAGAAAGGAAGTACCTTTTTATCATGTACTGTTAATGAAAGCCTGTATCTACACTGCAAAAGTTGGAAGCAGATCTGTCCTACAGTCTTTGAGTCTAGTAGTTCTAGTGGTTAAAATCTCTTCTGCCTGGGAAATGATCTTGAATGGAAAACATCTGACCCACAAGCCACAATACAACCCTTGAAAGCACTGAGTATCTAAATCAGAATCCTATGAGCTCTCGGTGTTGAACAGAAACCAAGGTGTACTTCAATCTGGCCCCTCAAAATGGCAGAGAGATTAGACAAGTATTGACCAGCTCGAAGAACCTGAGAATAAAACACTGAAAAAATTATGATTATGTGTCAATATGCAACCATAGTTGAACTGCTTACATAGGTAATCAGGAGGGACCTTACACATATTATTTGCATCAACCAAAAAAGAGAGACCTGTCCAAACCATAGGTCTTATTAGATGCTGATGTATTATTAGCAAACATTGGGAGTTATTCAAAACATTAAGACATCAGATGACTGCCACTGTCACAATAAAACTTTGAGGAACAATCCAACTCCAGTGTTTTTATGAAGAAGTAATCAAAGTCATTCATCAAAAGACCATTTCAGCAGAACATTAGGCCTCCACTGACATTTTCTCCAGGAGCCCAAAGGTTACTAGGAAGAGTCAAGTATACCACATTTCACTATCTTCTCCTCGAAGCCTGGATTACACCTCCTGGAAGTGCCTGACTGAAAATAAATTCAAGTTTCTTGTATTTGTTTAGAGGAATCTAAAGGGAAAGCATGGGAAACAAATTCCTAAACAAATTTGCCCAAGGGAGAGAGGCATAGACCTATACTGAAGCAGCTGCTGAGAGGCTGCTGGGGACCACAAAACACACAAAAAGGAGGCTTTGCGC
Organism: Picathartes gymnocephalus; assembly: GCA_013390045.1. Taxonomy (NCBI): domain Eukaryota; kingdom Metazoa; phylum Chordata; class Aves; order Passeriformes; family Picathartidae; genus Picathartes; species Picathartes gymnocephalus. The sequence continues at coordinate 59,012 of WEKY01021696.1, forward strand.
AGGGTTGTGGTTTCTAAGCTCTCACAGAACTTCTCAGGCAAGAGATGGAAAATGACAGGACCATGGATACCCGGCTTTCAGAAGGAACAGCTCTTTGGAGGATGCTTGCAAGTCCTCAGCACTCTCTTCAAAAGGCTGAAGATCTTGTAAATTAGAGAAAGTATTGTAAAATTCATATTGTTCCCTAAAACAAACCACAACTTCAGATTTCAGCATGCCATCGAGATTTCCCTTCTCCTTTTCCCAAGGATGAATGAGGAAGAAGGAAAACTTGGGAAAAGCATACGCATCATCGCCTTGCAAAACTGTCCATGGAAATCACTTCAGTGTAGCTGGCCCTCCAAGCTGTTGGAATGCCTCCTCATATATCAAAGTGGGAATGGAAGGAGGTAGCAAGAAAATCTCTAACAAATTCCTATTGAGTCAAACTATGTATTTCCATCCTAAATTACACACCATTTTTAGTGTATTTTTTCCTATTACAAAGAGCTGTCCCTAAAAATAACGGTGAGATTTAACATCTTTTCCTGGCCATTATTAACAGTCTTCACAGTTATTATCCAAAAATAATATTCCACATGGATTTATTTAACTATTTAAAATCAAAGTTTTAATTCAGGAGAATAGTCATCAGATCCTACCTTAAATAAAACTTGAAAATTTCATGCCAGTCCAGAATGGAAATGAGTATTAATTTCCCTGTGGAAAATACTTAACACACAAGACAGTTAATGGAAACAGAACTGTGCTATTGTATTTTACGTTCTGAATACACATACATATGTTATGACTTCACACTTACATCATGTCCCTTATCTGATAATCCTCAGATGTGTTTAAAACATTAATGACTTTATCCTCACAGAAGTTCTACTATGTTGGAAGCATTTTCCTGTTATTTTATTCCCCTTGTGTGAGCTCTCTGGGCACACAATACTACATTGTACCTGTTTGGACAGTGCCGATCAATATCATGGAGAAACCATCATTAGCAGTTTCACAATAATTAAGAAGTCACCCTGGAGCACTGAAATTGTGCACTGTGGAGACACCTAGAAATTATTTATATGCCCCAACTATTATAAAACCATACCATATTCCTATTTCTATCTGCTTCATAACTCTAAATCAGAGTTGTTTCTACCATGTTACACACTCTACAAATCTATCACGACAAGAAAAAGTCCACTATTTCAGAGAATTTGCTTCTGAATTTAAAGCAAAAAGACTAGGCAAGATAAAAAAGACAACACACTATGTGACAGTAAAGCCACAGGTTAGTGGTAACTGTAACTAAAGCTATTAAGGCACTGGCAAGTTCTCTTCTAGCCTACTTGCAAAGATCACTTATGTGTGAAAGCCACTTAACTTGACCCAAATGGCTGACTAACAAAAGGCATCTTAACAGGATAATGAAACCCACGCTTTTTGACAGAAGAAAACCATGCTTTTGAATTATATAGATTCTTTAATTATATATGGTCTATTTAACTGAGTTTTATACAGACTAGAAAAAGATTTTAAATATTAAAGGCATGACTGTTTCTCAGCATATAAACAAGACTTTTCTTTAAATCCCTAGTATATTTAAAATTTACATTGTTCCTCATAGGATATCTATGCAGGTAGAAAACACTGGAAAAGTTGGATTTGATAAACAAAAAATAGTATTTCTTAAAAAACCCTGAACATCAGAAGTTAAAACACCGAGAGATGATTCGTGCTCCTCTTAGACTGAAGCAAGTTTTGATTGATAGAATTTGAAGAAAATTTGATATATGATGTATATACCAATGAACTCAGAAAATAGCTGTATGTCTCCTCAGTGATTTACATGCTTTGAGATTTAAATAAATAAAAATTCACTTTTAGGATGCTATTTATAGTTCCTTTCTATAGGTTAAGATAGAATTCCCACCTCAGTAGATACCCCTAGTGAAATATTTCATGAATTAGTTCTAGAAGCAGATTTCCCAGCAGCTGCACAGACCTCAGTCCTTTAACTATCTGGGAAAAAAAAGTCACACATGATTTTATTTCACTTTGTATTTGAATTTGTTTTGTACAATACGTTCCCATCTTTATCTCGACCAATGTGTATGCCAAAAGATCATAAACAGCTCTCTTATCATCCCCCCAAATGTCAGTCTTAGGAGGTTATCTTACATCTGGCTCTCGGTGTTCCTCTTGGAAACTGGACATAAATAATTACCAGCAGCACTTGGAAGGTTTTGGTTAAGCAGCAGCTCTGGTCAGGCTTTGCAACATAACCCTTCATCCTTCATGTCCAGAGTCAGAGTGTTCATCACCTGAATCCTCTAGTGGTTTTGCCAAAAACTAGAAGGCTGAGAATCTCAGTGGATCGCACTGAGTATTGCTGTGCCTTAAAAGAACAGGAAAGAGTTATACGCCAAGTATTCACTTTATTGCCAGTCCTCGGAAGCTACAGCAGAGCTATTTCTCTGGCTCGCAAAACTTACATTACTTATACACATATGTGAATTAACTGGAGTAGTGCTCATTAGGCCATTTAGATTTGTAATAGGCACATGAGTATTTACTGGACATAAGGAGCATCATACCCATTTTATTAAAGACTAGGTAAAAATGCCCAGGCTGTATATTTCTTTGTGCTTCTATATGAATTACTGCATTGAATGAAAGAGACATGCACTTCGAGTTTCAAAATTTCTTTCCCACTTCCTAGTCTAGAAATCATTTCATAGCCTCCCTGTATCAATTCCAGTAGTAGACAATTTGACAGATTTTTAAACCAGATTATATTCCTATTTCTATAAGATCCATCAGTTACTAAGACATAAACTGAGGCACTGCACTTCTCAAACTGCCACGATTCAATGAGATCCCAAAGGTCCTTCCTTGATGAGGCACTGAATATGTAACTATTGTGATTTACTGTAGGCAATGGCATTCTTGTAAGATCAGAGCAGGCAACACCTGTATTGTCATAAAATGAGTAAGTGGTATCACAAGACAAGGAAGGGACTTTTCAAAATCCCAAAACAAAACAACACAGAAACTCAATGTTTAAGAATCCTGATTCTGCACTGTAGAACAGTTTTGAAGTTCAACACAATTATATGATACCAAATAGCCCATACCAACAACAGTTCATAGGCAGTGAATCATTATGGTATGTTTTTTCACATAACAGGATATAGGCTAAGTTAATGAGAAAGAATACAGACTGAAGTGCTGTGCTTGCTAACCACAGAATTAGAATTGCAACCAACTACACCTCATAGTCATGCAGAATTTTTTGCTATAAATGCAGATGCATCTCTATGTTTGCATTCGACATATCATAGCAAATATATACATTTACAAAAGGTCAAAGATATCTTGCTCCAAAACCTCATGAAAATGCACTTTTAAATTTACAATTCTTATTTTAAATTTCAATCTATCCAGACAGAATTTTACTCAAAAAATTATTTACTGAAATGAATATTTTACAGTCCTTGCTAAGTAATTCTTCAGCCATGAATCCATTTGTTACAATTTTCTTCAAACTTGTTCTTGACTTCAGGTGTTACGTAACAATTGATGCAATCCATAAAACAGCTTACCGATAAACGCAGTTGCAAGGAGGGGTTTTTAGTAAAGCCTCTGCAACTGCCCACAAATTGAATGTGCTAGGAATAACAAAAAACTGTTTAAAAAATCAATTTCTGTGGAAGAAGAGTTAAAGAATCCTCTCAAAGAGTTAAATTAGAAACCAGCATTTGTTGCTCTACAGAAAATACTATGACTGCATCAGCAATCTTTGAATGCTATTTAATGTACACACGTGAGATGCTTAAGCGTGGGGGAGAATGGGCAAGCAATACAAAGGTAATGATTTCTTCATTCTATAGCTCATCAATTTTATCCTGGAGAAGAATTACCAACCAAAGTCATAACAAATGCAGAATTTGTACATTCTGAAGATACTGAAAAATATCCATTTTAGAAGGAATAGCATTGGCAATGATGAGACCATATGGGTTTCTGGGAATCATATCCAGAAAAAGAGGAGTTTTGGAAATACTAATGACCTAAGTGTCTTGTGAGACATACACAGAATATAGTTTTGACATAATATAAATGTTTCACCCTAGAATTTTTTATTTTAAATTAGTTTCAGCAAAGAGAAATCCTCACCTGACAATGAAATTAGTTAGATGACTTAACACATTCTCCAGTGCTCTTTTCTATTATTTCAGCTTATAGAAATAGAATTGTTTGGTCAGGAAGGGATATTCGGAGGTCTCTACTCCAACTCTCTATTCAAACCACATCCAGTTAGGTCTTGGAACACCTCCAAGGAAAGAGATCCCATAATCAGTCTGGGCACCTGCTCCAGTGTTCAGTCATCCTTCATGATGAATTTTTTTTGCCCTCTATTGTGTAATCAGAATTATATATATTTGTCTTCTCTGTTGCCTCTTGTTCTATTGTTGTGCAGCTCTTAGAGGAGCATGGCTCTGTCCTCTCTGCTTCCTCCCATCGTGGTGCTGCACAGAGCAAGGTCTGCCTCCATCTGCTCTCCTCCATCCTAAACTGACCCAGATCCCTCTGCCTCACGTGCCCCAGCCTCCAAACACTGGGGTGTCATCTTTTTCTAATGAGGAGCCCAAACCTGACAACAGCTATCCAATTACTTGAGAATACACATCTGAAATGAGTGCTGCCTGAAATAAAGCTTTAAATCATGCTCTAAAAGGAAGACAGCATTAGTATCATAGATATTTTTTTAAAATCTGTATCCTCTTTCAGATTATATTTTCACCGTTAAATATTCCAAAGATTCAAAATTAATCTAAAGAAAATTAAAATACTGGTTAGAATTTTTGAATGAAGTATTACGAGTGGTCATAAAAAATACAATTCCAAACAATGCTATGGATGGTAATGTGCCAAAAGAATTTTAATAAATCCCAATTAGACATCTTTTAGGCACTAGATAAGAAAAACATCAAGATGACTACAAGATATTATGAACGCCAAATAGAATCTCTATGGAGATCACTTCAAAGGCCAGTTTCCTGCATCCATAAAATTAAGTTTAAATTATGTGCTGCATGGATCTTTTGTATGTGGTCCTGTTACCAGGAACAACCAAATTCCATTAGAGATCTATGAGCAATTGTTTTCCATAATTTCATGAGAGTAAAAAAAATTCTCTTTAGACAGACTTTCCTTTTTCTTTTGATTTTACAATATTAACACTGATAGACATTAAAGGTTGGCTGGAAAGGACTGATAGAGCATTTCTACAAACTTTTATTTCAACTCAGACTTAGGACAAAATCTTTAATCCTGGTATGTAGACAACTTCCTTTGAAGCAATTTGGTATTTTGTCTAGGAAGAAAAATTGCAGAATCAGGTCTATTTTGAATTATTCTACTTTTTTTTTTTTTTTCTTTCTACATCCAGTTTCATGACTGATGAATTGACTTTAAAGCAAGTAATGAAAGCAACACATTTGAATTGTCTTTTCCTTGGAAGTCACCTTACATATTAACAAAAAAGAAATTAAAATTCTTAAATTACAAATTACTAATTACCAATTACAAATTACTTTCATCTCATTAAAAGAAGAACAAAGTCATGCTCAAGCCTCATTATTTGAACATTTTGGGATTTGCTTCTAAACTGTTTCCTCTCATCATGTGTCAACTTAAATAGAAGTAACATTTCAGAACTATCATCATGAAACTAGATAGAAAAATTGAGTGCAGGTGAGACTTAAAAGGCCCTTCGGATCATTCCTATTCTTCTCTAGGGCTCCCTTCTAGAAAATTAAGACTTACCTTTGCCAACATTATATGAATTTACACCAAGAACTTTCAGCAAGAATTGTCAAATTTTGCAGATTTTAAGATGCCTTTTACCCCAAATGATGCATTTCTCCCATGCACATGGAACTTTACCAAGATTTAACTTTCAAGGTCTTTATAGTTTCACACTTCACTTAGGCCAGACAAGAATAAATCAACAACATTTTGCTCCTTCTGCTTACAGTGGTGACTGACAGAGGATTAAAATGTTTCCTGTTTGCGGTGATTTCAATGTGCAATTCTTAAAGTTACAGAAAATTATTGTACAATGATGAATTGTACAATGAATTGAATCTGCAGATGATGCAGACCTTGGTACAATAAAACATTTAAATTCATGCTAATTTTGACATTCTGCAAGTGTGTCATCAAATTATACCTTACAGGTAGATGTTCAAATTTTCAAAATATTTTTTGAGTGTCCTAGTCCTGGAAGCATTTAAATGTATGCACTCAACAGGACTTCTATTACTGAATTCAATAGAACCAAGATTTCATCCTCTGATTCACAGCACCTATACTGGATTAATCACAGCAGATAATTTTAGGCTCCCACACATAACCTACACGTACCACACTCATTAGTATTTATTAATGCAAGCTTTTCTACAAAATTGTTCAAATACTTTTTTTTTTAACAGCAACAGAATGCTGTTAAAAAAAAAAAAATCCAGTCTCCTGCATTCTCATTCTGTTGCTGTTTCAGTTTCTGTCACAGAAACAAATTGTCCTCAGCTATACTTTTCTGACTAGATTTCTGCTGGTGTAACAAGACATGATTTAACAAACTTCTATTACAGGAAATGATGAGAAAGAAAATTTGCAACATCTCTTTTGAAACCTAATTTCAACATTCTAGCTCTTCTGTTTTTGAAGACTGGTCTTAACAAAAAATCGTAAGTACATATTACTCTTACCTTCCCCTCACCCCTCATTTTCTTTTAAAAACTAATGGAGTAGCTTGCCTTTCCAGTCAACCAAGCTCTTTTCATCAAACCATGCTATCTCTTCCTCCTTTTTTTACCTCCACACTGAAACTAGTATCTTATAGAACTGTATTTCCTGACGTGCCCAGCTTAATAAATCGTAAAATGCATGTATTTCTTTTACAAAAGTGATTTTCACTCTTTCCAGTGACTGCTGTTCAGTGTCTAATTCAAGACTTGCAAAAATTTTATTTCCTGAAATTTAATAAGCTTATGATGTTAGTATTCTTCTAGCCAATTCTGTGGAATTCCACTTTTCAGCTACTGGATCCACGTTTTTCTATTCTCACATTCTTAAGTTTTAGTAGCATGGAGAACCAAACACTAACTTTTAATTTCTGTGGATCATGTCACCAAGTTTATTTATGCTTAAATCAACCTGTCAGTGGATAACACTATGGAAATTTTCGTACTTGCAGAATACAGACTATGTATGTATCATTAGAATTATAAAGCTATTAATTTTGACACAGGTGGGCTCTTCTTGGGCCAACATTTATGGTAATCTCATTTGGTATATTTGGTGGATTGGATTTTCCACTCAAGATGCAACTTTGCTTGCTCAGCCTATTCTTTCATGTCCCCTCAAGCATCTGCAGCTCTCATTTTCTAGCCAATATCATTCAGAGGGCAAATTCTTCTCTGCTAAGGCAACCATCTGAACCCTTCCTTTACCCTCTTCATATGTATGTGGACCTTAAACTGCCACTCTACTCACATGTCCCAAAACCCACACAAACTTTCTATAATCTTCTTCCCAAACCTGTCTCTATATCCAGCTGCAGGCTACACCAATCTTCACTATTTATGTATGTTTCAGGAAAGAAGTAAGCAGTAAGCAATCCTTAGAAAATCTGCATGAGTAACAAGAATGTTATTTTCATCCATTTACAGCTGAAAACCTGAAAAGAAATTTCTAAAATGCATTGGTAGTATTCCACGTTCTTGTAAACACAATGATCTGTATGGCCACGCTCTTCTGAATTCACAGTACTGTCATCTACAAAAGTAGATGCCTATAAAGAAGGAGCTGAGCCCCCCTGCTCCAAAAC
>WEKY01021697.1:3153-22034 GCA_013390045.1 Picathartes gymnocephalus
GGTAGCTGAACCAGGCTGAAATTTTTGCAGGCACAGTAAGGCTCTATGCCAGTAATCTCTCACATGTCATCCTTCTTCTTGAAATGGGAAGTCTTGACAGAGCTTGTTTCAAGGAAAATCTCCCCAGGTGTGGAAGGCAGTGAAGGAGTGCCTCAAGATACATGCCATTTATTGAACATGCACTTTGAGGAGTTATATTTCAGTGGCACATAGATTTATAATTAGTTTCAAAAGAGATAGTGAGCCCTATGATTAAACAGTGAAAATATATGAATGTTCTGGTCAGAGCAGAATTTTGTATTTGTGAGCATTGTGAGATTTTGTGAGTATTGTGAGTATTTGTGAGATTGTATATTCTGAGTGGTGGACATTATTAAGATCCATGCTACATGTTACCTCTTCTGTCCTATGTTATACACAGAACAATCTCTTCTCTCTAAGGTGAATCACAGGTCAAAGAAAATGGGTTGAAAAATTATGACATCTTTTATAATGCATTTTTTTTCGTATTCAAAATGGATCTTTTCAAATAGTTGTAAAACTTTGAGCAGTCTGCTGTCATGAGTCTTGACTGTACACAATAAGGCACAGACTATTTCACCATCCTCTTGTGATGGAGTTCTTGGCTCACTAAAATCTGGGTGATCTTCTCATTTGAATACTTAAGAAATCAGGAGTTTTTGAGTATGTGTCTCTCAAATGGAGCAATGAACATGCTACCCAAAGACTGTATTACTGCATCTGCTTTCTGTCTGCTTAACACTTAGCATAGAGAAATATTTAGTCTGCAGGCTTGTGGAACTTCAGCACTTTGGTACAAACGGAAATGTGTCCTGGAGTCTTTATCTCACTATCTGGGGTCCACTGACAGGTTTATCACTTGAATCAGTAAACTCCTCTGTGACACTTATTTTGGCATTTTTCATTAGATGAAATTGTTTCAGGTACAGTGAAGTTCTGAGCACCTTTCTTCTGCCTAATTAAATAGGATTCCTTCTGTTTTCTTAGTCTGTAGAACAGCCTTGGGAATAGTTGATCTCAGTTAATTTGATCTCATCCAAGATTTGAAACTGATTTATTTCTTTGCTTGCCTGACAGATTAACATCAGACTTCGAAGTAATTTCCTACTCAAGTTTATTTATGCTATGCAGAAGGTCCATCTCTTTTTGCATTCTAATGGTCTGCAAGAAGTTTTTCAAGGCAGCAAGGGAAAGGGGGAGAGCTTCAGGTAAATCAGGACATACTTGTGGACAGTTCTAAAAGCAGATGTGATATTCAACCCTGTGTCAAATCCAAGATGGCAGAGGTTTCTTAGAACACAGCATTTACATCCCAGATGCTCAGATACAGATTTTGTATTCACAAGTAGTTAATCTACAGATGGCTTGCTCCTTTTGAACAGCACTAACGGAAGTGCTGACCCTTATGACTGCTGTGATATGTGCTGCTATTGGCAGCATGTTCATCACACAAATGCCTCAGGATGGGCAGGACCCTCTGCAATGTCATCACTGCCGGTGTGCATTGCTTTTACCCTTCTATGGGTAGTGTGCTGCACTGCGTACGTATCCACCCTTGGCAATGCAGAGAGAAGGGCCACAGCTTCTGAAATGGTAGGAAAAAACCTTTCCACAATCCAAAGTTATTGCTACTCATACTCCAGTGCTCATTGGTGTCACTTATTTTTTAGGCACTCTTTACCTGCTGAGGGTAACGTGCTGCAGAGACTGGTTGAGATTGGACCAGCCAAATAAACACACAGCAGGGAGAGTTGAGTTTCTCATGTGCAAACTGAAATGTATACTTGTTGAGCAGTACGGTAGTTGTCTTCTTACTTCTGACAAATCTTTACTTTCTTGTTTGTAATAACATTCCATATAGATGTGGTGGACAACATACAAATACAGAGTGTATAGAGAAAAAGAAACGAAACAATTTGGGTAATGTATGTGTAAAATCCAAGAGGTAGGAAGAGGTAACACTATGTAATTTTCTCTAACATGCAGTGCCGTATGAATATCATGAAACAATAAATGAAATGCAGCATGAAATTTTCTTGTCACATAAAAATATGGAATGTATTTTCAATAAGAATAGAACATCAAATTTTTTGTTTTGATTTTTACCTGTAGACAAAACCGGGCTGACAAAACAAGCAATAACTACTGCAAACATTTCCATTTCTCAACAAAACATGAGTATTTCTATTCCTTATGATGCAGGTACTAATAAATATGAAGTTTTGGTTAAAATTATCTACTGTATCCATTTAAGGAAACCCATTATAAATGTAAACAATAGTGCAACTCAACAGTTACAAAGTTCTTGTTTTTCTTCCTATGAAATTTATTTAGCAGGCATCATTAGAACCATCTATTATTTAGCATATCTTAAATTGTAATGAATATGGATATGAAAAATGTTAAAAGTTGAAATATAGGAAATGTCTCATTATTCTGTTGATGAATCTGACCTGTGAGTTCAAATCCACAAGTGAAAATGAGTGGGCTGGTCTAAGCCATAGTCTATTCGTCTACCAAATAGTTTGAAAAATTAATTCTTCAGAGTCAGCAAAGGGATGTATTGAAAAAAATAATATATTCCAGAGTCAAAGCTGTGAAATATATGAATTGTGAGGGGAAAAGTAGTTTAAAAAATGAACTAATTTGAACCTTTGCCTAAAATTCTATGCAAAATGAATTAACATTGAAAAAAATAAAGGGAGGCATTTTGTCTGTATATTTCTGTGTAGTTCTGTATCTCATTGCTTATGTGGATAGTATGAGTCAGTGGAAAAATTAGGTTTGAAAAAGCCAAACACCTCATATTTCCTATATGGTCAAAGCTGTGATTTTTCAGACTTTATGCTCTCCTTTTCTAAGATATGATGGTAGATTTCAAGAGCAAAACAAGTCAAGTAAGCTTTGGAAGTTTTCTTTTCAAACTTAATTTTGACAGAATGTTGTGAGGACATTTTGTATGAATGAAATATATTTGGCTGATCAAAGCAGAATTTCAAGACAAATTTAAGCTCTAGTCTTCCAATAAGTCTTTTCAAAACATGTTCAGAGAGAAGCTAATTAAAAAAATCAGGCGGAATTTTTTATTTCTCCAGTGGACCTGGTGACACAGCAGGGTGGTTTTTTTTTTAAACAAATATATCTGTGCAAACAGTCTTGCAACTTTGGATAGTGTCAGACCACAGGAGGGAAAGGAACCATAAGAAGATACAAGAGAATCAAATTGCTACACCTAAGGATAAGGAAAGAGATAATTGTGCAAGAATGAAAATTACTCTAGCATGAAAGTGTTGAAAAATATAAGGCAAAGAACAGTTTACAGTTCTTGCCAGAAAACTATCTATCAGGGAACAACTAAAGAGGTTTAATTGTAGGTGGTTTGTCAATGGGACTTGATGATATGCCAAAAGAAGTGTCTTAAAATTAGGACAAAAAAATAAAGGCTCAGACACTCCAATAGTTTTCCTCAGTGAAAGCTTAAGAACAAGAGTGTGCTCCTACGGGAGAGAGTTATCCTTCTTTCGCTTGGCAGAGGATACAGGAAAACAGAAGGATGCAGCACATATATACTAATCAATGTAAAAAGAGATCAGAGCAGCATTAACCCTCAACCACTGTTTTTGAAAGGGATGTCACTAGGATGCTAAAAAATGTAGAGTCACCTCTCCAAGTGTAATGAAATATCATCCACCTTTTTGGTGTTTTTGTGATTACACTAATGAGCTCCTGAGTTCGCAACATAGAGGGTGACTTCAGCGCTATGCCTCAAAACCTTGCCAGGTGGTTGCCTTCTGTGGTTTGATCTGGTTTTCCAGCCCAAATCATCATCACACCACAGCTACCTTCTGCTCTGTGCATCCAGGTTTCCTACTGGAACCTGGGTGTGTGTGTAGATGAGAGCTGTGAGGAGCCTGACTCCCACCATCATTGTGAGCTGACGTGCCCGCCCACGTGCTACCGCACCTGGGAGTCACTGGTGGCTCCCCTGGTGTAAACATACCTCATCTCAGAATCATGATGTTTTCCAGCTTTGCCAGTGTGCTAGGATACATTCACAAGCACTTGGAAGTCCCACATATGCTACAGTAATAGGTCTTAAAAATAGACAAATGGCAGATTTATAAGCTGCTCATCAAACAAAGTGTCACATATGTTTCGGCTTCTCTAAATTATTTTACTTGTCCTTGTACAATAATAATTTTTAGCAGTACAGATTGGAAAAAATCTTAGCCAGTTGTGATTTTTGCTGATTTGTTTGACTGTGGAATGGGCTATATTACCTATGAATAATTGAATATCCACTTCATATTCAGTACAGTGAAGTGAAGTAATTCACAAGATGACATAAGTAGTCTAGGACAAATTCAAATTTGCTCAGAGATCCCTCTATGCTCCTTACACTCCCACATTTTCAGAGCACCTGTCTATTTGCTTGGAAATAGTGTATTACAGCTCTTTTAGTGCATAAGATTACAGATTTTGATTAATTCACCAGCCTCTGTGCTTTATCTTTTCTAAAAAGGTAAGTGAATGTTTACTATAATCATCACTATAAATTTAGAGTAATGGTGGCATATAGCTTTGGTCTCTACACAAAAGCAGCATGTTTAGATATCAAGACTCCATAATTAAAAGGGTATTCAGTGACAAGCAAACTAACAGCACTTCCATTAATCTGAATTATAATACCCAAACACTATTTTATTTCTGCCCATTCCAGTAACTCTATAATTGCATCCACATTCTGACATGCTTCTGCTGTTACCACGAATGCATTGTGGCATGTGAGTCTGGAACACGCCCTTCATTTTACTAAGCTGGAAAGAAAATGATAGTATGTGAAGAAAATATTGGCTGCAAATGCCAAGTAAGTATTACTGAGTAGAACATGACTGTGCAAGAACACGCATGCAAACACTACTCAACCAGCCTGCAAGTTGAGGTATCAACACATGAGGATGCTGATGGTTCTTAACCAACTTCACACTTTCATACAAAAAATTGCAGCCTTGTCCTCATCCTATAGGTCTTTAGGTCCCTTGCCTTCTGGCTTGCCCCTTCTTTTCCTCCTGCACCACACCCCTCAACTCCCATCTGTCCTCTGGCTGCTACCATGGATGATATCCAAAATCTGTCTACCAGTGTTGTTCCTCTCGGGGGGAGTACGGTTGTCCTGCTGTTTTCCCTTGGCAGGGGGAATTGCCTGCAGTGCCAGCTTACCAGCTGTAAGACCATGGAGGACCCATTCTCTCAGAAATTTCCATGAAAGATGCCCAGATACCTGGAGAGGTCTCCAGATCTCCTTCCAGCATTTGCAGCTGGCTGTTGTTTTCTGCTTTTTCTCACTTTATTTTTGACTCTTTTCCTGAAATGGCTTTTTTCTTTTAAACAACAGCAGCTGTTGGATAGTTAATGATACTTTTAGCAGCTCTGGAGGAAATAGGGAGAGAAAGACTGGAGGGTGTGTTGGGCAGAAGAAACCCTGACAGTGTAGCCATGGAAAATTACTATTAAGTAGTGTTTGGGTTTGACCTGCAGATCAGGCACACAGAGAACTTTTCCTTAAAAAAAGGAACAGGAGCTACTTACCAAAATTCCATCTGTGGTCTCTTAGGTTGGGTATAAAAGCACTGATGCAAAGAAAGAGCACTTATTTTTTACTCACAACAGTCCAAAAAAGAAATGGCAGCTAGCAAGGATACATCTTCAGTTTTTACTGCTAGCTGGATCAGCTTCATAAATGCCTAAACTCATATATAAAAATGTTAATGTTTTCCAATTGCTACTCTGAATTTATATGTCTTGCAATACGATGTATCCATTAGCTCATCTATCACCGGTAAATTTGTTACTGCTTCAAATATACAGTACATAACTTTGCAGCAATTTCATTTTACAAGCTAATAATGTACTGTAATGTAGCTTACAATATCATGTAGATGTATTTGATGAGGGAGGTTCAGCAGTCAGTCAGGTTGAATAGTGGATTACATGAGAATCAAATTTTTAACTTATTTACTGTACAAATGAACAGTTTTTTTGCACATTAAACAAGTTAATTTAACAGGTGTGTCATTTTATTCCCTCAAATATTCATCAAAGAGGAACAAATGGTATTTTGACTCAAACTGAAGCATAGTAGACCTAGAATGGTTTTTTGATGTTTGACATGTTTATTCTTTAAAAAGAGTAATAATTGTATTTAAATTATATCTAAATTTTTTGTGTGTATATTTATGTATTTATATATTGTACGCTGTATTACAGTGTCTATAGGAACTTCCCAGAAACAAGAGAGATGGCTAAAATGCTTTCCGGAAGTGTTGTTAAAATAGAGGCTTTTTCTTTCTTTTCTTCAAACAAAGCAAAGCTACAAAAATATACTACACAGGAGGTGATTTTTTAGAAAATTTTGGAAAATGTTACCATTTTCACTTATTACATGAATCCGCCAAAACTCATAACTGTGTTCTGTATGGAGAGGCAGTGTCCCTGTGCCATCTGCAAGCTGAGGGGTAAGGCAGGGGTGTCCTCACACAACAGCTCTTCCTTCACATGATCTGGGTGGGAGTGTGTTATCTCAAGTGGGTTCAAAGATGTTCCAACTCATGGAGTAGGAGTTATATGGATTAATATTTGGCTTCCTATTCAACCAGCCATTGCAGCAGGGGGAAAAACTATCAGGATTATATTTTAAGAATGGATTGTATTTTAAGAATGAGGATTTCAAAAATGTGAAAGTTCTAGAGAAGTGGTTTTAGGACTTGTTTAAGCAGCCGCACATCCCTCCTGTGCTGGGAGCCCAGAGCTGGAGGCAGCTCTGCAGGTGGGCTCTCCCCAGAGCGGGGCAGAGGGGCAGAATCCCCTCCCTGCCCTGCTGCCCACGGGGCTCTGGATGCAGCCCAGGACACACTTGGCTTTCTGGGCTGCCCGTGCCCATGGCTGGCTCATGTGCAGCTCTCAGCCCCAGCACCCCCAAGTCCCTCTGGGCAGGGCTGCTCTCGATCTGTTCATCCCCCAGCCTGTGGGGGTTGCTCTGACCCAGGTGCAGCGCTTTGCACTTGGCCTTGTTAAACCTTATGAGATTCCCAGGGACCACTTCTGGAGCTTGTCCTGGTGCCTCTGGATGGCATCCCATCCTTCAGGAGTGTCAACTGCACCCCTCAGCTTGGTGTCATCTGCAAATTTGCTAAGGGTGCACCTGATCCCATCATCCACACCATTAATGAAGACAGTAAATGACACTGGTCCCAGTACAGATCCCTGAGGGACACCACTTGTCACTGATGTCCATCACGACTCTGAGCCATTGACCAAGACCCTCTGGATGTGATCACTCAAACACTTTGTTATGCATCAAATAACTGTCCATTCAAATCCAACATTAAATCTATCTCTCTCCAATTTAGAGAGAAGTATGCTGTGGGTGATGTGCCAAAGGCTTTGCAGAAGTCCAGATAGATGACATCTGTAGCCCTTCCCCTAACGTAGTCACCTCATCACAGAAGGCCACTAGGTTGGTCAGGCAGGACTTGACCTTGGTGAAGCTGTGCTGGCTCTCTCCAATCTCCTCCCTGTCCTCCATGTGCCTTAGCGGAGCTCCTAGCAGCATCTTCCACGATCTTCACAGGCACCAAGGGGAGGCCAACAGATTGATAGTTGCCAGGGTCTTCCTTTCTACCCTTCTCTTTCTAAAGATGGGTACAGTGATTCCCCTTTTCCAATCACCGGGGATTTCACCTGATTGTCAAGATTTCTCAAATAACAAGGGAGACTGTCTTGGCAACTTGGAATCAGCCAGTTCCCTCAGGACTCTGGGATCCCTCAGGATTTCTTTGGCTCACATAGAGTTTGTACATTTAGTTTCCTCAGGTGATCACAAACCTGATTTTCCCTTACAGTGGGAGGGACTTGCCCCATCCTGCTGTCCATCCACTTGAGGTGTAGGAAAAGAGGTTGCCAGTGAAGACTGGCAAAAAAACTGAGTACATCAGCCTTTTGTTAATCTGTTGTTACCAGTTTTCTGCCATTGTTTATCAGGGGAGAACATCTTCTTTGATCTTCCCTTTCTGGTCAACATACCTCTAAAGCCCTTCCTGTTATTTTTTGTGTCCATTGCCAGGTTCACTTCCAGCTTCACCTTGGCCTTCCTTACACATTCACACTCCATCTCTATTCTCTTCCCAGCTCACCTGTCCTTGCTTCAACTGCTTGTGAATTTGCTTCTTTCTCTTTAGTTCTGACTGAGCAATGCCAGTCTCCTGCCTTCATTGCCTGATTTCTTGCTCCAGGAGATTGCTAGCTCCTGTGTTCTATGGATGACTTTCTTAAAGATCTGTCAGCTCTGTTCCACTCTCTTGTCCCTGAGGGAAGTCTCCCACGCAAACCCCTGACTATGTCCTTGAAGAGCTGGAAGTCTGCTTCCCTAAGGGTCAGAAAAAAGATATAAAAATAAACTGAACAATAAGTCTTACCTGCATACTGTAGCTAACCATTGTGGTTACTGATGTACTAGAATCTCTAAGAACTTGCAGACTGATTAAAGCTGTCTTCTTATAAGCCACAGCAAATCGTGAACCCACAGCAAAATACACTAAGCCATGAGGAGCATCACTTTCCAGGACAGTTATAAAAGCAAATCTGGCACTGTTGTTCAAAGCAGCTCCTGTGCTTACAGCATACAGCTCAACAAAAATATAAGTTTCAAATTCTGGTACCTGTAAGTGAGGGAGGATTTTCATATCATTATAAGATCTACTAATAACTTTCAGCTTTTAATAAATGTTTATATATTACTTTGTAAGCACAGTGGATACCTTTCATAACACTTTTCACAAGCATGCTTCCTGAAATGTGCAATAAGAACAATAAAATATATCCTAAAAACAATACTTCAATGGGCATCGTGCTGTCAGGCCTAATAATTAAATCCCTGATTTTCACGTGGAACTCAGTGCATGAAAATAGCTATTTAAATAGTGCAGGCATTGTGGCTGTAAATTTGAAATAAATGACAGTAAACTCTCCAAGAGTGCCATATGCCAGAGTATGGATTTACATAGATGTACAACTTATGAAGAATTTGCTCTTTCATTTTCTTTTCACTTTACAAAAAGGCATGTACCTACCTACTCACTTTTGGAAAAGCTGCACAGAATTAAGTATACAACTTTGAAAATTGAATTAATTTGCATAATAACTTGCCTGTATTCAAGTACTGAACTCGTTTAAAGTTCTGAAAAACATTTTACATACAACTTTAGCATTTAAACACTAATATGTTTAGCATATTTTTACAAGAAATTAAAAACTCAGTAGATATGCACACGTAACTGAATTTATTGAAAATTTCAGAGCTTAGAGAATATTATTCAATAGACTTTTGTGATGTTTCACATATAGAGAAATATGTCACTTTAAAAATACAGGCTATGGAACTTTGTTTCCTTACTGAAAATAGGCAGTGTTAAGTTTACAATATGACATTCTGCCTCACTTTTGATTTTGTACCTACAACACAAATGTAACATTTAAAAATAGACATCCAATTACTAAGATTCCAGAAATCATTGGAAAGATGCTACTTGTACCTATTGCATGTACTTGTCAAGCAGCAAACTTGAAAAAAAAAAAGTACTTCTTTACAAGAAAATAAAAAATTATAAAAAAAAATGGTAATCATCAAAGCCGATTTTTTTTACTATTTTTTGTATTGAGTTTGTATGGCCAGGTTTTGGTAGTGGTGGAACTACAGGGGTAGCTTCTGTGAGAAGCTACCAGAAGTTTTCCCCATGTCTGGCAGAACCAATGCCGGACAGCTCTAAGATGGGCCTGCCACTGGCCAAGGCTGAGCCAATCAGAAATGGTGGTAACAACCCTATGCAGATATAATTGCAGCCAGGGAAGAGCAGCGTGAGAACACGTAAGAGGAACAACTCTGCAGACACCGATGTCAGTGGAGAAGGACGGGTAGAATGTGCTGCAGTTGCCCAAGCTGAGATTCCCCTGCAGTCCATGGTGCAGTCCATGGTGAAGCAGCTGTGCCCCTGCAGCCCATGGGGGCCCTTGGGGAGGCAGAGATCCACCTGCAGCCCATGGAGGAGCCCCATACTGGAGCAGGTGGATGCCTGAGAGGAGGTTATGACCCTGTGGGTGGTCCACACCTGAGCAGATTCTTGGCAGGGACCTGCAGACTCACAGAGAAAGGAGCCCACACTGAAGCAGGGTTCCTGGTAGGATGTGTGACCGTGTTGGAGACCCACTGGAGCAGCCAGTCCTTGAAGGACTGAGCCCTATGGAAGGATGACCACGCTGTAGCAGTTTATGGAGAACTGCTGCCTGTGGGATGGACTCATGCTGAAGAAGTTTCCCATTGGAGGCACCCCATCGTGGAGCAGGGAAAGACTCCTCTTCCTGAGCAGCAGCAGGAACAAGGTGTGATGAAACGAACGTAACCCCCATTTCCCAAATCCATTTGCTGCTGGAGGGGGAGAGGTAGAGCTGGAAGGAGGGAGGAGAGTGTGGAAGGTGTTCTAAGGTCTTAGTTTACTTCTCATCCTGCTCTGACTTCGTTAGCAATAAATTCAATTAATATCTCTAATTTGAGTCTGTTTTGTCCATGATGGTGTTTGGCAAATGATCTCTCCTGGTCCTTGTCTCAACTCATGAACCCTTAGTTGTATTTTCTCTCCCCTGCCCAGTTACAGAGGGGAGTGATAGAGAGGCTTTGGTGGATGCCTGGCATCCAGCCAGGGTCAACCCACTACATAAAAAAGCTTTGTGTTTCAGCTCTGAATTCTTGGAAATCCTACTTTAATTCTAGAATTTTTAGCTAATAAAGTTAGTACAGCTGATGAAGTGAAACTTATAAAAGCTAGAATGTATCCCACAAAAATGTAAAGTACTTATTTAATGTATTTTCTATTTTGGCATTTTTTAATGTATTTACTACTAATTTACAAGCTAACTTATGAAAGAAGAACTAGAAAAAGAATTAGGAAATATTTGATAGAATAAATAGCATATATTTTCAATTGAATTGTTCTCTAAATGAAATGTTCTTGACTAATGACAAGCACAAATATACTGGAATGAATGGGGAGCTTTAGCCTTCCTTTAGCACTGGCTAGAATGGCATAGGCTTGTGCTTCATATGGGGCAACTGCATGTCTCTGCAGCTTCTGCACTGCTGTCAATAAATACTGGTATCACTCCTTTGGACTGAAGAGGTTCATAATCTAGTGTTTACTGAGCAAGACAGCCTGTGCCCTGTATACCTATTCATTGGCTCTGTAATGTGAAGATAACATCTGAAGATGGAGAAGGAAAATGGCCCTCTTAGTGAACTAAGAGAATCCATCCTATTTCCCAAACAGGAAATCCCTATTTCCCATATACAGCATCTTGCAATATTTTCTAGAATTGAGTCAGAAAAAAACATAGAAAACGTCCCATCTAGTCATTTTCAACTGGCCATACCTTGGCTTTGCCACTAGCCTGGGTGCTAGGGTAATTTCTTAGAAAATTTAAAACTCTCCAGCTTTAAAAGAATGGCAAACATTAATCCTTCCTTTCTTAAGGGATTATTTTAACCACTAGGTAGTCACACTAAAATGTATTATCCTTCTCTTTTCAATAAAAATGGCTGAATACTTATGTTCTGTTTTAATACAATCATGTCTGTATTTTAGAGTGCCAGCTGAGTCTCACAAGGCTGCTAGACTTAGACAAATGCAATTTAGTGGATGATGGCTCCTAAACTGAACTTCACTCTTCACAAGGTGGATGTGAACAATGACAGATTTTTAGACCCTCAGAGATGCTTATGCAGTTTTATGAGTTTTTCACAGATCACTGTACTAATTTAGGAATATAAAATTACACACCAGTTAGACTCAAAGGGTTTTTTGTGGAATGAGATATTACTTATAGAATATGTTTTCCATAAACCACCCTAAGAAATGCTTTGAGAGATGAAAAACCTACTGTGTGAAGGATAAGAGTATATGATGGAACATTTCATTAAAACAACTCCATTTTTTTTTCTTACTGTTATATTAAAATCTAAGGTCTGTACTTTACTCTTCAAATTAAACATTTATCTCCTTCCCAAATTTTACCAGTTACAATGGAGGGAGTACAAGCCTATAAATAAACATGTTCAGAGAAGCCAAGCAAGTCAATATCTTCAAACTAAGCATCAGTTCCTCTGGATCAGAGGAGTTTTTTCATCTTGACAAATTGCAATTCAATTCAGTACATAAATGAGCAATAATTACTTACATGATCAGGTTTTATTTCAATGGAGATGTTGCACACTGTTTGACCTGCCACGCAGGTTGTGGCTCCCAGCACCGATACAAGTTCTTTCTCCAAGTCCACACCATCCTTCAGAAGGACAACAGCTGTTTTATTAAAGGTCACACGCCAGAAGATCTTCACATCTTCAAAAGCCCTATAAGCAAAAGAGAAGAGTATGCATGTACTGAAGGAGAGCACAACAGAATCAGGAAACATAAACCTCAGATGTAACACACATTTTATGTTATTATTCAAAACTTACCATTAGGGAATCAACTGGTTTACAATGAAAAAAACAACTCTTCTTATTTAAATTTCTTCCTCTAAAATCTATTTAGATTATAAAAAAAAAGTAACAGAAGAAGAAAATAAGGCAATTATGGGAACCCAGATTCTTCTTAATTTTTGTTTCAGATAACATGCAATTATCTGAATAACAGACACTGGTGCTTGGAAAGCAGGGATATGCCCAAGTACTTTCATTAATACTATAGTAACCATTGGCCTGGAAAGCCAGGTACAATTTGTCTTTCCTGTAAGTGTAAGGAACTTACCATACTTGAGTATATTTGTTTAAATTATACATAAATGTACAACATATATATGTGCTAATTAGCAAAAAAGTGAAGACATAAGCATACTGACACTTACATAAATTCTTAATTGCTCCTTGTAGTATTCATAGCTACTTACATTACACCGAGAGGTGAGAATTGGAGTTACACCTTTAGCAGTGCAAATACTTTACCTTAAGGAAAACCTTCACACTTGCTGACTTCAGTATAAAATGGTAAGCATTTAAGTTTTTTCTGTTTCTGCTTTATACCAATAAAGTGACAGACCTAATTATATTCACAACTTAATTGCCCCGTTGCCAACATCTGTGAAGTTATTAAAGGAGCTGAAAGGGAAACACTTATTATAAAACTCTGTGATGGAAACCTCTTCCACTATAAGTAGCTCCTGTGATTCAAAATAACATATTACAGAATGTGGGAAGAGCACTGCAATCAGCTGTTGACGGCACCTGTTTGGTTGTCGTGTGACAGTCAGCAGCACCTCTCTGTTTTCTGAGTCTTCATCAAGTACCAAGCCACTTTGTACTTCTGGAATGAATCCCAAAATGCCATTATGGAGATCGCTTCCTGTGTGGAGGAAATAGTCCATGAAAGTAGTAAGGAAGACAGTTAAGCTGAGAGTAAATTATAATTTTAATATGCACAACTGCTAAAACTCCAAACAGTCAGGTATCAAAAGCATGCTGCAAAGTACTATTTAGGAACACCTCAATTCTCTTAATATTTCTATTCTTTATTTACACTACAGATTTTCAAATTTAGAATTTAGCATTTCTAAATTTTATTTTAATCAGTAGAATAATAAAAACTATTTTTGAAAGTAAATTAATTATGAGTCCTGGTACCATTTTTGCATGTAAGCTTTTATTTTCAGCAACATTCAACAAACTGACTGAATTCTGTGTCCCTTGACTTCAAGAGACGGGGTGTTACAGTAATCTCCAGAACAATGTCAAAAGCCTTGATTGTAATGCCACTATGAGAGAATCATTCCAGCTGTGTTTATCATAAATCTTAAAACATTCTGTCTGAACAGAAATGGGCCTCACAAATAAAGTAGCTATAATGTGATAAAGATGGGCTTCCAGTGACGTAACTTAAGCTTCCTTATTCATCCTACCCATGATGTTGCTGAACCCATCCATTTTCACAGATTATTACATCAGCTTTTCTCTTCTATCTTTAATTCTATGTGTAGAACTAGTGAGCTGCAAAACACCACATTTTGCTCAGGGGAATGCAAGTAACTTCAGAAAAACAGCTGTGGAAGATAAAAATTCCCAGAGTTAATGAGGAGAAACTAATGTCTTTAGAGTGCCTGATCAAATCTTGCTTCTAAAGGATTTTCCTTGCAGGTAGTGATAGCTTTACTCTGCAGTTGAAGAGGCAGTCCACTTCCAACCCAGTGCTTATTAAAAGTCAATATATATGATAAGATGAACAGAAACTGTGTGTTTGCTTATGTGCAGGCACAAATATTTAACCTGTGGTATGTATCTATACTCTTAAATACAGGTACATGCTTTGATCCTTCTCCTTAATGTGTTGTCTCATGTTCCAAACTTATGGACACTTCATACTGTGGGTATAACTCTAGAGCACATTAATACACTTCCGTGGGATTCAATACAAGCTCAAATTCCAACCTGTGCCTATACACATATTTCTGCAGTTAACATGCATACCCAGGGAACTAGTTACTTCCATGGTAAATTCTAGAGACAATGCACATGAAGAGAACGTGTTTCATATGATCGGTTTTTCTGTATGATCTTGGTTGCTTTCTACAGTCATTCAGAAGCACAGTTTAATCCTAGTTCTCAACACCCACACTGATTTCTTAAGACTATCTAAATATACAAAACTCCCAGTAATGCTGGACCTTACTTTCTTGATTAGCCTAAACTGAGTTAGCCTAAAATTTATTCCAACACTCAACTTCTTTCTAAAACTTAATCTATATTGCAGTTAAGATTGGTTTGTATTCAGTTGGCAAGCCTAACAGATATCTAAAAGTTAGGGGAAATTGGAGTTCTGATATTACTTTCTAACAGCAGCACAGTGAAAAAATTCTTCCTTGGTGACTAAGTATGCTCATTCCTGTCTTCCATCCCCAGAAGCAGAGGATGACTACACTGCAGGTATGAACTACATAGTAGCAAAGAATGAAAATAGAAACTGGTTTTTGTACTTTGTACAAACTCCATCTATTGTAAAAGTGAAAGACTTAAAAATACAAAGTATTTGAAACACATCTGACAGAATGCCAAGATAATTCAGGTTAAAAGGGCCCTTTAAGTCTCTAGTCCAATACCCTTCCCAAAGCTGAATTAGCTCTGAAACCAGACCAGATGGCTCAGAGGTTTGCCTAGTTGGGGCTTGAAAAAATTCCAGGGATGGAGAGAGACCATGCAACTTCCTCAGGCAACCTGTGCCACTCGCTCTCAGTACTCAGTAGAAAAAAATAACCAGGCTAAATCTGATTTCAGCTTATACCACTGTCTCCCATCAAGCATTGCTGCCATGATGCATTATTTAAATAATAGGTCAGTAAATTTTTATGTCTTTCCTCTTCTAGGTAATATTATGGTCTCAGTAGGAACTATGTCTTCCTGTATTCAAATGCCCTATGACAAGTAAAAGAAACTTAATGCATTCCAGAACTTGAGAAAGCAAAGGACCTGAAGTGGCAAAATACAAATCATCTGATCTTTAGAAACAAATGGAGCAAAAAGGCAGTGATCTTTTTGTGCCATAAACTGCCAAGCAGTGTTCAGTATTTACAGTTACACAAAATATCTTGGTCTGGATGCAGCACTACAATACTGTGAGAAAGGATCATTTGTAAAATATTGAGAACAAATAATGGAAGCCCAGCAGTTCTATAACAGGTTCCTCCGCTTGGACACTTTCATTTTCATACCCTAAGTTGACTTATGTCACCATAAGTGTGACTCTTCTCATAGTCACAGGTTTGTATCATAAAGTATCCCACTTATTAATTGAATTTGGAAGTCATGGATCTACTGAGATGGGAATCTCACATCCCAGGGGGAAGGGTTGGAACAAGTAAAATGGCAAAAAACCAAATGAGCCTGCAATGTTACACTCCGCGTTCTCCCTTCATAAAGGACAAGAACAGAGATAAGCAGCATGTATTTTGAGTTACACTGCTGAGGGATGCTAAGTGGGCTTTGTGCATTAGATGCTTCCTCTGATCTGGAAAATGTTAGATTTGGGAAAAGAATACCCTGCTTATTATCATATAGAATTTCAATTTTACATGAAAATTGCTATGAGAACATACAGTTATTTACTGTTATTTAATTCAAATATATTTACTCATTTCCTGGGAGAAATAAAATTACCTGCAATAATTACTGTTGCAAAAGCAGCAAATCCATGTTCATCCTTTCCTTCCACAATCTGAGCTCCATATTCAGGATTTGAGAGGAAAACATAAAATAATTCCTGTCCTTCAGGCTCATAGTCATCAAAAATTTTTATGGACACGTGTCCTTCACTTTCTCCATCCAGCAAAGTCAGAGAGATTGTCTGTTCTTCAAAATCTTCTCCTTCCATTGCCCATGTAAAGTTTGATTTTCCATAATCATTTCCAAAAGGATACAAATCTACTCCCCTCTGTGCACTCACTCCCCCAAAGGTTTTAATAGTTATTTTAATATCACCAGTAAATCCTTTGGTCCTTCTGATCTGAAGCATTGCTGTGTTGGAGGTATTGTTATTTGTATCTTCTTCAACATAAATAAACTCTGGCCCCAAACTTAGTATTCCATGAAGAATATCATTAGCCAGGATATTAACTGTTGCAACACTGAAAGCTGGATTCAAACGGGGACTCCAGTCAAGGTTCACAGGTTGAACATCCAGAATTTCCACAGAAGTCAAATTTACAAAAAAAAATTCCTTTATTTCAGACACAGTGTCATCAATTATTGATATCTCTATCACTGCATTTGTCTGAAAATGTAAAAATATAAGCTCTCCATTGTAGATGGGTATAAAGTCTTCTAGTGGTTTGGCACTTCCTGGAATGGTCTGATATGTCAGTTTAGTGAGATTACTTTGAAAACCAAACAATCTTTGGACATGTAGTCTGACTACATGGACATCTTCTTCAACTGAAACTGATCTTGAGTTAAGATCAAACTGGAAGATCCCCATTGGCTCAATTTCAGCTACTGTAAATCCTGATCTGAAACAGAAATAATATCACACTGAGAGAAGAAACACAAATTATGAAAAGTAGAACAATCAAGCATAATAATTTTCAGTGAGAAATCAATGATGGCTGTAAGAAAGTGGATTAAAAAATGTGTAACAGTAGAGGGAAGAACTAGCAACCATCCAGAGCAAGACATAAAGAGGTTCCCTAAAAATGCCTTTGTAATATTTGGATTGAATAGACCTCCACAGGCTTAATGCATCCTAAGTCAGGACAGGATACTGAGTAAATGTTAAATAAAATATGGTTTTTCTGAGAAAAGAGAGAGGCAAAGGAAACTAGGTCTTCCTACTGTGGATATAATACTGGAATATAATACAGCCACTACAACAATATCAGTTTTAAACACTGAACAAACCTCCCATACCAAGGGAAAGCTGTGAAGTAGACAGATACTAGCAGGTCTACAGTTTTAGTCAGGAAGCTAGAGAAGGACAGGAAGTTATTTTAAAATATACAATAAGGCTTTGAAATACTCCCTCTTTATGATATTACTCCAAGTACTTTTTTTCCACATCTGAGTCTTGTTATCAGTATCAATTTAAGCTTTACTTTGTTCATATTAAATATATCCCCTTCTCATTACAAAATATTAGACTTACTCTGCTAAATCTTGTGTCACCCCCTTCTCTCTAGAACTGAACCATTTTTCAATGCCAGAGGCCACCAAATGGCACAATTACAGTGAGTGGGTTTGGCTAACAGATGAGACTCTTCCACCACTTAGGAAGCCAGAAAACCTTCAAAGTAATTGCGAGCTTTACGTCTTGCAGGATTTAGTCTTACGTTTTCTAGAGAAGGTTATTCTCATACACTCAAGGTATTTGACTCTCACAGTAAACATGTGTTTGAGGAATCAAGTTCATAGGATGGACAAGCCTAGGAGAAAGGGTCACTTTGAGGAATTTAGGCATCAGTTCACTCCTGACTTCCTTCAGATTTGCCAGTGCTATTTTAACATGGTGAAGCCAATACCTTTCTCCATATGGTGTCACTCTATGCCCAATTTTTTATATACTTTCATCTCCAGTAAGGAAGAATCAAAATAGTTTGAGGAACAGATTAACAATTTAAGTGAGATGAAAAACTACACTGAATGTAATATTTTACTTTTTCAGAATAAAAAGGGGGTTTAATATAAATTAGGCATTTTTAAAGCATTTCTTATTTCATTTGATTTATTTTAAATAATGTTTGTCATTTAAGATCTTCAAAATATGGATTTTTAGGGACACTGAAAATTGACAGAGTTTATTTCATTCTTCAGCTTCCTGGTTCAAATAGTTGATCTTGGTTCTTCAGTTTCCTGTTGCCATCATTCTAGACACATTCTGGGCACCTCAGATCTCAAGGCCAGGAAACAGACCGGAATTGAAAAAAAGCCTCAGTTCTGGGCAGATCAGATCTGCAGTACTGACATTTGTTTCCATGTGAGACAAGACACACAAATTTATCAAAAAAGGAACTACAATGTGGTAGCTAGCTGTAATTTACGAGGGATTTATATGCCTCTATACATGTCATAATTCTTACAGCATCACTGCAACTCAAAAGTGTAATATCCTTACCTCAGGCGAGCCCCACCAGACACATTGCTGTGCACTGCTGTTAAAGTGATGGCAAATGTTTCAGGTTTATTTAGGCTTGGAGTAGCCTGAAATGAAATCGCTTTTGATTTCTCCCCAGAGGAAAATACAACAGTACCTGAAAGAAAAATTATTTGAGACAGTAAAAAT
>WEKY01021700.1:5541-43283 GCA_013390045.1 Picathartes gymnocephalus
GCGGAGCCGCCGTTCCCGCCGGGTGAGTGTCGGCGCTGGGCGCCCGCGGGGCCACGCGCGGGGCCGAGCACCACGCCCGCGCTCTCCCCGGCGCGCCTGCCCGCCGGGCGGGTAGGGGTCCCCAGCCTGAGGACGGTCACGGAGGAGCCGCGCTCGGGTTCAGCGGTGCCCGCGGAGCGGAGCCGCTGCCGGGCGCGGAAGGGCTCCGGGAGTTCGCGTGCGGCTGCGGAAAGGCGGGCGACGCGCTGCACCTGCCAGGAGGTGGTCGGTCACCCGCCGCGGCTTTGCCCCTATACCTAAAGCGGGAATTAGAGAGCTTTTCTTACAATAGAAAGAAAAAATAGACTTTGTCATCTAAATTTGCTCTAACAGCTGGTTTTCATGCCGTAGCATCTCGAGAGAGTCGGTAAGTTAATTAGTGCTTAATGATATCTTTAGGATGTTGTGCTTAAATCACTTCGACGCGTGTCCGCTACTTGGTAAATCAGATTGTTTCACGGTGAAAGAAAAACCTAAAAATCAGTGTAGTTCTGTTATCCTGGCTCCACCAAACGCGCATTTATAGCGGTCATGAAGAACTGATTAGCGCAAAAGTTCCCGCAAGACGGAAACGGATGCACAGATAGCAGGAGCCTGCCGGAGATAGAAGATGTGGTTAAACATAATTTTCAAAAATCACAAGTAAATTGCATTTTGGTAGTAGCAGGCAGACAGAAGTATTATAGAAATTGTACCATTTAAGACTAGAATAGATAAAAAGCATATGTTGTCAGTTATTACAATTCGTTTTGGTTTAGTTGCTCCCAGTGCAATGTCTAAATGAGTCGTAAAAAAACGGTAGAAATAAAGTTTGGAGAAAGCACAGCCTTAAAATGATGTATAACTAACTAAACACACAAGAGGTACTACTTGGGGGAGGGAGGGACAAAGAGACCTGAGTGGGTGATAATTACTGTCAGGAGAAATTGCTTCTATTTACTAGAAGTGAACAAAAAGATTTCAAGCAATCCCTTAGAGAGACTGAATTGAATAGTGTTTCATATCAAGATATTTACTGACCAAAGCTTAATAATGCTTTTACACTTTGAGCTGAATTGCCTGATCTAGAAATAATCCTTCATAATTTTTCCCTTGGCATTTCAGGGCAAAATTAAAAGGATTTAGCTTTTTTTGTTGTTGTTGTTATTAATTACGCTTAGTAATTTTTTATGCATTTTTTACACAATCAATAACAAAGAGGTATTAAGTATTTTGTGGGAAGTCACAATCTGAAAGAGAAGGATGCAGACTTTACGGCAAGAGAGACTTTTAGGTTATCTGATATGACATCTTGTATTTCATATTCTAGGAAAAAATAGGTAGAATACAATCTTAACCCCAGGATAAACAGATATTCAAACACGACAGTCTTAAAGGTATCAAGAATTGATCAAGCTGCTGCTTTCCCTGTTTATCGTCTTATTCTCATTGTTACAAATTTACCTCCTTGTAAGCCTACAGCCATCTTCCAATTCCACGTGATTGTTGCTAAGCTTTTCATCAGTGTATGTAGAAACTGAGGAAAACAGTCCTACTCCATTCCAGAGCCCTGCCATCTGGTCATCTCTTCACCTCTGCTATAGGCCTATTAACCCAAATAAAATTGCCTATTTCTGTAGCAAGGCCAAGGCTAATCTTATTCATGTGATCGACATACCTCTTTGATCTTCCTGAAGAGTGATTCTCTTCTCAGAGCTTAAACAGGTCAGACTTCCCTCCACCAAGAACTACCGTTCTCTCTTTCATCTCTTTTATCTACTGAGGCTGGTTGTTGACAGCTGCTTGTTATTTTTTAATCAAGGTAACGCTTTCTTTGCTGAAATTTTACCTGTAAGCTTTCTGTCTGTTAATAAGGATCACAGAACTCCAGGAAAGGTGGCCAGAACAGCAAGTAGTTTATTCATGTCATTCCTGTCTTCACCAAGAAGTCTTGTGGAAAAAAAAAAAAAACCACATCTGGGAAGCAATGGGACAGATAACTTGTCATCATACACCTTCAGGTCATTATGCCCACCATACAATAGTTAGGCAACTTTTAATTGAGATGTAGTTACAGCAGACTGTTGAGAAATACAAACTTTGAATGTTAGCATTTAGGAGTTAACTTTATTGACCTCACCAAAGAAAGTTTTCACTGTCAAACTGTTATAAATCAAAGGTATTTTTCATTTTCTTTACAGAATCACTTCAGGCATTAACCTGTTTCTGTGGCTGTTTATGCCTTATCTTAGTCACCTACACACATCTTCCTAAATCAAGGCCACAGCTCTGCTCACGTGCTGACTGTCACACACTGCCATCATTCCTGGAGTTCAACAAGAGCTCAGGGTGCACATTAATTCCTACTCAGTACCTTCCCTTCGACTTCCATAGCTCAAGGCAAAACCATAAGCCCTGGCTTGGGATGCCAGCAGTCACTGCAGAGCAGAGCAGGCAAGTGGCCTTCAGGCTTCCACTGATAATTTAGCATTTCCAGCAGCAGCTTCTTGCAATGAACACTTAGCCCGGGGGTCAGATGAGCAGCTGCAGAGAACTGCACAGAACTGGTAGCTGCCACTTTTCCTTCAAGCAGCTACAAGAGATTTTTATGCACGTTGCAGCTGGGGAGCTGGAAATGTGATGTATAAGGATTTATTGTTTGGGGTTTTTGTTTGTAGTGGCTGGTTTTGGTTTGGTGGGGTTGTTTATGGTGGAGGAAAAACACATTAAAGTCTTAAATATACCAGCTTACACTTTGCCTCTTGAGGTGAGAGACAGGAAGAAAAGTGCTTGAATTTTTACTTATGAGGCAAGAGCTTCCTTGTTTCTGGCCCCTGTGCTAGTGACTATCTGGGATGCTGCTCCACAGCTGCCTAAGGAAATACAGCCATCCCTTTCAGTAAAACTGCAGTTTCTCTGCTAGAGTTTATGAAACCAAATCTACAAAAATGCAGTTTTTGGCCAATTGTGTATCTGAAAGAAATATTGGCTGCCAAATAAAAGTCTTCCAACATGTCTTTTGGACTGGCACCTGCTTTCAACACACCTTTTGTGTAAATACTAGAAAGAAATGGAGGCATTAAAAGTGTTCTTCAGTTCAGAATTGGAAACAGCAGTGGAGCTTAGAAGCAACATTAAACTGAATAGTAATTCGAAAAATTTAAACTGCCTGTACACTCACTTGAGAGGA
Source organism: Picathartes gymnocephalus (assembly GCA_013390045.1). Taxonomy (NCBI): domain Eukaryota; kingdom Metazoa; phylum Chordata; class Aves; order Passeriformes; family Picathartidae; genus Picathartes; species Picathartes gymnocephalus. The sequence continues at coordinate 8,750 of WEKY01021700.1, forward strand.
GAAATAGCAGGTTTTACATTTTAGAAAGTGAAAAGAGAAGCCCAAAGAAAGTCTGGCAATTTCTGAGAACTTGCTCTGCATGTAATAAAAAAAGTGTTGTATCACCAATACAAAATGATCTTTGCTATATCTCAAAAATACCTGCTGTGGCACATAGTGCACAAAGAATGGCTAGGAAAAGCCTTTCTGCTTTTACAGGATCCTGATGGAAGCCAAGCACTGTTTACATTTGATGAAGGTGCTAGGGCTGACTACAGATGTAAAGAGGTAAGATATTTAAAGCTGAGAAGAGATCCAAAAGCTGTGGCTGTATCAGAGTTTCCTTACAGGCAGCAGGCATGCGGCACATACTCAGTGCCACTGGAACTTACACTGTAACACTGTCACAGACAGAGCTGTCAGCTGCTCTTGTGCTCCAGCAAAGCAGCCTGGATCTTGTGTAATAGCAAAAACAGATTTGGTGTCTTTGTACTAAGATGCTTTTAGGAATGAGTGAAATAAAACTTTGATCATTTAAGGAGACAAGATTGCAGGCAAAGACACCACAATGGCCATAGGACTAAACTACAGATAACAATTAGTTTGAGTAAATCATTAAAGAGAATGCCAACAAAAATAAAATAAACAGAATAGCAACATATAAACAGAAATAAATGCTAAAAATTTTTCAGAAAAATTTTCAGTGATGAGCAAAAGGATGTAAGTGAAAAGGAGCGATGGGTAGTGTTTGGTGGGACTAACCACATAGACCACATCTTACAGGTCTGTTCTCCGTATTTTTCAACCTGTATGAGTAAAGGAAAACTAATGTATTACAGATCTTATTTAAATAAAAGAGAGCAAATAAATCCCCTGAACAAGTGTGTAATGTTAGAACTCCCATTATCAGGAAACTACATGCATTAGAGCAGCAGCTGACATCACATATGAGGATGAAATCTATTTTTCTTCACTCATGCAGAACAAGGACTACAGCCCAACCAGAGGAATCAGTTTAATACTTACTGGGTATGCTTTTTATTTGCAAATTAGCAGATGAATTTACCAGATATTATGAGTGAATCAGCCAGAAAAATTATCTGATAAGTTTCCATATTGACTAACTTCTTCCAATTTTAGTTTGAGTCTCAGTGGTAGGAATTCCTGAAATGACATTCTGTACCCTGTTTTTATGGGCAATTACTTTAAGCAGTTCACTAACCTGGCTAACCTGTGTTGATAAACAGACAAAATTTTCAGAGATGCTTTCCTTCAGTGAGGTCAGGGGAGAAAAAAATCTGTTAAAACAAGAAGGAACCTAAATTGTCAAAGGTGATAAGTCTGTGCATGAGGAATCTGATCCCTTGAGGAATGGGACTGTGGGTGAAGGGAGGAGGGAGACTTGTAGAAGGAGTAAAGAAGTTAACTGTGGAATTCCTATGCTTTGTTTCACTAACCCACTTGCACATTACAGTGACAAAACCATACTGCTTATGTCCAGGCTTGGCACCTCCACTTCTTCCTTATTTAACCAATCCCATCTGTTTTGAATTCTTTAATCCTGCCTACCATGGCCTCCCACATGAATTTCTCACTGTTTTCTTGAAAACACCCATTAATCTCCTCTTTCAGCTCCAGCTCTCAGCCCGTACATCCCTTCTACCCTTTGTGACTGCAGTAGCTGCAGTAGTGTCAGGCACTGTTCACGGTTTGCCTATGTGTACCAACCCTTCTCCTCCCTCATTCAGTCCTCTCCTTCTCCAGACATATCTCCCCTAAGACAGACTTGAGAAATACTAACAACTATCAGTGATAATTTGAAACATCCATATTCTGTTGCTGTGCTGTTCATTTAGTATATGATGTAGGTTATGCCCTCCTCCCAGTAATTGTTGTAGGCACACTCAGTAATTCATCAGAGTTTTGTCATGTCCTTCGTCAGCCCTACACTAATCACTTTACTCTTTCTTGTTACCTGTGGTTGATTCAGCTACTACCTGAGAAGGAGCAGGGGAAGGGAGACATGGACTCATGGGAACCTTTATCTGCACTGTGGATAATGACCCCTGGTCACTCCTCATGCAGCTATCCTTCCCTAAACTTGAGTGTACGAACACCCTCTAAGGAACAGTATTTTAAGCCATGATTGGCACCTGAACAGCCAGAAGTCCCATATGCAGACAGCAGTGCAGTGTGCTAGAGGTGCTGCTGAGCAGGAGCAGGCTGAGAGGGAGGCTGAGAGAGCTCCCTCCTCTGAGGATACCAACCTGGGATGGCAGGATCCCAGCAGCGGTCCCTCCAGGCTCACTGCTGTGCATTACACTCACTGCAGCTGCTCTCAGACACAGTACTGACTTATTGCAGTGGAGAAGCAGCTTCAACCTGAAGGACCAGGAATGCAAGCACTAATAGCCCTGTAGTTTTGAGCATTTACTCAGAAGTGCAGCAGGCAGCTTTAGTTTTTTCTCAGAATTAAGAAAATTAATTAAACTTCTACATCAAAACAATAGCTTTAATTACCAGCTCACTGAATAAAATGCAGCACCATCTCTTCTCCTGGTGTGTTGTACAGGCTCTTGGCTGTGCCCTCTGGGGAGAAGCAGGAAGGGGAAGCCTGCCTGGCACTCATGGGGATGAGGCACTTTGAAAAACTTCACATTTCTCAGGACCTCAGTGTCAGAAACTTGTGGGGGTTTTTTTCCAAATTTTAACAACCTCTATGCTTATCAGTGGATTCGATAGTGCTTCAGACTGCATGTACAGTACAGCCTCCCTTCCTCCTGAGTTACTGAAACAGAGAAAAAAAACATACTGCAAATTTCTGGTTTTCTTTTAACCAGAACTACAAAGTTAGAATGTGCAGATTAATATTACAATATCTGGGATTTATTTGCTGCCCAGAATGAATTTTAAAACTTCTTTTTTTTAGTCTTGTCAACCTTTGGATTGTTGTCATTGATCTCTGTAGTTTCCCTCAGTAATTTTCTTCACTTCAAGACTTGCCTGGTTATTATTGAGTGTCTGGCTACTGCAAGTGTACACAATAGATACATGGTTTTTATCAAAGTTACATTTCCTCTTCTTTGTGGCATCAAAATTTCTATTATAACTAATTATTCTTGAGTGCTATGTAAGAAAGTTTCATTTGTAAATCTTGATTAAATTTAATTGATAACTGAAAGAAAAAGTTCTTCTCTAAAAGTGCTAAAACAGAACTTGATGCTGCAGTATCACATATTTCACTGCTAGTGAAATTCAGAACTGGTCAACAAGTCCTGTATAACTCTAAACAGTCACTTTTAAGACTGGAAATTACCCTTCATGCACTGTCCTGGGCTGGCTCCATGCACTTGCAATAACTATCTTCCAAGTATTTTTGTTTTCTGGCAAAGTTTTGATCTATTACATGAATTGCTGAAAAACTGAAATTCATTGAAGGAATACATTGTTCTGGTGTAGCTAAAACAGAAAGATGCAGAGAGTGCCATGGGACTTGTATTTTCTTTCAGCAGTGAAAAGCTTCTGTGGTCCTCATGTAGTCTCTATGAGATTGCATAGTTATCAGGATTTCATATACAGGCATTCTGCCAGCAGTGGAGCTGTTCATTACATGTAGGGGCTCTTCAGAATAGTAAAGGGAAAAGAAATGGTGTCTCTTAGTTTCCAGAACTGTGTTTAAGTTAGGTCCCAATCCATTTCCCTTAAGACTCATTTATAACCATCTGTGCTATTTCAATTTGAAAAGGGAAGAGATCAAATCAGCAGGGTAATGTTTCAACAACATACTTATAGATTGTTCCTCTTCTATGTTGTCAGGGCAATGTCCTCCTCAGTGAGGAGTATTACCATTGTAGACATCTAATAAAAATGAACAGATCATTTATTTTTAGAAGGAAAATATTTGCGTGCTGTGATGTTGAAATGAAAACCCGTTATCCTCACATAAACTCCGGAATAAGGCCTTCCCCTCAACTGGAATAAAAAAACCCTACTTCTTGAATATGTAAAAATACAGAAGTAATAGCACAGCTATTAGGGAGCTTAGTTAAATGTGTTTGCCAAGACCTTCAATCCTAAACATAATACATGCCATAAATTCAGTGAAATCCAATGGTCACATTACCCATATTCCCAAAGTTAGCATATATCACCTGTATCAGTGTTGGCATGATGTAATTTAGATGTTAGTATAGCTACCAAACACAGAGTTTTGGTACTTTTACAAGTATCTTGTCAGATTCTGGAAATCTGTGCATTATGGAAGAGTGCATCTGACTATAAGAGAGAGATGTCTTTTGGTACTAGTAACAGCAGCAGATTTTTATTTCATACAAGAAAAATTAATTCATAGGTACATATTTGTTGAGTGCAACAGGTGATTTTCTGATTCAGAAGGCAAGGCTTTTAAAGCATCACATATAAGAAAAATAATTAACTACTGAAAAAAATAGTGACAGACCATAAACAAGAAATAAAAATACAAATACTAGTGCAAGTCTAATAATGAAACAAACAAAGAGGCTGTAGGGGCAGGTTTACTTTGCATGGATTGCTTTTGGATACACAGAACCGGACCTCTATATTACCTTTGTCTTTCTGTAGCTGCAGTTGTTACAGTGATTCCCCACTAATAGGAATTTGGCGAAACCTGGATTTAAGTGCGTATTTCTTTTTTTTGTTCCTCTGAATTGGAAGAGCTTAATGTTGATCAGAGTAAGATTTAAACACACCCAAAGACATGAAACAAGTGGCAACCTCTACTCTTAATGAAGTTAATAGGAAGAGCTAGTTTATATTTCATTTCATTAGGTGTAAGTGCAGGAATACTCATTTGGCAAATACTCATGGAATCACACTGCAGGCAGTGGTAAAGTTGTCTGAGAACTTAAGCTGAGCTCAATCAGTGGTGCAGATGGTCCTGCTGGACTTGCATCCCAATGAGAACAAATTAACCATGTCAAGCCCAGCTATCACAACAGTTTCATAATTAATCTGAAGTTCATTGCAATGCAGTGACAGTTTATCTACATCATGCCACCAAGGAATTAATTAAATTAATAACACATTGACCTGATTCACTGTTAGACTCCCAGAGATCATGTCCCATGTTCATTATATAGAGTATGAAAGGCTGTAGATTTTAGGTGGTAGAAAGAAGCATTCATCTTCCCAAAAAAGCTCAATCATAGTTTCTTGGACTGAAATCTCATGCTTTTTTTAAGCTGGTGTAAGTGAGGAAAAAGTTGTGAATGTTGCCTTCACCTACCACTCAATCCTGTTAATCACATTACAGTCTATGGAAAAAAAAGTTTCACAAATTGAAGCAAATTAAACCAAAGACTGTGTTTTCAGTATCTTGACAGAATGGCATAAGAGTATGTTTTATCATATTAAAAGCCAAGTCGAATAGAGGCAGCTTCATTTTGTTCCCATCTCTGACAAGGTTATCATGCTTTTTTTTAAAAATAAACCTACTTTTAAGCCTATGTGTTTTGAGATTTTGCTTTCTTTCTAATCACAGATTGTACTCATTGACATATTAACACAGCATCAAAATTGATAAGATTTGTGTTTCTTTGGGATATTAGTAGCAAATCAGAATTTTCAAGAATATTTCAGGTATGTCAAATATGTTAAAATAAGATTTGTTGTGAATAAGCTGTGTCAGAATGTATTCCTTGGCATTAAAATAAGCAGAATGTACCCTGACATTTTAACTAGATAGTTTACGAATGTAACTGCAGGTGGTCATAGAAACAATACTGGATTAAAGAGAATAGGAAATTTCTGTGAATATTTCAGATGAAAACACTTATTTTTAGACTATTGTTTTACTTTTCTAGTATCATTAGTCAAGGTAAAAACATATTGCTTTCTGACCTCTATTATAATCCTAAACAATGTTTTGGAAGGTTTAGCAGGAATCTAAACCAACTTGGCTTTCTTGCAAATCAAAAGGGCTGGGAAACAGAATGGAGTTGAAGAGATATATACATTCACTAGAAATAATACATTTACTGGATAGGTACTTTTGAAAGTACTTCAGATACTGTTAAGGTAAAATATTTGCCATAATCAAATGTGGTTTAGTAGGGACCAATATTACAATATATTATATACATTACAATATATAGTGTCATTTTGACCAATTATTTTTTAATGTATAGATATGTTGGTATAGGTGCCTGACCAAAGAAAAGAATTACAATAGGCTACAAATTGCTTTCATTTTACAGCTGTAGAAATGATGTCACAAATGGGCAGTGTTATTACTGAGAACAGAGGAAGAAAAGCAGACTCTCCTTGGAAGAATGTCAACCAAATCTCCCAGCATTGGTTACAGCAGCAAAATGTTGGTTCTCTTGTGGTTAAGTAGAAGGGACAAATTCAAGAATTTGGGTTCAAAACACCTGCTTACATCTGTTCCGCCAGACAAGAGATCAAAATGTCTTTGGTGGCTTCCAAAATACCTGCAAGCCCCCATTGTGTAGAGGGTGAGGCTAATCTGTTCCATTTGAAGCACTCCCTCCTTCATGGCTGAGAACATGCACACAAACTGACCTGGTTATTTCCCTCTCAGAACAGAGGGATTGTTCTGCAGTGTCACTGTCCCTGTGTTATAAAAGGCATGGCGTAACACTGATTCAGCTCGTGCATACCTTACAGATTCCTGATAACAGGAATTCCTGATCACCTCACCATAATTTTCTCCCTCTGCTCTGATTGACTTAGATCTCAGAAATGCTTCTCTCCCCCACCTCCCCCCAAAAAAGGGAAAAAAAGGAAAACAAAACAAAGTTGTCGTGCTTTACTGATCAGTTCTGTGGCTCACTGGTGGCTGGGGAGTCTTCAGGCATTTGGAATAAGTATTTTATTATAATATTCTATGGTATTCAGAGACATTAACTTCTGCGATATAGAAAGTGCATCTTCAGCACACTGAAGTAAATTCTCATGATTTGTAATAAAGAACACTGTACAGCATGATTCTATGACCCCTTGGCTTGTCATACGTGTTCTTTTCCTTTTTCCAAGACCTCAAGCTGTTCCATAATTCAAATTCGCTTTCAAAAATCTGGTTTTCCAGTATCAGTAGTCCCTTTTCACTAATAGCTTTGCCCTTTATGTTTTTAAAAGGATCTGAAAGCAATGCTGCAACAGTGGGAAGTTCCCAATCTTCTATCTTAAATGTCTATCTAGGTACAGACAGGACCCCTTTCTTAATCTCATAATTCCAAAGCCAAATTTATTATTTCTGCAGAGAGAATTTCAGAAACTCTGCTGAACATTAGGAAAATGCCATTCAAAAGATGAAAGTGATGTTCACCTTCTCATCATGCACATAATGCTGACTACCTACCACATTTCAATTACGTTTGTACAGTCTATTTCATTTGTAATCAATCTAAAAAGGAAAACACATGAACAGCTAGCAAGTTTTGATTAGCTACATGCATTTTCTATTCAAATAAAATCATGACATATGCATTTACTTCTAAGTTATCAACATCTTTGTCACATTACTCTTCCCTTCAGAAATATTCAATATCTGTCTTGAACGTAATCACTGAAAAGCTTTTATAAATTAAATTTGAGGTCTTTAGGGGGTAGTCTCTAAAAAGTGTTGTCAGATAGTGAAATACTTGGTTGCATGTGCTGTCCTGTGAGGCTTGTTTTGTCAGTATTTGACTGTTGTTGTTCTGATGCTCTGAATGAAAATCACATTTGTTGATAACAAAAGCTGGTTGAGAAGCTTGACTGTGATGTTTGGCTATATAATTTAAATAGGATGCCAAAAATACTTAATGAACGAGTTAAGGCAAGATTTACATCCTTCACATAAAAACACTGGTGACTTCCTATGTCGTGTTGCACTGGTTGTCCTGAAATGCCCAGCTGAGAGTTTGTGCACAGCAAAAGGGTGACAGGAGCAGGCAGCAAACACAAGTGGTTTGTCAGGTACAAGAAACATACAAAACAGGCTGTGAAAAATTACCCAGTGGCTTATGGCATGAAAGCCTAATTTACAACATCTTTGATTTCATCTTGAAAAGTGCTGAGAATTTCCATTTCTAGTTGAAATCTGTGGGAGCTGCTTGCACATTTATTATGTATTTAATTTGGACCAAATTTCACCAATTTCCAGCTGTGTCACAATGTTTTGTCCATTCTGTTTAAAGGAGGATCAGATAACATCATACATTTGTACTATTACATTGTGCTGCACTAACAACATATCCTGTATTAAGAATAGGCATTGCCATCAAAAATACAGAAATAATATAAATTTATTAATAAATACACAGTCATGAACATTTTTGCTAGAATGGAGAAACAATTATTTCCTCTTTTGTCCTCTCCACAGCACAAGGACCAGTACTATTATACAGTACACCTACATATGCTAAATGATTAAGGACTTTTTTGTGGGAGATCTTTTTAAGAATATTTCATATTTTATATTGTTTTTTGCTGACTTAGTAGACTTAAATGGTAGCAAGCCTATTGCTTTGCTGTAGAGGAAATGAAACTGCCTTATTCCGATGTTTCTGTAACACCTGTGCCTGTATCTGTCTAAAATCATCTTCCCAATCAGCACTGCTCGGTTAAGTTATGTATATACAAACAAATTGCTTGAAGAATCCTTCCTTTAACAAGATTTCTTATCTTTCCTGCAGTCAAAACCTCAACAGAGCCTTAGTTTCCCACTGGCTGGCACTCCAGACCTGAGTACAGACTCCTTGCTTTTGGGGCAGAAAAGCAGTCTGAGTTGTCTTTCAGTCCATCTCCATAAGGTAAAGTCCTTTAGCCTTCCCTGCATTTAAGGTTCTGTTCCTTAATCTTTTCCAAGTTCAGTCATTCTTCTTCATCAGACCTTGCTGGTCCCTAGCTGTTGATCCAAGTCATCTTTGTACCTTGTAAAACACCCTCCACCTCGGGAACTCGGCAGAAGTTCCTGTTACCTGTGAATTGTTGTAGGCATTTCCCACCAGAAGAGATCCCACAGTTCCTCCTGGTCTCTCCTGTAGTCTCCTCTAAGGTCCAAGCCGGTTCTTTCTGGAAGGTTTCCTTAGTAAGTAGCCATTCTACCAGCATAACAAAGGTCTGTCTAGAATTGCCCTAAAGCCGTGTTAAACCCAGGGATAGGTGGGAAAAAGGCAGGATGCCTATCACCTGTGTGCAAAAGCCAGTTTATATTGGGTTGACTCTCTGTCAGTTAATTACTGAAGTACAGTTAACCATCAAAACCCACCTACCCAATCATCTGTTGTTCAGCTCCTGGGTGCCAACTCTTTCATTTGATTGTCAGCTCTCTGAACTGAATATATATTCATATAGCTATGCCATAGCTATTGAATGTGGAGGAGTTTGTCAGACTTGCACATAAAGCCTTGTTATTTTACCCTTAGTAATTCAATCAACTCAAGAAGGAAGGAATATTTCTAAGTAGATCATAAAAAATGTAGTTAGTTTTGTTTACATTTATTCTCCAGTAAAACTTGTCTGTTCTTTTATAATATTTTAAAAACATGATTTGAAAGAAGGCTGATGATTGCTACTGCTTACAGAGACTTCTAGATTTATTTACTGGTTTAATTCGGAGCAGAATAAAGGTCATTCAGGGCTCTTTGGGCATTGTGAAGTGTACCCCAGCATGGGTTGTCTTTTGTCTGCATCTGTTTTTCATCAGCATGTAGCTAAAGACCTGGTCTTTTGGCAGCTCTATCACTGATAAAAATGAAAAGTAAATCAAGAGTACCCAATAGACACTATGAAATGAGCAGTCTGAATATAAAGTATTTAAACCTGTAGTCTTTTTAATATGCTGATCTGTAAAACCCAATCCTGTACCCGTTAGAGTGCACAGATAATGAAGGGAAGTATTCAGTATTTTAGTTTCCACTGAAGCCAATAGCAGCCATGGGAGACTGACACAAGTCTATGAATACCTTGCAAGATGAGATCCTGATATTGCCAGTGATTATATTCTGCACATGGGTTTCAAATCCATAACAAAATCAGAAAGACATTTGTTTGAGGTATTTATAGAGCGTCTGTTTGACTAACCATCTGTGCTCTGATTGGAGTATACACATGGTCCAGGCTTAATAAAAACCATTTATATGGATTAGAATAGTAACTTTGACACTGTTACATCTAAAGATTTTTCTCCTAGTGACTTTGCTGACCTGTTTACTTGCAAAGGTAAATTTTAAAACTGTGAAATTTGAAAGGTAGAATGAGGAAAGAGTATGATGGTCTATCCACTTCAAAAAGGCTTTGAAGTTAAGAGATGCTGTTTGAACACTGCATGCCTTTCAAAACTGCATCTTGCTTAGGGTCTGGATTAAGCTGGCTGCCTTCCTCGGTTGCTCAGTGGCTTTTGGGTTTATTTAGGAGGGTAGAAGTAAGAAGATGCTAAGGTATTTTGCTCTGCTTTCACTTCTCTCATATTTCTATTTCAAAATGAGATTCATCCCTTTTTTGTTGTTCATGATGTTCACTACAAATATTAGCAGAACACCAGAAATGTAGTTCACTATAGCTTGACATCAACTGCACTGAAAAACCTCCCTGTGTTCATTCAGTTTGCTTTCTTCAAGATAATTTTTTTCATGGATCAGTACATTTTCTGTGTACAAAATGCCAAGATTAGGAGTCATAATGAAAAGAGGAAAAGCAGCAGGCTGTAATATGATTGATTCAAAATATATATATGTAATGGTCACTTATTATTTATTGAGATTGCTCCTTAGGAATGATTATTGAACAGCAAGTTTTGGGAAGCTGGTTATGCTTGTTTAAAATGGTAGGAAATTGAAGTTTCTGATATTGTTTCAGAAGATTAATTTTCTTTAGTGATAACCTGGGGAATTCTTTAAATTGTCTCATCTTAGTTGATGTAGCACCATCTGCCACATCTGCAAAGGAGGTAATTATTTTTAGGAGCAGCTGTGGGTTTTTTGATTAAGTCTTGAGTCATCGAGGTCAGTATGTTTGAATTATTCAACATAGGAAAGATGAAGCAATGCATTAGCATTTTGGACAGTAATACACGATGTGTTATTATTATAGTTAGTGCCAGAAACCTCATAGCTATTTACTGCAGTCCTCTAATTTCCAGGAAATTTGTTTCTATTCTTTGTGAGTGCATATAGCTTGTAGGAAAAAGAATTAGCAGTTACAATTCATGAATCAGTAAGACAGCACCTGGTGGCAAATGTGTGGAGACGTCTCTGTTAATAGAAATACTACAGTGAAAATGGTGCACTTGACACCAAGTCTGGGGTCCAGGTTCCCAACTTCAGTTTCAAAAGCTGAATTATAGATTAGGATCTTTCACACCAAAAGAAAACTCCCAAAATGAACCATCCCTTAACAGAGATTGCTTGCTCTGCCTGTGGCTTTTTGTGATACCTCCAAGTCAGATGAGCACATCTAACTCAGATCTCCATTCTTCATCACACACTAAACAAGGGAGCTAAGCAAACTTGAGAACTGAGACCTAAAAGCTCCAACAGCTTTCTTTCTCTTATAGTGAAAAGGCTCCAATCTGTGCCAGATGTCTTGAAAGTCCAGAACTTTGTGTAAGCTCTTAATGTGAAGTAATGAGCATAGTATGTGAATGCAGAGCTATCACTTGATGATGAGCTGGCTATATCTCTGCAAGAGTTTCTTTCAGCTTTCTGCTGTTGAGGAACTAATGAGAGCAGGAAGCTACTCAAAGCCAGAATAGTTTTTCCCTGGAGAGTTAATGAAAAATAGGTTTATATTACTGAGAGAGAGTGGAAGAGCTGTATGGCCTGAGGAGGGTCTCTTGAGAAAATACCTGTTGAAAATGAAAGCTTAGAAAGGGTACCCGTGGAATAAAGAGAAGAGGAAACTTTGCCCTAGTTGAGATAATTGAAAAAGAGCGTTGAAAAAGCCAAATCTACGTTCTGTTTTGCAAGAAAGACCTGTGCCCCTGAAGGTATCTATGCAGGACCTCATGTACCTCCCTGGGTTGTGGAAGACTCAGATTTGTGGTGTTGAAGTCCAGCCTGAAGAAGCACAGCTGGGCACTCATTTTCCCATCAGTTGGCATGCATTGCTGCAAATCTGCTTTGTGTCACACCTAGAGGGGCTCATGTACGTGACTGAGCAGTAAGAGTGGCCAGGAGGGTTTCCCTGTGCTTCTAGAAACTGTGTAGCCATAAGCTCTATAAGGAAAAGGCTGTGGAGTCTAAAACGACATGTAGCTCTCCTATTTTGACACTTTGTTAAAATGTTTCTGCTTTTCGGTGACTAAACCCTGACTGGTTGAAGCTGTTTGCAAGCGGTGGGAGCCCAGAGTTCCTGTCCCTGGCACAGTTCAGGAGTTGAACTGCAGTGCAGCATGAGAATAGGGGTTCTGCTCAGCAGTTACAGAACAGGAAACAAAAAAGACAAAAAAGAAGCTCTGCAAGTGTTAAAGATACTTGTAAATGCATTGTCCCTTGTCCTGTGAAACACAGTTGCTGATTTTTCTTGTGCTCCAAGTAATCAGCTGGATGTGAAATAGAACTCTGAGGACTGGGATAGGTGACAAGAGGATTTAGGTTTACCAAATTTTGGGAACACCAAAGGCAGTTGAGTTTCCAGTCTGAACTTCAATCTGCATGGGGGCCTTGTCTCATTTAAAATATTTAATGGCATTCTACATTTCTTTCAGTCATCATGTACTTTTAACAAGGTTTTCTATATTTACAAGTGAAAAGTGGGCTTATTTTGAAAAGAACACAGATTTTAAAGGATTAAGAAGCTTTTACAGATCATTTCACTTTCCGCATGACTTGGAGGAGAGGTTTACTTCTGTGTGGGACATGTCATGTGCTACCCCTTGCTGAAATATTGTCCAGTGATAGCACAGATTTGTTGATATTCCAGAATGTGACTCTTCAACTACATTTTCCAGCTATGCTTTAATGTGCAATTCTATTTATACTGTTTAATTAAGTTCTAAAGAAGGCCTTCAGGTAGTTGTCAAATTGTTATCTTTTTTGCTGTAAGACTCAGCAACACTTCATGCACTGAAGTTCAGTTCCCTGCACACAGTGGTACGGAGAGCAAATAATCATTAGCAGCCCATCAGCTCCCTGTAGGGCAAAGCAGTGGCAGAGCCCCTCAGTCTTCCTCTCAGTGAAGAGCAGGACAAAACAACGGGCCTTGTAACTCAACCTGCAGGTCAGCCTTGATCTGTAATTTTCTATTAGATTGTAGAAGTGATATAAAAATCTTATATCATCTTACTGCATCTTATAAAAAGAGGCAGTGCACAGCTTCTGCTGGAAGTAGTGAGTTTTACCTCATACAGAGGCTGCATCAAGGAGGATTCTTAACTTATATAAGATTTGACCCTCTGAATATGAAGTTCCTACTTTAAATGAACATAGAAAGTCAGAATTGACTTCATATATTTAATTTCCCTCATTCTGTTAAAGACTTCAGTATAAGGCCTATAAAATGCTATTTTGCTGTGTCAAACTCCAGAGAAATTACTGCCCAGAAATATTACTGTGTATCTATATTATCTGAACAATGAAGCAGAATTTTGTAAATAGGCAAAAGTCTTCTAAGTACAAATGATGCCGGCATCTTCCAGAGCATGAAGTGGTAACACACTTTCCAAGTGAAGTCAATTAACCCTAGGGTCTCTCTTGTGCATTTCTATTCAGTCCTCCCATGTGATTCATGAAGCTTCCCCCCAGCTAGCAGTTAGTAAGTGCTAAATTAGTTTTATAATTTTTATTAACTCTTCTAATTCCAGCACATCTAGATACTTTTTGAAATTATTATGGAATAGCACCACACACATTAGCAGAATTCTCATTGACAAAGTTCTTTAACAGTGGGAACACATATATTCATAGCTAATCCTAAGCATTATCAAGAGAACAGTACATGCCTGAATCTTTGAGGGAAAGGTAGCCTTAGTCATGCTTGGCTCTGGATTTCGGAAAAAAAAGTGCAAGTGGCCTCCTCTTAACATACTGGTTTACACTACAGTAAAGGTGACTGAGGAAAATGCGCTTTAGGTTTGGGCATAGCAGGGAGTTGCACACGGTCTGTTATTGCATCGGAACCGATGAGAGATTATTACTCAAGCCATGGGAACCTCGTCACTCTTTATGGTCCATCACAACATGTTCCACATATTCTTATAGGTGAATTGCAATAACTAAAAGCATTCCAAAGACCCAATCTGGGAAGCAGAACATAATCATGTAGGATACTTTTCCCCTAGTATGTTCCTGGATAAATAGTCCTTTAGCACTTTAGTGGCCTTTAACTGTGATCACATCATGACCAGAAGGAGAAGCTTCATTAATCTTGGACCAATGTGGTTATTATATGATGGATGATCTTAGAAGACTGGCCTGAACTATACCAAAAGAAAAGTATGAAGGTTGGTTCTTGCTGTGTGTGCAAATCATTTGGCTGGAGGAACTTGTTTTTTTTGGTTTTGTACTTCACATCTGCACAGTCCCAAAATAAACATGTTTGTTGTGTACCACTGAATCACAAAACAATGTGTGCACTACATAACTTAGCTCCAAACCTACAATGTATCGAGCTGTTCCATCTGGATTACAGAATACTGCCTCTCCTGTTGTGTTTTTTACTTTGTAATCACTGCCCCTTTACTTCCATCCTGGCAGGTAAAAATGCAGCAAATATTTATGTTGTTTACCAAGCGGAATTATTGCAACAAGTATTTCATTTGCTGCTCCAAGCTGCCTGCTTATGAAAACAAGCTAGTACCACTTTTGACAGTGGCATTCAAGACAGACAGGTCTGGTTATAGGCAATTTATGCTTTCCTCTAGTCTTCAAAAGATATCAGTCTGCTATTTTATATCCAAAGTGTGTAGCTCAGAGTAGTCTTCCAAAAAGGGAAAACTAGCAATAAATAGACTAGTAACATCAGCTAGGAGAGTATAGGCAGCATCTTGTATTCTAAATTACATCTCTTTACTGACCTCTGTTTTGGTATTACTTGAGTTATTTATGCAGCTGAGTCACTGGAAAGGTTTTTGGGGGCTTGTTTCTTTTTTGTTCTTCAGCAACTTTGAACCTCCACTGATGCATGAAGTCCCAGAGCGCCAAGGCAGCACCACTGACAGTTCTGCAAGCAGTTTGGGAAGCTCTGTCACGGCATGTAAGAAGGTAACTTTTAAGTTAATGTTACATTCAAAATCCAATATATATATGACTTTGCTTTTTAGCTTTCAGCTTTAGTGAGGAATACAATATTTAAGTGATACTTAGAAAAGGTTTGATACAGAAAAATAACTTAGTGGTGCTGTTATGGTATCTTGCAATTTTTGTCTGTCTGGTCTATCCTTGTTTGGTCCCAAAATACATTATACATATATGGGAGGTAAGTTCCCATTTCTAATTTACCGCATTATCTGACATTTCATTATATGAAATAAAAGCAGTGCATAGCACTGCTTCTGGACTGCTCTTCAATAAATGAAGAGTTTCTGGGACCCAGACAGAGCTTTGCTTCTCTCAGGTCAATGCAGTGGAAGGTCCTTCATGAAAAAACTTTGACTGGAATGGTTTTTGCAACAATAAGTAGTATAGACTGCTGTTACTGTTTCCTAAAACCAGGTTTATATGTACTATTTTAATTTAAAGCATGTGGGGGGGGAAAAGTGACACCTGTATGTGTATGTATGTCATTAGGAGGGGTCAGATATCATTTTATGCATGTAGCTAATTTCAGTACAACTGATAATACAAAGGTGAAAATCTTTTATTCCTCCTTCCTAGGACTTTGTTATGGCAGTACAGTCTGAGGGAAGAGGGCACTACCAGAGACTATTGAGGAGAACAGGCTGCCTTTCACCTCTCACTTTGCAATAAATCTCAGAACTCTACTGTCTCCCACAGGCATAATTCTAGAGCTGAAAAGATAGCATTAATTTTAAACCTTCACAGTTCATTCAGTCTTCCCATAATTCTGACTTTTAATAACGCTTTCCTTTTGGGTTTGGAATTTTTTTTTTGTTTGTTTGTTTTATGTAAGAAGAGAGAAGGATAAGACATAGATGCTAGAGATTTATTTTCCTTTTACTGAAAACCACACACGGAAATTTTGTTAGATATAATATCACTGGTATAAAAAGAGAACTCAATAAGATGGATGTGTATGCTGAGCTTCTCCTCCTCACCCCAACATGGCTAAAAAGATAAATATTTCATTTGATCAGAGAGTTTGTTTGCAAAATAACCCTTGGTTTTTAAAAATGCTGCTTACTATAATTGGAATCCTCATATAGACAGAAAATCTACTGTGTGGGAAAACATCTTAAATTTTCATTTGATCTCAGAGTTGTCTACTTTATGTAAGAGTGAAGGACAATGGCACAGCGCTAAGTGCCACCACTGCCTTCACAAATGCTCCTGCTTGGTCACGTTCAGAAGTATCACTCTCTTTTAAAGGGTAGCCTGTACCACATGGTTGAGAGCTGCTTCACCTGCCAATCACATACATTGGAGCTGTTGGTTGTTAAACAAGTCAATTTTATGATTGTCAGCACACTAAAAGAAGTTATTCACTTCTACAACACTTCTGACAAACAGCAGGATGTTTTGGGCTTCTTTACACCATTGCCAGAGAAAGTTTACCTTGTGTATGTGTGTGTGTGTGTGTGTGTAAAAGGATGAAGAATTGCCTTCTAGCCTCTGTTAGGTGATTTTGAAGTTAGATGTGTAATTGGTGGTGGAGTGAAACGCTGTGGGTTCCTGCTGCAAGGGAACAGTTTAAACAGTTGACTTGCAGGTTTGAGTAGTTATATTTGGCATGAATGGCTCCTGTCAGGAACCATATGAGATGTAGCCTGTTACTACACAGACCAACCTAAACGAATGTAGAAGATGTGTCCCTTGATATCTCATTTTATTCTGTATGTCCCACTTTCCTATCTTTTTTGATGAGTAGTAATTAACCAAAGCAATTAAGATATTCAGTCATGAAGATGCAGATGTTTCATTTGTGGAGCAGAGCTTTTTTAATGCTGTCTCGGTTATAGATATTTACTGTATTTTAATGTCTTGTGATCAGGGAGCAGGAAGCTGTTACACTAAACTCATAGGCAGTATTTTCCTTTGGGAAAGAGTGACTTTTCTAATCCACACTCTGCTAGAGGCTGATTTAGTTCATTGATTCACAATACACTGAGTAATGCTGACGGCTGAGTCTCTAGATGAGAGTGGAAAACTTTTTTTTAGAACCATAAATTACTGCTGATTTCACATTTAGTGCATGATGCAGATTCATCCTGAATTATTTTCTGAGTGTGATGATCCTGCTCCAAACCAGATATACAGCAGTATAGTGTGTGCAGCTGTCACATGAGTATGGTCAATGAACCAAATTCTGCTTTCAGTTGCTTTTCAGTTTTCAGCTGATAGCAAAAATCCTAACAATGTGTCGGTGGGATTGGCCCTGCACTTATCCTAATTAAGTAAGAATGAAGAGCAGTACGAGACAGGGGGATGAAATTTTGGCAAGTGATACTGTTTGCCTTAAAGTGCAGGACTACAGGCTGACAGCTGCAGGAGAAGAGGGTTAGTTTTCTTGTCATTTGGTACAGATCACCTCAGTATATTTTGAAAAAATGGTTAAATGCAAGAATGGCAATGATAATATCCTGATAGAGATACAGATATGAAGAATACCAGTTCTCACATTGCTTTTGATTAATTAAATAGCTCTGTTAATTTAGATCAACTTCTTCAAGCTTATACACTTTTGATCATTGCAGTAATATATTATTTTACTATAAGGACTTCAGTATGTTCCTTTAAAAGCATGAATACCACATCAAGTTTTCATGTATGTGCAAACTCCCACTTTGTCTAAACACATGAACCTATTTAACAGGGAGAATTTCCTTACAATAACAAGAGGCTGTAAGAAATATTCCATTTATTCTTACCATATGTATGTCTTTGACCACAGTACTACTGTCTGTTACCAAAGAAATATGCCCAAAAGTTCACATGGCTTCTAGAGATACCTTTTTGCACAGCAGGTGTGTGTAACCCTATCTGTTATCAGCATTGCAGGACGGCCCAAATTATCCTTCCTCCACGGAAGTACTCATGGGAAAGCTCTGAGCAATATCATGTCTATAACGGTCCTAATGCCGGAACTTGTGTTTCATAAGATGGAATTTAAACTGATCCAAAGTTTATGCCTCACTCCTACCGCCACTGACTGAAATGTTCCCTCCATCTCCTGAGCACCACTCAGACCTGTGTAAAACCAGACCCTGTGCGAGGAGGCCCCTGGCACACGTTCCTGCATTCCCCTGTTCCCACAGCACTGTCTTTTCAGAGTAATTTCTGCAGCCTTTCCAGGCAGCTTTGGGCCAACCTCTGTTCCTTAGATCTGACCAACTGACCTCTTCCAACTTCTGCTGTGTGGACTCAAGTATATCTGGTTTTGTTTTTCTCACCTGTCTTTTTCAAATCCAAATTCCTGTAAATTATTTTCCCCAGTCTCCAGTATTAATAATGGTACACCTATTCACCCCTCGTCACACTTCTGGATACATCCTCAAGTGTGTGTGCAGAACTGCTTACACACAAGACAGCAGAATCTGGCCCAGGGAAAACATAATCCTATTAATGGTGTTCATCTACTTGAAATTACTTAAAAATCACATGCTGTCCAAAACTTCCACGTAGTAAGTTCTACACTTGACTTCAAAGTCTATTATGAAAAGCTGCATACAAAAAATTAAATGCAATATAAAGCCTTGGAACTCATAAACCACCCTGGAGTGACTCAAGTTTGGCAACCATGACTTGACCTGACCAGACCAAAACATTTGTTCAGGAGAGTTATTCCTTCTGCTGCTGCTTTACCAGCATTCCTGATAAAAACATCCTCTGAAAGAAAGGTGAAGCTAACAAGGGTCATTTAACATGCCACAGGAGACAAAGCAGGTAAAATGGATTACCCAGCTCATTTCATGGGTTTATCATGTACAATATACATCTGCTATGATCGAGCTGTTCTGAAACGCACACCAAGTCCTTCTGAGACAAAGACAAGCAGCACCAAGGATATCTGCAGCTTGTTTCTGCGTGATAAATTTCTGCCTATCACAGTTTCTCAGAAACTGTCTCAGTTTTGGGAAAGAAAGATCTAAAGTGATTAAGTTTGAAGACAAATTCATTGTGATCTTTAAGGAAATGAAAGAAGATTGCTTGTTAGAGCAAAAGGTGTTTGAGCTAAAGAGAACTGTTTTCTGTGTATGCAAAATTATCTTTTAACAGGTTATTAGAACCTCAGCCCTTGAGGATGAGAACGTCTAGAATCTAATTAAATCTGAAATCATATATGTATATGTATGTGTGCATTTTTGTATATGTTCAATTCTCTGTGTCTTCATAAAGCCTCAGAGGATAGTAATTTTTCAGAAAGAGGAAAAGAATGCTTAATTCTCAGTTTTACCAACCAGTTCATAATGCTTCAAGATTTTGTCAAAAACAAACCAAACCCACACAAGAGTTTATTACAACAGGAAATTGTTTCTTTGGGATATGGAGTATATTATTTTCCCCATCTAGTCTTGGAGTTAGTTATGATGGCAGGAATCTTTTTGCACTGAGCCGGGAGGTTATAAAATTTATTGAGTGCAGACTCGTTGCACTGGTAAACAAGATTAGATCCAGCCCCCAAGAGGAGGCTTGTGTTCATGTGAAGCATTCATGAGCCTTTGGCATACTCAGAACAAAGTCTTTGGGCACAGTACTTTCTCTGAGTGTGTTGTGAACCTTAAGTTTGTATTTTAAAGCTCTTTGGAAGAAAACCCATAGCAGGGCTGGTGTACTGAGAAACAACCACAAAGGTGGAAAGTCTCCATGGAGGGCACCGAAAAAGGGCACTGAAGCAGGCCAAGCTAAGGGTCTATGGTGATCCCCATGACCTCCTCATCCCTCTCCTTCTGACTTTTATTCAGAAGTCAATATAACTATAATACAGGGAGTGAAATATTAACCGTGTAACTGACTTTCTACCAGAAAGATAAAAATTAGAGTGGGTGTTAGTCTGTGAGTGGTAATAAGCTTACTTCTGGATGCCCCCAAGAATTAGAAAACTGTGACAACTGGCCAGATGAGCTTTCCACAGTCATTCATCTTCCCTGAGAAGTGAGAAGGCCTCAGAAGTTATTCTCACTTCTCTTCCTAAGGAAGGGGTCTAGGCTTAGAGATCAAGTGTTGTTGAAGTAGGTCAAATCTGTATCAATATAAAACATGCAGTCGGGTAAAGGAAAGTACTGTAGATATTCTTTCCCTAGGTATAGCAACAAATTTATATTTTTAAATATCCTTATTAAAATAAAAGTGCAAAAATTAGAGTACAGCCTATTTCCACATAATACAAGAACTGCAAGAAGTACAAATAAAATACACATCTGTTTCACAAACATACTTCTTAACACTGCTGTCTAGGGGAGATGGTAAGCCATAGAAAGTGTTCTATAAGTAGCATTAGTGGTGCAGCAATATTTTTCCTGCTGTTCTCTAGGTGTTTTAAAGATACTAATCGTCCCTCTTTTTCATGGTAGAATATTAGTATAGAGGCAGAAAGTAAAGAATTCACTTTAATCTAAGCATCAGATTTGCAAACTGGCTTTGCCTTGTTAAAGTCTACAGATAACTGTGGCTCCATTTTGGTTTTGTTTGAACAGAGGCTGTTGGCACAAGTTGTAGGGCTGAGTCAACACAGAGATTAAACCCAGAGTTTTGGTCTCAGGGTGCTGACTGACCTCAGGACCCATTACAGAAGGTCCAGAGTACTTCAGCTTCTCAGAAAACAGAAAAACTTGTCTGGAGCCTTGGAAGTCCCAGAAATGAGGCTGCTGGCAGAATGAATAGTACTGATCTACTGTGGAGAGAGATCCAGTCAGTCATAAAGGCTGCAAGTTTGTGTACTCTAGTGTAATTGAATAATTAGTTTTTCTAACACTTCTGTTTATCACTTTAATGCAGAACAAAAATCATAGCAATATTTTCCAATAAAAATATTGGGCTTAGGCATTTCTTTCAAGTATCTATCTACAAGGACTGTCAGTTGTGGAAGAAAATAGGCTTATACTTTAGGGGATATGTAAGTAATTTACTTGAGGTGCAGTGACTGTGCAGGTCCAAACCAAACAGGTCCGTCTTGTCCATCTTTCTCTCCCCACCAACCCCCAAATTTTGTCAACAAAATTTCCATTGAGTTACAAAAATGGGGTTCAGGCCCCCAAAGCATAACAGAGCTGAGAAAAATCTGTAATTATTTTAACTATTTTTAACTATTTTAACAGATTCTCTGCAGTAACAGTCTGCTAGAATCAACAGACTACTGGCTGCAGAATCAGAGGACACCATGCCAAATTGGCTTTCTAGAAGACAAGTCGGAAAGCAACTGTGCCTCAGTAAGTACTCACTGCCAACTCCTCTGGAGAAACATTCCTGGAGAGTTATTTGGGTATGGTGTGGGGCTGACAAGAGTACATGTTAAACTAAAAAAGTCTGTAATTTCCAGCTTTCTTTTAAAAGCAAACATATAAACTAAAAATACAGATTTCTATACAGAGCACATTAATAAAGACTACTACAGAAGTTTCCCTACATTTGGCTTTTAGACTTTGGTAACTGTATGAATTTTTTTATGTTCATAATTTGCAACTCACAAAAGAGAAAAATAAGCCAAAGAGTAAATTATTCCAAACCATAACTTGTTAAGTGGCAGGTTGGAAAGAGCAGATGTTTAAGAGGCTGCTCAGTGTTCCTGAAGGCAGAGACACAATTGAAGAGAAAAACCTCTTTCCATATTAGATGAGGGGAAGCTGCTGAAGAACTCAAACAGAATTATTTTGCACTTGAAATTAAATTTAAATCTTATTATTGTGGGTTATAATCAATTAAGATCAGCTTTTGTTTAACCATGTGCATGAAGAAATAGGAGTTATGTTGCTTTACAAACTCTCTACATGAAACTGGATGGAAATACATGGCTATGTTTTTAATAGTTTTTTACTTGATGAAGGACTCAGAAGAGCAGATCTTTACTCAGAATCCTATTTGAATGCTATTCCCTGGTCTCAGTGAGCAAAGAAGGGCTTTAGAAAAGATCAGCTTTATCTCAGGTAAAAGGTTTCCAGCACTGCTTGTGCTGCACACACCCTAAAGACCAGCTGAATGAACCCATGGAATCTGCAGGGGTTCCCTCAAGGACAGGGGCATTCAGCTGCAGCTGATGAACCCAGACTGCTGCTGCCGGGAAACTGAATCTCCATCCCATGGGGGCAGTGGCCGGTGGCCTCGAGTCCTGCCTGGGGGATGCAGAGTGCCTGAGAGCAGCAGGAGTGACACAGCAGTGCCACAGCACTCGAGAAATTTAGGAATGGTCGGAGGTTGTTGCGCTCACTTCACTCACACTGAGCACTCATCTATCCACAAGACAGACTGAGCAAAATACACAACGTAATCCCAGTGTGCAACTGAGCAACCTTACAAGGTGAGAACACATTCTTAACCAAAACAGGTTCATCAGGCAGATAATCAGTGGTATCCTTGTTTTTTCATATAGGAAAGGATTACTTTTAAGGCAAAACATATTGATCACAGTCACCTGATTTTACTACTTAGTATTTAATATCCTAAAAAAAAAGGCTTATTTTCTCAGAGGAAATTATTACCTCAAATAATAATATAAAAATTAATTATGACTTGATTTTTGACTTGTTGAGCTTTAACTTTTTGCTTAATTTTCCATAGAATCTTAGAGGAAATTATATTTATCTCTGATAGGTTGGACATACCAAGAAAAGATAACTTGTTATAGAAAGATTATGCCATTGCTACCCACCTTATTTCAGGCAAGATTGTCTGATTTTGCCATGCTGTCTGCTTGAAAAGGTTAAAGTACCTCAAAGAGCTTTTTCCTCTACACCAGTATTTTAAGTGTTTTTTTCCTCTTCAGAGGATATTTGTCTAATTGCTAAACATTTCATTAAATTACTTCAATTAACAATGGTACTGTTTAGCAGCAGTTTACCACTGAGATTAGGATACATCGTTTCCTGCTAATATAATCAGGTAGTATTTTGAAAGTAGTTTAATTATGGATGTCTTGTTTTGTTTGTTTCTACTGAATGAAAACTTAATCAAAATCCACCTAGAAGAATAAAATACATGGGTTGTGAGACATAATCATGCATAAGCTCCACATAGTGATTTATAAATGCAATTAAAATTTCTGTAATGTGACATTCTTCTTACCCCATTGAGTGACCTCATAAAATAAATGTAGTTTCACATAAAAATATATACTTATGCTTACTCCGCTATTGCCAGCTTTCTTTCTCTGGACCTTCAACAAATGTTTCCTGCTGTGGACATGCTTTTATGAAGACCTTATTGGAAAAGAAAAAACTGGTAGATACTTTGTCCCTGCTTTCTCTCCAAAGATCTAGATCTAGATTAATTATCAGTGCTGAATATTTGTAGTTGCTTTATGTTAAGCCAAGTTAAGAAATCTAAATTCTTGCTTAATTAGATGATTTATAGTTTTCTCCTAGCATTGGACTCTCTTAAAGCACAGTCTCTTCATCTTGCACACAGAAATGCCAATTATGACTTTATCTTAGCAATTGCTAAGATTTAACACTTTTCTTCGCAAAGCTTTTACAACATCTCCAGGATGAAAGTGGTATTGCCACACTGCTAAAGATGTATCTTAATTATCTTTTAGAAGTTCTTCATGAAAATAGTCATGAAACTATTGTTTAGGAAAAAATAGGATATAAAACTAAATGAAGAAAAAAAAATGGTGATATAGTCCTGCAAGATATTTGGCATTCATTTGGTTCAAGATGCTTATATTATAAGTGAATTTTCCAGAAATTTGCTGGCTTTTCATGCTCCAGACCAGCAAAAAGCCATTAGAAATTATATTTGCACTGAAAAAAAAAATTTCTCTCAAAATGGACCCAGGCTCCAGTGGTCCCCCCACAAAACTGTCATACCCCATTGGTCTCTGCAAGACCATCATGTCCCAACACGCAGGCTGGGAGACAGACATTCCCACTCCACACAGCCTAGCAAGGAACTGTCCTTGAGAGCCACTGATGTAGGAAACTAGAACCTCCCCTTCCCAAGCAGTGTGCCCTTGTGTGAGGGGCAGTGGATTTACAGACTGGCGGAAGTCCTGCAAACATCTTGTCTAATATCTTGGAGAAGCAGAAACTTTCCACCCCTAAACGGCAGTGATAGGTATGGAAGGTGGAAAATACCTGCCTTTCAATTAAAACAAAGCATGAAGAAACTGCACTCATTTCTTACTTTAGCATAACAAGATAACACTTTTTAAAGAGTCAGGATGTGACAAGAGCTCATTTTATATTGTTTTAAATCTCCTTAAAGCTGAAAAAAAACCAGCTTTGCAGGCAGATGGATGAGAGAACAGTTTCAGTAAAGTCTTTAAGGTTTTGAAACCTTTTTGAAATAGTCCAGCAGCTTTTCCATTTTTGAGTGCTCCTACTCTGTAACTACATAAATGCTTACTCCACAACGTTCCATACAAGGATGTGTGTACTGCAGGCTGTACGCACAGACATAGCAGTTGGATATTGGTTAGATCCAGCCCAAGGGAGCAGCAGGAGCACATGGCCAGAGCAGAGGGAAAGGACTAGGACAGCAGCCCAAACTTCAGTCAAATCCAGTCATGGTAAAACACCCTCTCATCTAATTGTTGGCTGCTTTTCTGTGCCCCTCTGCCTTTGGCACTTTTTGTGGAAGTGGTCTGATGATGGTGAAACACGAAGGAGAGTGGAGGACAACGTGACTGGGGGAGTGAGACAGTGGAGGCAGCAACAATCTGAGTTGGCTTATGCCACATGGAAAAACTCTAATCCATCTGCAGCACAGAAGGAGGAAGAATACAGTTTAGGGTTGTCATCTGGTTAGTTTAGTGCAGGAGAACATACCCATCTAGGAGACAAACTTGAGCTTTTCAAAGAAGGGAAGCAATGCTTACATTAGTGAAGTGACAAGTGAGAGAGAAACCAGATCGTTACCAGAGCAAGCAGGTGATGTGATGATGGATCACATGGTCTATGGTCTCTCTATTAACTGAGATAGTGAAGAATGTCATTTTGCTATCATAGCAGCTGGATTTTCAGAACTGGCTGCTTGCCTTGCATGGCTTTGCAGTCCTAAGCAGGTATTTCAGCATTATCACATTATCACTTTCATTGCAGTTTAGCCATCAAGCTTTTAACAACTTCAGGAGGAGGTTAAGGATGCCATTATGTACTAATTTGAGCTGGTCAAATCAGGGCCTCTGTGGTCTCACCTCCTCCTCCAGCTCCTGCTTCATCTCATTTAGTGCCCTGGCATTTGTACAAATGTGCAGTAAATCAATTCAGAGAGAAAAGTAACTATGAAATTAAGAAATTAGTTTTTCTAGCCAAGTCTTCCTTGAATCATCTCACCATATTGTGAGATAAATGCCAGTGCTCACTCAAGGGATGGAACAAAAACATTCAGGAAGCAGTTCCCACAAATTAATTCAACTGAATGATAACATATGCAGAAAGGAAAAATCCTTGGGAAGGTGTATTTTGATGAAAAAAAGGACAGCAGCTTTCACTTGAAGCAGATTATGAGCGGTTTTCATTCTTTTCTCCATCCAAGTCTTTTAAAAGATATGGCACTCCATATCTTTGGATGTTTAGGGACAAATATACAGATTCATATTTTACATCAGTCTTTGATACTAGATTACTTTCAGGTAACTTGCTAACAGTAGTGCAGACACTGTGTCAGGGACATTTTCTATCCCTTAGTCAGGGGATAAGTATCCAATATGTTCTTCAGGGTGTCCAAATAATGAGAGCACGTCCTCGCTGGAGAGTGAAGGTGTAGTCTTACAGGAGCTCAGAAAGAAGGATTATTCCCGGGGCTGATAGTAGTCAACAAGGCTTTTTACACAGGCAAATACAGAAGTGCAATCTTAAATCCCAAAGAAGGAGATTTTTGTTTGTTGACTTGTTTTAAAACAAAGTCATGTGTTCCTGAATAGTGACCATGCAGTGACCATGCACAGCTGAAACAGGTGCTTTGTTTTATTGTGTTTGAATGAAGTTTAACATTTGCTAGCAAACTTAGCAAAGGCCTGTTTTTCTGCCTAATACCACCAGACCTACACAATAAGACCTTTTCCCTCCCTCATGAGATTGCTTGCACACCTCAGCACTGTGTCATAGACAGGGAATTACAAGGGTGTTTATTTTACCTTTTTCTCCATAATTACTCAACCATCTTCAGGAACAGCATTGTCTCTTTCAGAAATCAAAATCCATCCATTGCTTTCCAGATCTAAACCATAATTACTGGAGATATTTTTAGGTTTAAGTCTCATCTTCCTATTCAGCTTGATGATACCTTAATTACATCCTGACAGGTTGCAGGAATCAACAGTGGCAGGCTAAATTGTGGCATTGAGTTGTAGTCCTTTCTCAGGCATGTGTGGGTGTTCATGCTGCTGTGGTAAGGAATTGTACCTTTCAGAGAGCCCCTCTCTGGCTTGCACAGGGAAATAAAACCCCCCTTTTTCACCAATTGCTCTCTGCCTTATGGAGCCCAGTGCAGGCAGACTGAGCACTTGCTTAAAAGACCACTGAAAGGATTACTTGTATAATTTGTAAAGTATGTTTCACTTTCTGCTCTTATACTTGGCTCTGAAAAATATATCTTCACATACGAGTTAATGTTAAGACAGAATTCAAATGTGCTCTTAAAGGGTTGTATTTCCACATTTTCAGCACCACACATATCATACAGCTGTCAAAAGCTGCCTCATGAATTTCAGAGTGTGAAAGATTGACAATGGATTTTCTTCTTCCTTGTCACATCAGACTTGGGACAGTTTTTAATCTTCTCTCTAGGTCTGCCATCTTCTTTCCTGTCCCTCCATGACAGTCTCACACTGCAGTGGTTTTCTGCCTGTGCTTAAGAGAAGTGAATGCTTAACCTTACTCTGACAAAGCTATAAATAAGCACTGGGAGGATCAACCGTGGCATTGCAGTTGTATCCTCTCTAGCATTCCACTCTGGCATATTCTCAGTGTCTCCATGACCTGTTTTATCAAGGAATGGGATTCTTGTGCTACCTCCAGAGCGGACATCTGTGACTGCTGCTGCTGTTATAACCACAGGGTCCTTCTAACATGAATGGCAGGCTGAGGTTCACAGAAATTTGTTAAACATTAAGTATACAGGGCACTGGAGAGAGTAGATGGTGCATGTGGCATAAATATTTATTGGAATATTTTCTCTAAGTCTTAAGTGGCAATTAATTACATCAAACCCAAAGGCATAAGCTTTAATGGGAAGAAAATATTCACAGCTGGTTTTCAAGCAATGGATTATGAAGTGATAACTCGGGAAGATTCATTAATGCAGTCCAGCCATTGAAACAGGGATAGTCTCTAAAATATCAAGACCCATAAATCCAAGTCATTTGAGATAAGCACCTTCTGAAGAGTAATTTGGACTAAATTTCAAACACATTACTGCTAAAAATGCTGGAAGGAGAGCAGTATAACACATTCTTCTGACAACATAGAAGGTGTACCTAAAAGAGAATTGTGGCTGGGCGGAGGGGACAAGGGAAAGTCACATCAAGACCTTATTTAGGTGAACTTGAGTAACTCACAGGAGATGCACTGAGTTGTCTGCTTTTGAAAACACTCCATTAGGGCCTGCAAGAAGAGTGGTTGGAAACCTCATCTCATGTTAGATAGCAGTTGTGCAGCTCACAGGAGAGATTTTTACATGGAAACTGAAAGGAGTAATGTGGCTTTTGTGGCCATCCCAAATCAAATATAGGGCAAGAACAGGAAAAAGACTTCCTCCATTCACAGCCAGAGATGGAAATTGCCTCTCTGTAATCATGCAAAGGACCGCACAACAGAAGGAAGGCTTGGATCTGATTTCAAGTTGATGTTTCCCCAACCTGCCTTGCATCCTGTTGTAATTTTGGGCAGAGAAACTCTCAGTAGAGTGCCATGGTCCTACTTTGACACAAATGGATTTTTTGATGGTAGCCTGATCTGACTTTCATGAGATAAGGAAAGTACCACTGTATACCACTGAGGGATGCCTGTCATGAAGCCTTTTGAGTTATTTGTAGTGCAGATGTGCCTGAGCTGCTTCATACTCTGAGGTTACCACTGTATGCAGGGCTGGAGGTAATTTTCTTCACAGTGGCTGATGTGGGGCTATGTTCTGGATTTGTGCTGAACACAGATTTGATAATACAGAGATGCTTTTGCTATTCCTGAGCAGGGCTTGCACAGAATCAAGGCTTTTTCCCTTGTACTGCCCCCACCAGTGGGTTCACTGCAGTGCACAGCAGGCTGGGACAGCAGACCCCAGCTGGGCTAAGGGATGTTCTATAGATGTGACATCGTGCTCAGCATAGAAAGCAGGGGGACAAGGAGAAAGAAGGGGACAGAAATTCTCCCACCTCTATAGTACTGCTGCCTCACATTTTCATTCATGCAAATTCTTTTGCAGGCAGCTACAGGGCATATCTAGTACATCCAAACTAATATTTTAATTTCTACATTTCACAGCTGGTTCCTCTGCCAGAATCATTTTGGCAAGCATGGAAATTAATGTGAGACAAGCATTGCATCCAAATGCTAATGGATGATTAGCTCTGTCTTCCAGAAACTTTTTTTTTTTTAATTCTGAGTCACTAGCAGGCTATTTCAAATACCTCATATAATATATATATTCCAGCTCAAGATCCTCTTTAACCATTTAAATATAAAAGGTCAGATTTAGCTGTGCATGGAGGAGAGAGCTACATCTCTTATACCATTCCCAGTCTCCTATCTACTAAAAATTTGCACTCTGCATTTTAGTGACAACTGCTAATGACCCCAAAAAGAAGTGATGAGAGCTAATGGCAGTGAAAACAAGTCACCAGAATTTGTTCAGTGGAGGAAAGGAAATTGCAATGGTAAAACAAATACCTGCAACAGAAAAGCAACAACTGGTGATTTTCCTTATTTCATATAATATTGCAGATCTTCACAAGAAGATGTACATCCTTAAAGCCCTATATACTATATACACTATATATACTTCTTCAGGGAAAGGAGACACTTGGAAGTTACCCAATTGTGTTCTTCCATCCCAAGACAGCACACCAATTCAATTGCAAGGCATGAAACAAAATCCTGCCTGCTTCCCAAAACTGCTCTGAGGTGGAGTAATAGGAGGCAAAATAATAGTAATGATAAAAAAAAAAAAAAAAGGTGGGAGAACACTCTGAAGGAACACTCCGAAGAATATTACCTGAAACCCACACATTTCAGCTAGCAGTTTGTTAATGGTTGAGATCTCTTTTCAAGAAATCATAGGAAAGTGTCTTTTCCATTACATGCTTATTATGGCAGTGTCACAAGCCTCACTGCTCTGCATGAAGGCATTTTAAAGCCTACTATAAAACCAGAAGGAAGATGAATGAAGATGACATGTTGGGCATTATGAAACCATACGCAAAAGAAAGCCACGTGTGCACACTCTTGCTTCAGATAATCCTCACTTCCTCTTCATGAGTGTCTGTGTGTGACTGCACAGTTGCATCTTTAAATAGCTGAGAAATCTGTGCGTGGGCCTGAGTGGGTGCAGGAACTGTGTACCCCCAGGCAGGGTGTCTGATTGCCTCTGCTCCAGCCGAGGCTGCTCCTAGCTGTGGCAGCAGAGCTCCTCCTGAGTGCAATGAGCAGTTGTTTATCACACAAACACAGAAGCCCCATGACAGTGTGAGAACTTGAAGAACATACCAGGGTGGAGTTTCTTCTGCACAGCTTTGTGCTCTTAGCATGGAACCTTAGCTTCCACTGTCAGTTGCACCTAACTGCAGCTGAGTTCTCTTCTCCAGAGGGCTTCTCTCAGGACCTTGTGTAGACAAAGGGTGTGTCCGTGTGCCCTGTGAACTGAAAGGTGCACTGCAGCTGCCCGTACAACCTCTGTAAGTTAGAGAGCAAACAGAAATCCCACCACACATTTCAGTGTCACTGAAATTACCAAAACCACCACTCCTCATAGTACTGCAGGAAGCTAGTACAGGCTGAGATTTCCAGCTCCTTTTCTGAAAAGATCCAGTCCAATCCTCAAGTAGATGCCAGATTTCTCATCTCTTTGGTTTTCTGCAAAGAGACTAGGAACTACAGAAGCCCTCCTTTAATCATCACTGTAGGACTTGCCCTTTCTGTAGCATGAGTCTAGACCACAGATTTAAGATGGTCATGAAGAAAGCAGATGTTTTCGTGGTAGAAGCTTGTCTAGGGAAAGAAGTTCAGACCAGAATTCTAATTCCCAGCTTTACAATTTCAGATAAAAGAAAGCTAGAAGATTCATGTTTTAATTCCAGGGCTTTGTTCTAAACCCCTCAGAAGTGTTATTCAGGTATTTTTTTTCTCCATCCGTGTATGCAACTAAGTATGTGGACCAAACAACTAATTTTTTTAAATTGCAGAGCTTAAAAATGGTAATGATAAAGCTAATAATCCAGCTGACTCATGGACACATTTTTATTTTTGTCAGCTGCTATGTAATTTAGTAGAAAAACATCTATGACTTCAGGAGCTCCATGGTCTGGCTCTGCAAATGCAGAGTTTGTGAGAATGGATGAAGTACAGGTACTCCTGCCTAACACACCGGGATTAGGGATGGATTCAATAATTCTGATGTCATGGCCACCTTGCAGCAGATGTTTTTTTTAACTGACACTATGCAAATATGGGTATTCATATTTTTTGCAGTAATTTTTTCTAGGTATATGGGAAGAATTAGTATCAAATCCACCAAAAATTAGTTTTACCAGTTACAATCACATTATTCACTATGAGGAGTTTAAAGAATTTCCCCATTTTCTTGTTGAACAGTGTATTTGGGTAAGCTAAGTCCTTCCAGATCCACACATCCACACTGCACTCTTTTTTTTTTTTTTTCAGTTCCCTCAAAGTGCTTGAAGGAAAGACCTAAATCTGTCCAAAAAGATATGTGATTAGGCAAAACATTCTCCTAAAGCAGCTGTGCATTTGTGTGAATAAAAATAGCTGACAAACTGGTTGAATTAGATTTAAATTAGTCTGATTAAATTTTTTTAAAGAATCAAGAGAACACCTAGGATTAGAGCCTCAGCAAAGACATGTAAATAGAGTTTCTTAGAAACTCTAAGAATAATTTCAGGCTCAAGTGAAATAGTCACTTTTGGGCTTACTGGATGATATCTGTTTAATCTGACAATAGGCCAAAGTTTCCAGAGCCAGAGTTCCTACAGGTTTCATGAATACAGATGAAACTGAGAAATTGTAAGGGTGTGAACTCAAACCTTACTTATACAACAGAGTAACCAGACAGAGCCACACTTTAATAAAGTCTACTGAGAAGAAAGTGGCAGTGGCAGAGCTTACACATCAACATGCTGAAAAGTTAACCTTAAGATGTTAATACATAGATAAGCAGACTTTTCTAATCTCAGAACTCAGCCAGTCACACAGCCAGCTGTTTTCCAGACTGATTCATAAGCACAAGAACCTGTACTATTCCTTCTTTTTCAAGTAATCTTGCTGCCTCAGAGCTCTATTTATAACCTGTCTAACAGCTGGGGCAGAGCTGCCCTGCAATTTGTACAGCATGCATGAGCAGACAGATGCTGTGCACGTCTACTGCAGCAGAAACGGTCAGTCCCAAAAGGTTTGGTTAAAAATGACTGAAACTATCACTGTCACCAAACTGTATCCATCACAAAGCTGTAATTCCTGTTGCTTGTAACAATGGTCAGCAGTAGCTGGGTATTTTGTATGCTGAATGCAAATTCTGTGAAAGGAAGGATTAAACATTCTTTTTCAAGGGGAGAAAACATGATGAAAAACTGATAACAGTTTCTGATCTACTGGATACAGTCCTGAAATCCCTTCACAGAAAGCTTTGAGTAGAGATTTATCAGGAAGAGTTCCATAAGGTGTGACAGCCATGGAGCTGCTGGTTTTCCCTGTTGCCCTGCAAAGTGCCACCTCCCCATTCCTTATTCCCCTGCTATAGTCCAAAACAAAAGGCACCTAAGCCTGGGAGACTGCAAAGCACAGCAGACCTGCCCCACTGTGTGAAAAACAACAAAAATGAGATACATGGTCTAAACTATTATGCATACTAACATTTTACTTAAAAAGATGGTGGGGAGGGGAACATACTGGGTATTATAATGAAGTGATAAGCACAGTTAGAGTAGCAGAGACAAGTAAGGAAGAATTAGCTCAGTTTAAAAATCCAAAGCCAAATACATTGTTCCAGATCTTGGTGTTTTAGCTGCTGATCTGACACCCCAGAGACCTGGAGCAGCTGGAACTTGAGTCAGATCAGTCTCTCACAGTCACTGCTATGGAGTATTTTCACTTGACATCTTTGTTTAGCAAAATCATTTGCATTTTTTAATTAGGCTTAGCCACATTTACTTCCTCATCTTTCTCAAGTGCTGAAAAATCCTGTAGAGCACCACAGAACAGTTTGCTGTGCACAGATAAGCAGAATGGATTTAAGTACTTATAACACTTTAATCTCATTTTGTGCTTCTACATGACATACAAATGTCTTTGAGAAAAATAATTGATTCTTATAGTACTTTAGAGCAATGCTGTACCAAATAAAAGTATCTAGGTGTGTTAAAGAAAACAGTAAGCAAATACTCAACTGTTCCAGAAATTCGAGCATTAATTTAGTAACGTACCATCAGTGTTCTCTTCTCTGTAAATCAAGCATCATCATAATTTCCTGTTTCAGTTGTTTATAGGATTAAAGAATTCATCTGTTTGGCTTTGTAGACTGCAGGCAGTTATATTTCTTGGCTTACCAAAACTAGCCTGGTCAGAGACTGCCAAGACAATCAGAATTTGGGGTTGCATGGAGTCAGTCTTTCACCTTGGTTTCATTGTTAAATAGCTCGTTTTTCAAAACCATTAAATATTTTATATTCTTTGGTGCATTTGGGATAGTGTTCTTAGCCAGTGATGGTTTCAGTCATTTTAAACAAAACCTTTTGGGACTGACCTCTGTTTCTGCTGAGTTTTTTAGCAGAGTCTGGCCTGTAATTAACCACAACAGTTAAAACTTTATTGCATCATTGCATTTTGGCAATTTGAAGTTTCAACAGTTTCTATGAAATCTTTTCCCTGGAAGTGTCTAAAATTTGAAAGTACTGTTTTATAAAGTTTTGTCTTTTTCTTTCTGGAGCAGCCTGGTCACTGGTATTGTTCCAGACTGTGCTCCTATATCAGTAACAGGCCTGCCCTGCTGAGCAGGAGGTCAAAGGATGCAGGAGAGGGATGAGGTGCAGGACAGGCTTCTGAACAACCCACAAACTGATTTCAGGTTACTATTTATTATTTTGCTCATGAACAAATCCTCCTTTAAAATACAACCTTATGCAACAGTCTGATGGAACCATAATTTTTCCATACCAACAATTTTCAAATACAGGAAATGGAAAAAGTCAAGACTAACTTGAACAAAGCTAAATGATGGCATCAATTATGGCTTATTGGTTTATATGTATCATTTTTTTATTTGGACTGGCCTTGAAATCAGATCTGTTAACTGTCACAGTTATATTATCTACTCCTCTGAGATTCTATTTAACATTTAAATGGATATGGAAAGAAAGAAAATAAATAAGCATAATAAGACCTATCAAAATAATTAGGAAGATTAATGCAGGCATATAAGGTTTTACAGAAATGTGCAGTAAGTCTGTAGTCTTGCACAAGCAGTAATACTTTCTATTCATTCTGCTGTAAAAACTCCTTTTGATGGCAGTCTATAAATTAAAGTGGTAACAGAGAAAAAAAAATTAACTTTGCAATGGTAATGAGAGACAAGGAAAGGGTAGAAATGTTAGGCCGGATATTGCTCCTGGCCTTGATGGGTGCAAAGACATTTCTGTGAAGGAAGGTTTACACCCAACATGTGTATATTCATTGGGGCAGTCCCAGAGTGGTTGATTACAAGATTCCCTTCAAATGCAGTGAATTTGCCCAATAGTCCAAATGTCTGAAGATGCAATGTAGGGACACTCCTACTCTCCAAAGCCTGAGTCACAGAGAAAACCTGACAGCAGCTTTTCAGCACATGAATAAGAACTATATTGTAGAATTTATACTGAGAGCTGCAGCCGCAGAGGCCTCAAATATCAGTTATGAAAGTTTTCTTTTAGTAAATAATTGTGGTGAAGTGACCAAAGCCACAGGCCTCCAAAAATGTATGCAATCAGCCTCCTTTCACACAAGTCCTACTAGACCTAGATGATAAAAAATTCCTAGGATCTCCAAAACTATTAGTTTGTTTCGTTATTAGCTAACACATAATCTTATGTGACAGTTTAGAACATTTATTTAGAAATCATCATTTCACAGCTATTTGTTTTTATCTTCCTTAAAAAAAAA